>OX451407.1:2984021-3455877 GCA_949629135.1 Eremobia ochroleuca
TTTTTACTAAATGCATCAATCAATGAATCTGCCTAGCCTTTTCCCAACTATGTTGGAGCCGGCTTCCAGTCTAACCAGATGCAGCTGAATAGCAGTGGAGTAAGTGTGGAGTGGACACATGGAGCGACTGCCTATCTGACCTCCACAACCCACTTACTGGATAATACGATACCATTTGGTAAGACTGATGGGCTTATGAAGACCAGTAACGACTGTCAAAGATCCAAGAATGATAGCCGAGACCAACGGCTTTACGTGCTGTCCGAGGTACGGAGGGATGACATCCACGAAACGACCGCGGCAAGGGTAGTTTAACCTTTGATCGATTGACCCTTGCGGCTAGTATTATTTAGTTACGAGCCCCTCATTTATTATTATTATTATCCCCCTCACTTTCTAGGTTTAGTGGTATTACTATCTTCGTTATTTATTAAGATTTAGACAAGGACTTAAGTACTATGAAACTAACAATTCGACGGGTCCTACGTATACTGGTGTAACCCGCAAAACAGCGAAATACGTTTTTTTGCTCCAAAAGCCTTAAAATTATCTTAACTTTATATCCTGTAAAAATTATATTAAATTATCAAGTAATTTCAAAGATACAAACTTGTAAACTGATATAAGTGACATCATTTTCCGCCACACGACCATCTACACTGATGTAAGTCACTTGCACCAGTGTAGGTAGTCGCGTGCGCCGCGACACGTCAGCACAAGTGTCATTCACTCCAGTATGCGCGCGGCGACGGAGTCGGGAGCACGTTAAACACTGGTATAACTGCGCTGCGTTTTAGTTTACGTATTCATTTGTTCAAAACTATTCCGATTTTGTTTGTTTTGAGTAAGTAGTGGTAAGAAGTCACAACAATGAAGCGCTCACGAGGTCAATTAATGATAGATTTATTAGAAAATAAGTATAGTTAAAATAAACACCCCAGAAAATTACGAAGGTAAGTGTTAATTGACATTTTAAATAATATAATGATATATAATACTTTGTATTGTTTGATCAAATGTAAAATTAAAAAATAAATAAATTAGGTACGTGTTGTTTATTTGTTATTTCACTTGTACCAGTATACAAGGTTCATAGTGGTTACTCGCGTACTTTGTATAGTGGTTTTAGTAAATTTTAACGATTATTTGTAAATATATTTAAAAATGAATTAACATATTAATTTTGATTTATTTTAGATCGGCCGACAGTACCATCATGCGTAATACGTGAAGAATTAGACCAAACTATGAAGATGTGCAACGAGTCCATGGAACCGACCGATTTTAATGAAAAAAATAGTTTCACAAATTAAAGTCTAATAGAAAAGCCAAGTAAACATACTAAACTAAATTAATGAAATGTGATTTTATAACTCATGTTTTTTTTTTCAATAAATTTTGCACTTATATCAGTATACAAAGTCACATGTGACTTTTTTTTTGTTTTCGTTATGTTGTTATCTGATATAAGTTACATTATTTTAATAATAATATCTATTTACTAATGAAATAAATATCAATACTATTTTTAATACATTTTTAGCAGCAATTCACTGCATAATTATTTTATTATATAATTTTAGATTCCCCCTTACCTCCAAGTGCGTATTTTTTTGCTGAAGAGATGTGATTCATAAATAAGGTTGTAAGCTTAAGCGACCCAGAAGACATGTTCGAGGAAACCCCTACAGTAGAAAATTTATACCAAAATTTATCAAACATTTCGTCAGATTCTGCCAAGTCCTTTGAGTGCTATACCGTCCAGGAGGTGAGTGTGATTGTGCATAAGCACTAGGAAGGAAAGCACTAGGAAGTGGTGAAGGGCGGGCGTTTTGGGGGAGTGTCTTTTGTGATTTTGACGTTCGAAAAGTGCTGATTCTCAGCCTAGTTTGAATAAATGAATTGATTTTGGTTTTGATTTTGATTTCATAACAACTATAAAGAAGATGAGTCTCGAATTCTACATCCATGTCAAAATCCTATTTCAGAATCAAGTGTGATAAAAGAAAATGACCTTCCTGATGATGAAATTGATAGCTTAACACCAATGCCTTCGCCATTACTTTCTTTTTCACCTATTCGCCAACAAACTGATGATGAGGAAACGTTACTACTTTTTATTACAAAAGAAAATTACATTTTCACAATTTTACTCCATTTGATATGGCTGATCTGCAGGGTTATTGTTATTGTTGGGACGAACAGACTGCTAAAAAAGGTGCCAATGAAATAGCCAGCTGCATTTTCGATTTTATTGGTATGAAGGTGGAGCAAGGAGTCAAAATTTTTATATTCTGGTCGGATAATTGTGGAGGCCAAAATCGAAATAGGATCATATTCCTTATGTATATGTATTGCGCTTGGAAGTTTAACGTGAACATAACAAATAGATTTCTTGTTGTTGGTCATACTCAAAATGAGGGTGACAGCATTCACTCAGTAATTGAAAGAAAAACCAGAAATATTTTAATTTATACTCCAGAACAGTGGATCCTAGCTTTTAAAATGGCGATAGCTAATGCAAAACCGTAGGTATATTGTTCAAGAAGTAACTCAATCTTTCTTTTTTGATTTTAAGTCTTGGCTTCCCTTTTTTGACAATTGGAAAAAGAATTCCATGGGGGAACTTGTTATGTGGAGTAAGGTTCGCGAAGTTAATGTTCAAGCCAAAGATTTATTTATGCTTAATTATAAGTATGCGTTTGAAGAAGGGGCTTACAAAACTATTTAATGTTTGAGAAGTAATACACGTGCCAGTATACAAAGTGTTTCAAAAAAACTTTACAGATTAGATGTAGCGTACAAGAGTTTGTTACCAATTGACAAGAAAAAATTTAAAGATCTTCAAGATCTTTGCAAGTTCAATGTGATTCCTGAGCGGTACCATTCATTTTACAATAATTTGAAGATACGGACCGAAAACACTGAAGATAACTCTGACTAGGTTATATTTTTAAAAAGCCTAGTTGTCTTTTCCAACATGTTGTTTCTCTTATTTATTAGATAATTATTTATTGGATTTTCTATACCATTATCTACTGTGATTATTGTTACAAAAAATAACAATGTTGTCTGAGACTGATTAAGTAGTACTTACGTAAGACTGATTAGGAAGTACTAATGAAAATATAAATAAACAATTAATATAATTAACGAAAGTTCCTACTTAAGAAGATTACATTTTTTAGTTTTATTATTTTTAAGATGGCAAGGCCATTGATTTTATTTTTCATTATTAAGAATGCTATAATATATTTGCATCAAAATAAAAACACCTATTAAGCATAGATCTGGAAAAGTCATTTATTTGAAATAAAGTGTTATTTTATATTTTCAATGTTTTTATTTAATTTCCTGCCACATGCATTTAAATATTTAAGGTTAATAACAATACAGAAAACTGTTGTAAGTAGTTTTCCAGTACTGAGTAAACTGAAGTAAGTGTTTAAAAGTAGATAAAAGAAGTTGTTATTGTTAATATTATAACCTCATATTGATCAATAAATCGGAAATAGCATGTTAAAAGAGTAAAATCCTTCAGTTTTCCTTTATTATAAGTATAAGCAAGTACACTATATACTGGTATAAGTGGCCACTTGTATCAGTTTACAGGTTCTACCACAGTAAAGAAAACAAGCTGCATCAATGCAAGTGATGCTATTTTCCAAAGTATAAAAAAATAAGAAAAACCAATAATGCAGTCTTTTTTCTTAGATATTAAAATATAACATACCAAAATTTCAAGTGTTTCCATTGATTTATGACAAAATTACAAGCTTTAGAACCTATAAACCGCTCTCTTGAATAGTTGTATTTTTGCACTTGTACTAGTATACGTAGGACCCGTCGAATTGTGAAAAAAAAAAACTTTTTAAATGTATCTTACTGGGTTCTGATATGGGGCAGCCGAGTTATTAGTGTTAGTAAATATTATTTCAAATGTTTGTAACTGTTTGTATACAGTGTTGTTACAGCTCCAAATTACAGTTTATTTGTTTGGCGGGTTTTTCCGTGGCGGCCATTTTGTGGCACATTATTTTAATATAAAATGGTGGAACGCGTTTTAGATTTGAAATTTTTCTAAATTCGTTTTTGTGGCTTATAAATGTTGACTTCGTGTTTCTATTTAGCGTTTTTAAGCTGAATATCGTCCATAAATGTAGCTGAATGTTATTTTTCAGAAACGGCTAGGTTTCTGAAATACTTTTCATTACTACAGCAACAAAAACCGATGTATCCTAGTTTTGACTCCAGCACGTAAGTCCTTTCACAGTTATTTTATCCCTGACGGCGCAACCCAACAGCAACCCTATTACAAAGAGAAAACCAGCCAAGTCCATGTCGGACCACGCACAATGAAGGGTTCCGTAGTTGGAATTTTTTTTTTCACTTCTTTTATTTTCTTTTCCTTTTAACTTCGTTATATATACTACCACCGTAAATATTTTCACATGTCCAAAAATTTAGCTAGGGGTACTTGACTCTAACAAAGTTTAGCAATTTCAAGCTTAATATTTTACAAAAAGATACCTGAATCGAAAAATTGTTAGCACAAACTAACATATTTTTGAAAGACCTATCCAACGATACCCCACACCATAGGGTAGACGATAATAAAACATCCCCATTTTACGTGTAGAGGGACCCTAAAAATTTTTTTTTCATGACTTTATTTTGCCACTTATCGGCGTGATTAATATGACTTACTGTGACTGTACATCATATTATTAAGGTCGCATTCGCAAATAAAGTCTAAAATAATTATTTTAATCTTACCTGTTCAACAGCTAATTTTCTTGTAAACACTTCATCCAATTCGAACAGTTATTTCACTAAACACACACCTGTGAAGAAAGAAAAAAATACGTTTAAAAAAAAAAAAAATTATTAACTATCTATTTACCAAATTTCATCCAAATCCGTTCAGCTATTTTTGCGCTAATCCGGAGCATAGATCCATACAAACAGATAAACTTCTAAAAACTATATTTTCGGCATCAGATTCATTCCCTCACCTCTTAGCAGTTACTTTTTTCCAAAAATATTCTATGTAAGTACAGTTTTGACTTCTTCACTATTTTATTATATCTCCTTGATTCAAAAGTATTGAGCACTTTCATATTTTTTAAAATAAAATACGTATTTTTTAATCATCATTATTATCATTATTTATCACTACATAGTATAAAACAAAGTCGCTTCCCTGTCTGTCTGTCCCTATATATGCTTAGATCTTTAAAACTACGCAACGGATTTTTTTTAATAGATAGAGTGATTCAAGAGGAAGGTTTATATGTATAATACATGCATAATATAGTAGAGAAACACTGGTAATTTTAGAGGTTTCTAATGTAATGTCGTAAGTAAACACATTTTTTTGTGCTTACATTGTAAACGCTGGCTGAACCCGTCGAGATAGATCAAAATAATGTACTACAGTATTGTACACCTTAAAAAGGTCTACAAAAAAGTCCGCCATGGTATATGTCTATCTCTTAGGGATAACCCACAATAACCATTTTTGAAGTGAAAACTTCTTTAGCAGCGTTGTACACTTTTTTTGTAACGGGTAAAAAATGTAAAACTCGCGTCAGGACACGTGACCCTGATCGAAAATTCGTAAGACGGATGGTGAGTAGACAGCCGGCGGCGCGGCGTAGGCGAGGAAGTATCCCCCTCTCTTTCTACGGCGCGGCGAAAATGTATGCCTGCGCCTGTTGTTTAGTTTAGGTGGGGCAGGGTGCTTGCGCGAATGTTCGTGTGTGTTTATGTTACAGAAACAAACTTAACTTAAATGAATGAATTAATTAGAATTGTAGTTAGAATGTATTGATAGACTTGAAGGTACATCTCTCGACAGTAAATCTGCAATTTGGGAACTACAGATAACTGGTGGAACATATGGCACACCTCCGGTGGACGTGAAAAAATTAAAAAAATTAATAAAATAATGGTTCTGGTAATGATGGTTCTGGTAATAATGATGGTGAAAAAGTCGTCGAAATTATGGATGGAAGTTGATTTTTCTGAGAGATAAACTAAGATAGCGCAATAAATAAATATTGTATTCTACGACATAAATGATAGTACTTTTATACTGATAATTAAAGCAATTCGTGCAAAATGATTCCCTAACCATTCCAAAATATAAAAAATGCACAACGTTAAAATTTAAGTTTTCACTTCTGCCGGCACTCCCGGAGTGCAACCCGTCGTTTTTTTATCTTATACTTTTTACGAGAAATAATGGCTCTAAAATTATCAGTGTTTCTCCATTGCACCCGTGCGAAGCCGGGGCGGGTCGCTAGTTCATTATATTATCATCATGTCCATCGAAGTGTGCCCTTTATATACCCTTTCCCCCACCACGAACCAGAAAGTTCTAGAAGAATTCAGATTATTCAAGAAAATGGCTCGATACTTTTGAATCAAGGAGATATTTTATTATATTATATATGTCGTCGCAAGCGATATCAAGACGACTAAATAATCAAAATACTACTTCCGGTTGATTTCATAATATTGGTCAAACCGGAACTTAATTCTCATTGGTTGATCGGTTAGTACAGTGAACGACGTGAGGTGGCGCTATAACTTCGCGCCATTTCCTACACGTGGACTGAGCCGATTGGAGAGCAGGCGGCATTCGATTTGCGGAGCGCACGCCGGACGGTTGAGAGCATACCATCGGAACTGTCATGTTCACCGTACAAACCGTTGTTTCTTACTACTCATAAAGTGGTTGTAAATTACCGAATAAACGTGACTGTGATTTGTGCTTCAAACTACGTTTTACTGGTTTGCCCGAGTACCCACCTTCCTCATGGAACCCGTACCAAGAAGCTATGATGATGGCCTTATTATCGCTACGCCCACGCTAGCGCCGTCATATAATTGAATCCATTACGTTTTGTAATTCTATGGTTAAGGATTGGTATCCTAAACCGTACCTTCACAAAACGCAATAAAAATTCGAATACTTGGTAGTATCCGATACAATACAGCATACAACGAGCCGCTTCAATGACGGCATAATGTAACGCACGAGTAGTGGCTAGTAATTATACTCGTATATTTTTTTTTTTTTTAAAAACAACCGACTTCCAAAAAAAAACACTACAAAGTGAAAAGTTTTCATTTTTCTCTTTTTAGTTATACCTACCCCAAAAAAAATAACATAGAACTAATTGCTATGTAAATATCAGCGACAGTAAGCTGCATTTGCGTTTATAGGGTACAGATGTGATGTTATGTGGTGCCATTGCGTAAACAATGTATACATATGCGATAGCAGCAATCGCGGTTGTTTTACTGGTATTTATTGAAGAGTTCCGTTGTCTGTCTCCGAAACTATTCACCAGATCTTTACGAAATTTAAATGGGACTATTTCAGAATAAACCTCTATCGAACAAAAAAAGAATTTTGCAAATCCGTCCATAGGTGACGGAGTTATCCCAGAACATACATAAAAAAAAAACTGAGACATCCGAATTGATAACCTCCTCCTTTTCGAAGTCGGTTAAAAATACATAGTAAAATAATAAAGTCGTATTATGAAATCTACCACCTGTGCCCACAACATAGGACTCTCCCTCTTTCCTACGATTCGCCTCTTTGCACGTTATTCGTTTTACTTTCTTTGATATGATGTTACGATCCATGACCAAATGACCGCTGCGCTACCGTTCTTTAAGTACAAGTTGCTACAAGATACTATTTTCGAAATTTGTAAATGAATAAATAATAATAACGTTTAATGAAATTAAAATATGTTAGAAACAAAGAAAAAACGTTTATTCTGCACAAACAAAACGCACGCTACAAATAAAAAACAAAATAATAATAAAAAATAAAAAAGACGTAAAATATACAATGTAGCCAAAAGCCTCGTACTCAAGCGCTTGATGTCAGGGCCAGGGACCAATGACAACACATACATTAATCAAGATGCGCCCGCGACACCGGCAGATGACAACTAAACAATAACAATCAAAACAAACTGAAAAAAAAACTACCTTTGTAACAAACAGTAATAATAAAATAATAATAAGTATAATAAGCCGTGCGTCTTACATATGTGCCATGCATGCGTCGCATCTGTGCAAGAACAGGTCTTTGCTCAGCAAAATGCTGCAAACGAAAACGCAAAACCGTATACTCGTGTTAAATTGATGTCACCATTAAAGCAGCACGCTGTATAATAGGTGCCTTAATACCTCTGCTAACACAAGACGATGTAACCCTAAAAGTACGTATTATCAAATATGCTTCAAACCCGAAGCCATCTTTCTCGAATACTGGCTATTTATTACCTTCACAATGCTGACATTCGAGCTCTTGATATATTAGCGTTTACTTCGGAGAACGTTCTAGAAACAGGTATTTTAGACATATTGCTTGGTTACTGAGGGCGAGTGACAAATGCGACGCAATGCGAAACTATTAAAGGCTTCGTCCATTGCGTGGTACGTATATTTCACCGAAAAACGAGTAAGAAACGTGGTAACGCAACCGATCTGCCTAGCCTTTTCCCATCTATGTTGGGGCGGCTTTCAGTCTAACCGGATGCAACTGAATACCAGTATTTTACATGGAGCCAATGCCTATCTGACCTCCACAGCCCAGTTACTAGGTAACACGACACCCCTTGGTATCCAGGGTATCGTGGCACACCCGGTTCGAACACAGTTCCGTTCGCTGTATATTATAAAACAGGCACAATAAAATAAATTGACAACGTTTGAGAGTACCAACCTAATGAAAAAAACATGTGCGATCGGGGGACCCCCGTGAGGAACGAAGTTCGCGATACTCGCATGCACACACACTTGTGTATAATAGAAAGAGACAGAGAAAAGGAGAGAAAATCGCATAGAGGGGTCAAAAT
The DNA here is from genome assembly GCA_949629135.1 of Eremobia ochroleuca. Lineage (NCBI taxonomy): Eukaryota > Metazoa > Arthropoda > Insecta > Lepidoptera > Noctuidae > Eremobia > Eremobia ochroleuca. Next base: position 2,992,910 of record OX451407.1, read on the forward strand.
GCTGTTTTTTTTTTACGTGTCGATTTATACCTGTCGACTCCTACCGCGAGCAAAAACAAAAGACACGTTACTATTATGCAAAAGTGTCGACAGTCAAAGTGTATAACTTTTTTCGGTCTAATTCTAATTTTCCACGTGTGTAGAGTATTACGTGAAACGGAATTTAAAATAGCGAGTATAAAACTTAAACTCAATAATGGCGCGGACTCTCTTGTTCACAAACTAAACTAAATTTAAGTTCAGCACAACTTTTTCTTTCTATTTCATCAAGAAAAGGACAGAAGATAAATATTAGTTTAGTTCTGTCAAATTAAGATACTCCATAGACATGTTTAGACGTGATTAAAAAATTGGCTACTAAAAATACGTCAATTTACGTCAGGTGCTGACTTTGACAGGACTAAACTCATATTTATCTTCTGTTCTTTTCAGAATAAAATAGAAAGAGAAATATGCACTGAACTTAAATTTTGTTCAGTTTGTGAATAACAGAATCTGCACCATTATGAGCTTAGGTAACCAGGTTTGTAATGATATTAGTAACAGACGGATGATCCGGCACGTACACACTCCAATTCCTAGCTAAACATAGACGAATATAACAATATTTCCTTCGATAACTCGATAAGGTGTGCCACAATATTGAATTATTCGTTTCACTTGTGACTAAGGCAAAAATGTCCGTGACAATGGTGAACATAGATGGCTGAACGTCACCGGAGTTGAAAAAATGATAACATTCACTTCGCTGAAACAACCTCATATAGTCTAAGCAATTATAAAAAAAATGAATGTCTATTTGTTATGTCAAAATAACAGCGTTTTAATAAATGCATAATGAAAGTATATGCGGTACCTACTTACTTATAAAAAAACGATTTAAAAAATTTTTGTTAGTTTTTCTGTTTGATCCGGCTGATCTCCGAAACGTCTGGACCGATTTTGACCGGACTTTCACTGGCAGCAGCTGATGTTACAAGAAGGCTAGATAAAAAAAAAACACTTTTCAATAGTTTCGTATTTCTACAACGGCGCCCAACAGGATTGCCATACATTATTCGGTAACTTATTTTAGCGGTACGTTTTTAGATAACAGAGGGGCCATTCCGGTATTTTTAAGAACATTCTAGTCTGATCTCAGTGTTAGTACCTCTAATTTACCTATAAATACTAATATAGTCACAATGTAAAAAAAAATAACAATAAGAAAAACAATAATGAGAATTATTGACTTGTTTTTGACATTAATTGTCATTGTCGTTGTTGATCATCTCAACGAGAATAATTAATGTCAAAAACAAGTCAATAATTCTCATTATTGTTTTTCTTAATTTTTTTTTTTAATTTTTATTTGGTTTTTATTTTTGACTGCGTTTAGTTTAGTTCGTGATACTACTACTGAATACATTTTCTTTCTTTATTTAATTATTTTTTAAATTTAAAAAAAAATTATCGCTGAGATGAGTTTGCAACTTGAACGTTTTTAAATACGGGAATTGGCCATCTGGTGGCGAAGTGGTGAAGAAAGAAAATGGCCGACTCTGCCATCAAATAAAATTGGAATTTCGAAAAGAGCCAGAAAATTCAATTTATTGAATTCAGAGCAACGAATGTTCCGTCTTAACGTCATTCACAATAAATTCTTACATAATAAAAACCGTCGACCCAGACCGCATTTTAACATCGTCACGTCACTTTAAAAGCTAAAATTTTTCATCCTTTTCACCAAACCAAATCACAAATATCCTTTCCTGAAACCGACCTGTATTTATTCCAAATCCAGCGACACCATTACCTGAGGTGTTGTATTTCAAATATTTGTTCCCGCCTCAAAAAGGTTGACAAGTGCTCCACCTTCAAATTCACTTTCTGTGTAACTGAAAACGCCTTTCAGGGGTACGGAACCCCGATTTATAAAGGTTGATTTTATTATTACACCCGACCATGGCTTAAAAAGGATCCAGGGTGACGTATTTCTATCCATTTCTGAGGTTCACGAATGTTGAGTGCGAAATAGATTTTTCGTGATGTATTTTTCGGTAGATATGTCGTGGGGAATAAGGATAGTTCTTTGTGTTTCTTTGGGCTCAGAGTGAGGAGATCTTGTTATATTATGTGATACGTTTAGTCCTTTGCATCATGAGCAGTTGATGTTTTCTTTGATGTAGTGTCTTCTTGAATTATCTTTTATGTTCGGGCTAGTTTCGAATGTGTACCTTGTACGCGCAAACTATTACCATGGTTTGAGTACATGATTCTGAACTTCCCTGCATTGAAATTTTTCGTTGGTTATAAAAAAAACATGTGTGCAGTTCACACGCGATAGAAACCTTCAAAAATGTAATTAGGTTTCTGCTTGAAGGCGCCCAGAGCAGTACCGACAATCTATGAAGACTTACGAATAATCAACGACAGCTAATTAAAACATGTTGCGCTCGCAACTACTCGTAGTCATTGACGCTACATTAGAACCATGTTGCGCTCGCAACAACTCAACGACAGCTAATGAACAAACATGTTGCGCTCGCAACGAGTCATTGACGCTCCTTAAGAACCATGTTGCGCTCGCAACATCTCAACGATAGCTAATGAACAAACATGTTGTGCTCGCAACAAGTCATTGACGCTACATAAAAACCATGTTGCGCTCGCAACACCTCAACGACAGCTAATGAACAAACATTTTGCGCTCGCAACAAGTCATTGACGTTACATAAGAACCATGTTGCGCTCGCAACAACACATTGACGCCCCTTAAGAACCATGTTGCGCTCGCAACAACTCAACGACAGCTAATGAACAAACATGTGGCACTCGCAACAACATATTGACGCTACTTAACAAACATGTTGCGCTCGTAACAAGTCATTGACACTCCTTAAGAACCATGTTGCGCTCGCAACAACTCAACGACAGCTAATGAACAAACATGTTGCGCTCGCAACAAGTCATTGACGCTACATAAGAACCATGTTGCGCTCGCAACACCTCAACGACAGCTAATGAACAAACATGTTGCGCTCGCAACAAGTCATTGACGCTACATAAGAACCATGTTGCGCTCGCAACAACACATTGATGCCCCTTAAGAACCATGTTGCGCTCGCAACAACTCAACGACAGCTAATGAACAAACATGTGGCACTCGCAACAACATATAAACGCTACTTAACAAACATGTTGCGCTCGCAACAACATATTGACGCTACTTAACAAACATGTTGCGCTCGTAACAAGTTATTGACACTCCTTAAGAACCATGTTGCGCTCGCAACAACTCAACGATAGCTAATGAACAAACATGTTGTGCTCGCAACAAGTCATTGACGCTACATAAGAACCATGTTGCGCTCGCAACACCTCAACGACAGCTAATGAACAAACATGTGGCACTCGCAACAACATATAAACGCTACTTAACAAACATGTTGCGCTCGCAACAACATATTGACGCTACTTAACAAACATGTTGCGCTCGTAACAAGTTATTGACACTCCTTAAGAACCATGTTGCGCTCGCAACAACTCAACGATAGCTAATGAACAAACATGTTGTGCTCGCAACAAGTCATTGACGCTACATAAGAACCATGTTGCGCTCGCAACACCTCAACGACAGCTAATGAACAAACATGTTGCGCTCGCAACAAGACATTGACAACTCGCAAAAACGACGACCTAATTCAATTTTCTACTGGAAACAAGTCTTAATATCTCCGAACTTCTACATCATTTTCACGTAGTCATCATCATCATCTGCCTAGCCTTTTCCCAACTATGTTGGGTTCGGCTTCCAGTCTAAACGGATACAGCTGAATACCAGTATTTTACATGGAGCGACTGCCTATCTGACCTCCACAACCCAGTTACTGGGTGATTCGATACCCCTTGGTAAGACTGGTTGTCAGACTTTCGGGCTTCTGACTACCCGTAACGACTCATCACGACTGTATCATTTTCACGTAGTATTTGTACCAAAATAGTCTCCAATAATTACTTAAACAATATCAATAAAAAAAAAATGTCACTTTGATTTTTTATCTAATAAATAAAATAAAAGTTACTGTATATTTCACTGCGTCGGCGATGCGAGCTCGCCCTGGCTGGTGGCCTTAATTTATTGAGGCATCCACAGACAAGCACGGTTAAGCAGAGTACAACCTCATAGGTAGAACTACGTGATGCCATTTATAAAAATAAAAAAAAGCGGCGCGCTCAGTACCGAAATGTAAGAGAGTTCTTATCTAAATATCTGGATGAACCGAACCACAGTATCACACAACGCTATTAAAAGTTTTACTAGTCAGAAAAGTTTAAGCTTCTATTAAGCCATCATACTTATCCAGTTGCAGTTAGACTGGAAGCCGACACCAACATATTTGGGAAAAGGCTAGGTATATTTAGATTGAGGTTATAACTGTAACCAACCGCGCGTGAGCCGGGCGAGCGACGCAAGCGGTGCCGCGCACTACATCGAAGTTGGTCGCAGTTACTTGGCTATTTATTCGTTTTAGTACACCAAAATAGGAATAATTAGAGGTTCAAAAAAAGGGGCGCATTCGCTATGTTAGAGGTATGAGGAACGGGGTGTAAAAGTCACTGAATACTCTATAGAAGAGGGAGAAATTCTCCAACGACAAGACAAGACACGACACCCGTCTGGGGTATCGTGTCTTGTGGGAAACTGCCCGACGATTGACGTCGGGACTTTGTATATTTGTGCGGTAAACTCTGCTTGCGCGATGCAGGATTTTGCGTGACGTCATGTGGCGGTGTAGATGCCGCTACAGAGCGTTCAATTATATTTTTACGAAAGCAAATAGAGAATTTTTAAGGTTCGATATTCATGACATACAAAAACACCATTCCAGCTGACCAAGCTTCGACCGATCTTCAACTCAACCCCTTGGCAATAAAAATAACAATTTCAAATCTTCAAACCGTTGTCTCTGGTAGGCAATAAAGCCGGCTCGCGACCGGAAGCCATCGGCGCGGACCGGCAGTGACGTCATAAATAACGGGCCGCTTTGGGCTGCTGTTGGTTACATTATGGTGCTAGTTACGCTTGGTATGTTCTTGTTGTTGTTGGGGAAAAAAAGGTTTGTTTTTTAATCAGATAAAATTAAATGTCAGATGATAAATTTTGTTGAAAGAGATTGTAGTCATGATTATCCCACTTTATTTGGGATCAGCGCAACATTTGTCTTTTTTCTTTCATACTTATCTATTAGCCCCTCGTCTGTCAGACAAGCTAAGTAAGTTCGGTAACAAAAGAAAAAGTAATTGTGTCTCATTAGTGACAGTTGAGCACTTAAGGCCGGTTGTTTCAAACGGTTCGTTAACGTAACGCACGTACAACAAATAATAACGATTACGAACTTGTTATTATTTGACGTATGCCAAGGCCATCATTTTGTAATTGTAATTGGAAACAACGCTTATTTTGGTTTGACGATAGTTTACACCATTTTTGCCGTATGTGTGTCAAGTGGACGTGAAACAACCCGCATTTAGCCACAATCTCGCTACTCATTCCGTTTCTAGCAATATCATGTTTGACACAGCCCATCCTCATCCGTTTTTTTGGTAATACCCTACAATAAATAACCAAATACATTCATACTTAGAACTTTCCTCACGACTTTGAAAGTGATTTTTGTGTTCTCAATAAGTAATTCAGATAAAACGATTTTTAGGCTCTAGGGTGCTAATTTGACAGACCTGTTAGTCTAGTGGTCAGTGGCCCTGACTACTATGCGCAAGGTCGTGGGTTCGATTCCCACCCAGGATAAATGTTTGTGTGATGAGCACGATCATTTCTTCTTTGTCTGGGTGTAATTTATCTATAATATGTATGTATTTAGAAATATATATGTATGTTTATCAGTTGTCTAGTACTCATAGCGCAAGCTCTGCTTAGTTTGGGACTAGATGGCGTTGTGTGTAAGGTGTGGAATATTATTATTATTAATTATTTTTGCAGATAGCCCACTTTATGAGTATAGTTGTCGATTTGGTATCCACATCATGCGTAATAATAGCGGCGGTTGGTCCTTCAACGTCTTACATGATCATCTTTACTTACCAAGACCCCTACGTATCTCGGAAAGCACGTTAAGCCGTTGGTCCCAGCTGTCATTCGTGAATCTTTGACAATCGTTATGAGGCGCTAGAAACCCGAACCGACACAGCCACAACCCAGCGGTTGTGGAGGTCAGATAAGCAGTCGCTCCATGTAAAATACTGGTATTCAACTGCACCCGGTTAGACTGAAAGCTGACCGCAACATAGTGGGGAAAAGGCAAATGACGATAACCCGTACTCTTCAACGACTTCAAAGTTGAACACACGTTTTTTGGCTTCTAAAGTAAACTGTACAGTGGTAATCCTTTCTGGGAAACACTCCTTTCCCTTCCAAAATTGTACGAAGCATGTAAAATAATGTATAAAAAAAATCCCAAGGCTCAAACTAATAATCAAAGCCAAGGCAATCCCTTTATCTACCACAGTCTGAAACATTTGAGGACAAAATCCTTTCCCACTGCTAAAATTAAAATATTCTTCGATTCAGCTAATCTGACCCTAAAACGTAGACATTAGTATTTCCCCAAACTGTAAGAACTTACAATTATCTTAATGGCAACTCGTTGAACAAAAGTAGGCTAAGAGTAAGCCTAAAATTCCAAATTTTAACAAGTTTTCCTTAGAGCTTTTTCTTTGGTTTGCCTTTATATAATATCAGCCTGTATGTATCCCACAGTATTCAGGGAAATTGTTGATCTACACTAATATTATAAAGAGGAAAGATTTGATTGTTTGTTTGTATTGACTAGGCTCCGAAACTACTGGACCGATTTGAAAAATTGTTTTACCTTTAGAAGCTGACATTATCCCTGATGAACATAGGCTACTTTTTACCGCAGGAAAATGCTTCATTCCTACGGGAAAACGGGTAATAGGATTTAAACGGCGGGAATTCCGAATTCTACGCTAACAAAGTTGCGAGCGGATACTAGTGATTTCATAAAATTCCATGCTTCCTCAAGACATTTTCCATCACTTTTGTGCAATTTATTTCATCACCACTGCTCCCAAAACGGTGAAGGAAAAACATCTTAAGGAAATTGGCACGTTCCAGAACCAAAAAGGCGAAGAAACGTGACATCCCCCAACTCGCACTTGGACCGCGTGGTGGATTACGGCTCACTCTTTCTCGGCCTGTGTTCCAGCAGTGGGAACATTTTTGCCTCACTATACTTTCCTTCCCCATAATAGGAATACCAATAGGAATAGCCAGGCATGATCTTCTGACGCTGATCGCCTTTTTCTACTCAATGATCTGGTTTTAACTATCGGGTCTTCTAAGAAACTATCCGTACCGTTAATGTTAGTTGCAGTAACTAGGCTATGGCACACCGATCGAATTAATGGGTTAGGTTAGAAACATGAGCAAGCACGCACGAGCGGAGTGCTACAGCAGCGGCCGGCGAGCTCTACATCCAAGTTAATCGCAGTTACGATAAGTAAGTATAAAGAGATGATCGATAAGTATTTTAAGGAAATCAGAATTATTTAGGGAATGATTGAATACATGCCACAGCGTGTTGTATGTGTATTAAAATACACAAATTCAGCAAGGTTCACTTGATACATGAATATTGTATGAACCTGAGGGTTAATGATAAACGTGAGGTGTCAACCTGTCAATATACCTACCGTTAAACAGATTAGTGATCCTTCGGATCTTGTTAGTGAAAGGTAGGGGTTAGCCTTCGGTTTACGACTGTCAAATATTGAAGTATTTGTTATTGTTCTCCTTTGTGGTTATTTGGAAAGTATGTGCAGGTTAACCATCTTTATATATGCTAGTCCTGACTTTATCTTAGACATTACTGACATCGGTCACACTACTCTTAAAACGATGATGGAAAACATCGTAAGGAAACCGGCATGCGGCATGTCCTAGAACCTGTTCGAACAGACGGTGTGCATGCATCAGTCATCGTTTAGATCAAACCCATTTTAGAAAACTCATCGATCCGACACATGACACCATCTGCAGGACATTTCCGTAGATATTATAAGAAATATGTAGAGAATGTCTTGCTGCCTTACAAAAACCTCTTCCAATTCTTTCTAAAATTGTTCTACACGATAGTGTATGATGGTATATGATGAGGGGCTCGTGGCTAAATAATAACAGCCGCACAGGTCGATCGATCAGGTTAACCCACGCTTGCCGTGGTTGGTCTGTGGACGGGTGACCATTTTTACGTACCGAGACCCACCGTACCTCGGAAAGCACGTTAAGCCGTTGGTCCTGGCTGTCATTCGTGGATCTTTGACAGTCGTTATGCGTAGTTAGAAGCCCGAAAGTCTGACAACCAGTCTTACCAACCAGTATTACGCAGTAACTGGGTTGTAGAGGCCAGATAGGCATTCGCTCCATGTAAAATACTGGTATTGAGCTGCCTCTGGTTAGACTGGAAGCCGGCCCCAATATAGTTGGGAAAAGGCTAGGCAGATGATGATATGATAGGAGATATCCTATCATCATAATATTATACAACTCCTATTATATTCATATGTCCTTCAAAACGACTAAATCATAGCACATTGGCCCTGAAACCTTAACCCTCCCTCAGGCGTCCAACGACAACAGTAACTTTTGTCCAGAAAAATAAAACATCTGATTTGATCGGTCAATCCTCTTAGATACGGTCTTGTTCTCATATTTCTATGCAAATCAAGGCACAAAAGGAAAACGGAAACGTTTATGTCGGAGACAGGGACATTTTGTACGCAAAAATGGAGTAATGATTTGCTCAATGTCATTTGAAGGTCACGCGAATATAAATCATGTTGAGACTTGTGTTGAATCGAGGGATTTGTGGGAATTAAGTTATTTTTATACTTTGTGTTTGAGTGTATTTTTAAAAACACTTCCTAACTAATGACATAAATGCAAAAGCAATTCTGTATGTTCCCTTTTCACACACATATTGCATAGACTACTTGCCCCTAATTGCCCTGTTGGTATCATGGTCGCAATCGTGACTACTGAGCGTGGGGTCTTGAGTTCGATTCCCGGGTCGGGCAAAGCGTTATACTAATGTCTCGCTGGTGGTGGCGTGTGTGTTGGATCATTGAGTTCCCTTCAAAATGGTTGAGCTAAATGGTGCTGATCCATACGTCATGTTCGTGAACGGGCGCCGCCAGTAGGGACTGGTCATCTCTTAGCCGCCACGGCTTATTTTTATTTTTATTTTAATCTAAGTATTTTCATTTCTGAATTGTTATTTTTTTGTTTTTGTTTTTTTTTTTTTAGTACGGACGCTTTTAACGTGCACGTCTTTCTACATCGTTCTCACATGTATAATTTCAACTTGAATGATGTAACCAAAATTTTGTAACAATTTTTATGATTTAAAAGAGTGTCCGTGGAGTTTCTTGCCCGTTCTTCTCCACAGGTACCTACTACGCTTTGGAATGGGCAACTAGCTTCATCTTTCTGACTGACCGACCCCTTGACAATTCAAAAGTGCCTGTAATTGGTTTACTTGAAATAAATGCTTTGAGTTTGAGTTTGAGTTTTACGGTTTTTCCATTGAGAATTTCTTAGTAACAGTCCGGATTTTGGTGGATATTGGCAGTGTGATACCCCCGTGGCTTGGAGAGCACGTAAAGCCGTTGTTTCTGCGCCTCATCTCTCTCCGGTCATGTCGGATTGCCGTTCCGTTGGACTATAAGAATGAGGAAAGAGAGAGTGCACACACGCCTGCAATATTTATGTTCTTCTCATGCTAATAATCTGCGCTCTTCTAACAACCTTCTCCTACTCTGTCCTTCTCATACTACTGACTTTGTTCATTCTTCCTTTGATATTCAGTCCAATCTTCTTTGTAATGCGCTGCCTCTTGATATCAGGACGGCCACTAATCGGTATGCATTTAAGCTGAAATCGCAGAGTTATTTTCAAAATAAATAGCGTAGTCTCATCTCAACACCTCTCTTCCTTGGATTTATATATATTTATATATTAAATAAATCGTATCATGTATGTGTTTATATCGTATTAATGTATTTGTCTAGTTTTAATAGTTTTTTTTTTAATCTTTGTTCCTCTCAACCAAAGCACCTGCCATCTAATCTTTTCACCACCCTTGGTTGACTGGTAGAGAATGCCTAAGGCATTAAGTCCGCCTTTGTACCTTTTGTGCGTAAAGTTTAAATAAATTAGTTGTTGTTGTTGTTGTTGTTAGTCGGTGTTGTTATTTTAGTATTTTTTGTTTATTATTATTAATAAAGAGTATACTATCCTCTTCTGTTCTATTAATTAATTAATGTGTCGCAAAATAATACACTAGTCAAACCAGGGGCTGATAAAGAATTGAGACGAATTAAATATTCAGCAGTGATGCAGCAGTGATGGCCCAGTGGTAATGGCCTTGACTAACGAGTTTATTGGTCGTGGGTTCGAACCTAGGCAGGCACTTTGAATAAATAATTTCATCACCATTGCTCTCAAAACGGCGAAGGAAAACATCATTCGAAGACGTGTGTATGTATTTGTCTAGTTTTTTTTAATTTTATTTTTTATCATCGACGTGTCAACCAAAGCACCTGCCATCTAATCTCTTCACCACCCTTGGTTGACTGGTAGAGAATGCCTAAGGCATTAAGTCCGCCTTTGTACCTGTTGTGCGAAAAGCTTAAATAAATAAATAATAAATAAATAAATATACTAACCCACATTGGGGTCGCGTGGTAGATTACAGCCCACTCCATCTCACAGAGAGGAGTCCTGTGTCCCAGCAGTGGGAATATTATAGGCTGATTATGCTATGCTTATGCTAAGTATTAATTTACTCAGAAACCCCAAAACCGTTTTCATGGAAGACCTGAAATACGAACAAAGCACTGTTCATGATTTTCAGAAACTGTAACGAAGGCAATAGGTGCCTATAGAAATATTGGGTGTACCGGAAAGTTCTGTAGGTTTTTGTAAATAAAACTCGTGGTTAGTTATTAAAGCTATTATTTATATTTTAATCAATTACATATTGTCCCTGATTTTCTACTACACGTTCAGATACACACTCGAGTCCAAAAACACTACACATATTTCTACAGGCTGTAGCAGCGTTATTTCCCTTCTGGAACTCATAAAGTATACAATGCCTCAAATGAACTTTATCGTTGGCACTCATTTTGACACTGCGGCTACTCAGAAATGAATGACAAATTATTGCGCAATACGTGTATTTATAGTCCGTAACCCAGAAATTATGACGCAATAATAATTCAATACTTTTAACGTATTAGTATAGAGAAAAAATCGAAAAATGTCTATGTACTACCAAAACTGACAGAACTTTCCGGTACACCCAATAATTATTTGCACAGAGGAGAAAATTTCAATTAGAATGCAAAAAGGGTTCCACCACGGCGGTTTCATTTTGTGCCTCATTCGGGCTGTCTGATCTAAAAATAAAATTCAATTATATTTTCTTTTGATTTCTACGTGACATGAGTAGGTTGGTGATTTGGATTTTATGAAGGAGGTTGTTCGTTCAGTTAAATAAAGACATACAATTTTTGTTTTAAACAAAATTCGAGAGGTTATGTGGGTCACCCGGTTGGAGCGGACTTCCTTTCGCTGTATGTGATATACTAAAAAATAACAGTCACAATGAAATAAATTAACAACGTTTAAAATCACAAACAAACTCATATTTTATTTCATTTAAAAAAAAGATATGAGTTTGTTTGTGATTTGAATTTTATAAAGTGATTTTTTCTTAAACCAAATAAAGACATACGATTTTGTTTCTACTATGTACTTAATTTAAAAATAAAGAAATAATATATTTGCTCTCGAAAGCAATTTAAAAAAAAACGTTGGAACCTCCTATTAATATATTATCAGTGTTGGTGCCACCATCGAAAATAATTCAGGTAACAACTACGTGCATTTGAAGGAGTAACACTGGTTGGTCTTGGCGTTTGCCATTTTATGTAAGCTGTCAAACTAATGCCAATCCATGTTGAAAGGACTTTTCAATTAAAGTAGATAATATTGTTAAAATGCATCGTACATCATTTATTTAATTCTGCATACCCAACATTGGTCCTTCGAGCCAGATGCTATTATGCACTTAGTTTGAAAATTAAGAAATAAGATAGGTGTTGGTTCCAAAAACAATTTATTAAAAGTACAGACGCCAGCACATCAAGCTACTACGATCTGTCAAATTTCTTTAATAGATTTTCAAGTTTATCGCTAAAGCATAAGGTTCAAATTTGATTGGGAAAATTTTACAGTTTTGGGTAGCTTGATGTGCTGGCGTCTGTATCTAACAAAAAACAGTGGATAGTTCTATTTACACATTAGTGTTAGTTTCACCATCGACAACAATTCAGATGACCTTCGAAACGATATGTTGTAACAATATTTTCGACTTTCAATTGAACATTCCTCTTAACATGGATAAAAAACATAGCACAAACGTAATAATTAGCTTATAATTTTGACTGTCTCTGAGAGAAAGAATGGGCCATAATCCACCACGCTAGCCCAAATCCTGGCGGTGGACAGCACGTGTGATTGAACTTTTGAGTGCAGTTATGGCCCAATGACCTTATTTTGCTCGACATAGCAATTTTTTTTTATGCGGTTAAGCCAAGAATCTTTAAAAACATTGAGGATAAAAGAAGCTGATGTTGTATTAATAATAATTATTCACCGTTTTTATAAGTTCAGTGCTAACCACTGAAAACTTTAAATATAGTTGGAAGATGGTAGGATAGTACACGCCAAGTCGATTTCAAATTTCTTATAAAAAAAGTAGTATACAGAAGTTTGGAAATAGCAGGTACAAAATATCAGAGATGATTTTATTTCTGTAAGGGCGAATTTCACCAACATTTTATGCCTAGAATAAGTCTTATTCTGAAAAGAAATTATTAACTTTTGACAGTTTTTCCATAATAGAACTGTCAGACGTCAATTATATTTCACGGATAAAAGATATCCGAGTTTGGTAAAATCAGCCCCAAGTAGTTTTATTATAAGTAAAAATAAATTAAAAATACTTTGGTGTTTCCTATCCAACTACTCTAAGAAGAAATACTGAAACAAACATGTCACAGTTTATTTTAATGTCAAGACATAATCTTGGTCAGATCGTGTGAGGAGTTGAGGACTATGAAGATTAGTGTCTGAAGTGGTCTTTCGAGGAGAGAACCACATAGATTTGAGTGGAAATGTTGAGCCAGTGCACGCATTTTTCAGTATCCGCGTAGCTCAACTTAGAACTTAAGGAGCTCAAACACTCAACGATTAAAATTCTACATTACCGTCAAAAATAAGTTATATTATTTTTTACATCATTTGCTTGCAATAAAAGTGAACTGTTTCACTTAGTAAAAAAGATGCGTCAAAACCTCACATATTTGCAGAGAAAATCTCACAAAACTCCTATTTACTAACTATTTACATAAGACCTACTATAAAGGTTTACCGCACAATAAAACGGTTTCAATACAAAATGTTTTCTTACGAGTATAACAATATTGCATGCGGTGTTTTGCCAAGTATTTGTAACAAGTAGTTTCGACACGCTACGAGCGAGACATTGCGTCGGGAGCAAAATACCCCTATTCTGTACACCACGAAAAATATTAACTACCTTTTGTATAGAGACGTGTTTCTCACTTATCATTCCTGTGTATTTGCCAAGGTTATGAAGAGTTAATCAAATAAAAATCTTAGTCACTTTAAAGTTATATTGCACCGCGTGACTTAGCAGTTTTCAGATTACGAATGGCATTGATCATCATCATCATCTGCCTAGCCTATTCCCAACTATGTTGGGGTCAGCTTCCAGTCTAACCGGATGCACCTGCGTACCAGTATTTTATGTATGGCATTGATATTGGTAAAAAATTAAGAAGTTATCTTTAATTTGTGGTAATTCATTAAAACATAAAGTTACTGGGCAATACGATACACCTTGGTAAGACTGGTTGTCATACTTTCGGGCTTCTGACTCTACCCGTAACGACTGTCAAAGATCTACGAACGACAGCCGGGACCAACGGCTTAACGTGCTTTCTGAGGCACGGAGTCGGTATGTAAAGATGGTCACCCATCCACAGACCAACCGCGGCAAACGTAGCTTAACCTGGTCGATCGACCTGTCCGGCTGTTATTATTTATCCACGGGGCCCTCGTTGCGTTCGAACGCGTTTGAGTGCGTTCAAACAAATAAATAAACAAAAAAACAAACAAATAATTCAAGTTTATTAGTAGTAAGTACTACTCGTAGCTTCTGTCCGTGATATCGTCCACGTGAAATTTCTTGTTCCCCCATCCCACCCCGTTGCATCGCATCGCCTGCCCGCGTTATTACTTCCCCTAGCGTTATTTTTGTCTTTTTAGGGTTCCGTACCTCAAAAGGAACCCTTTTAAGATCACTTCGTTGTCCGTCTGTCTGTACGTCGTTCAAGACCCTTTTTCTCAGGAACGCGTGGAGTTATCAAGTTAAAATTAATATCAAATACTGCAATCCCTTGAAGCAGTGAAAAATCAAACTTCTAAATCGACGCAATCAAAAGATACGGGCGTTTATGTTCCGGAATCAAAACCTATAGGGTGCTTCCCGTTGACCTACGCTCCTTAAATTTGGCAAGAAGCAATGTCATGTAGCACAAGTAAAAGAAAAAAATCCGAAAACCGTAAATTTGTAGTAACACTACAAAAAAAAATGTTTTTTTTTGTCCCATGATAAACTATATATATACCTAAAAATTTGTACGGAACCCTCGGTGCGTGAGTCCCACACACTTGACCGGTTTTTTTGTTTTTATTTTGTTCGGTTTCTAAGGGTTAAATATGATGACCATATGTTAAAGCTTATACAGGGTGTAACGGAAAGGGGGTATCAACCCTGAAGGAGGTGAATGTGCTCATGAAACTCAACAACTTTCCCCAAAGAACATAGGTCGAAATATGAAAAAAAAATTTGGCCCTCCCTTACAAAACTGACTACCAGCTGATTGATTTACTATGGGAGGGCCAAATATTTTTTTCATATTTCGACCTATGTTCTTTGGGGAAAGTTGTTGAGTTTCATGAGCACATTCACCTCCTTCAGGGTTGATACCACCTTTCCGTTACACCCTGTATATAGCCTTCCTCAAGAATTGAGTTATCAAATGCAATAAGAATTTTTCAAAGCCAACTGGTAGTTCCAGAGCTTAACACGTTCAAACACATAAAAAAACAAAGAAGCTCTTCAGGTTTATTATTAGCAAAGAAAGAAAAAAAGTTTTAGATAGTTTTACCTTTTTATAATATTATAATAAAGATATTAAGTATGGAACTATTATCGGGTTTTTGTAAAAAAAAAAAAAATCTGTAATACTGAACGTCTTGCGACAGATTTATAGCTAGATTTTGGCTCGCAGTCCATAATCTTGTTAGCACAGCCTCGAGCATGAAGCGAGGACTCATTTTAAAGGCGAATGAGGTCAAATTAGATGCTGAAGGGTACTCTCAGACGGTTGAATGTCCCCATTTAGATATATGTATAATTATATCATCGATTCTTGTAAGTCTATAAAGTTAGTACTTAAAATGCATTTAATAATTTCTATAAACAAGGAAACTTGATGTTAAACATATTATTTATTAATTTAAGTTATCAATTACAATAATCAAATAAAAATCAACAATCAATAAAAAATAAATTATCTATTAATTTAAATGAGATCGCAAGTTACCTTCTGGATGAAATACTGAAACATACTACTTACTAAATACAGTTTTATACTTTTTTAGGGTTCTGTACCTCGAAAGGAAAAAACGGAACCCTTAGGTATAGGATCACTTTGTTGTACGTCCGTCCGTCTGTCTTTCTGTCAAGACCCTTTTTCTCAGTAACGCGTGGAGGTATCAAGCTGGAATTTATGTCAAATACTCAGGTCTACTGTCCCTTGGAGCTGTGAAAAAATCAAACTTCTAAGCCAACACAATCAAAAGATACAGCAGTTTATGCCGCAAATTTTCGACACTCGCAAGGGCATCAAAACCTACAGTGTACTTCCCGTGAACTCAGAATCTTGAAATTTGGTAAGAAGCAACGTCTTAATAGCACAGATAAAGGAAAAATTGCGAAAACCGTAAATTTGTAGTTACGTACCTACAAACTTGTAGGGACCCCTCGGTGCGCGAGTCCGAGTTGCATGTGATCGGTTTTTTTTTTTACTGATATGATTTTGTGTTCTTTCTTTGACTCATTTTTGCCGTAAATAAACGTATTTTCTTTCTTTCCTTTAAAAACACAGATGCTTAACACAATCTGAACAAAGTTTCATAACCTAATCAAAATTGTTGAAACTAAACAAATTTTCTGAGAATTGAGGAGCGTCGGAACAAAAACCGATAGGTATGTCTTAATTAAGACATTATTTTTTTTTTTCTGTTACAAAATGTTTAATTATACACCCTTCAGGAAAGAAATCAATTAAAAAACAGTTACATCCATCTTAAAAAAAATATCAAAATACTGTGGTCAAATCAAAACAGGCAAATAAATTTTTAAATTCAACATGTTCTTGTTGTTGGATTAAAAACCGATAATTCTTATTAAGTTTTACACAATTCAATAATGTTCGGTTCAAATTCAATTCAGTTCAATACCGACATATCCATTTTGGTTTCGTCAAAAACCGATATATCCAAATGATCGCATCAAAAACCGATATATCCATACTTGTCCGCCAAGTATCTCCCTAAATTAAGTATCTACCCTCGGTCAAGTTTCACACATCAATCGATTTCACTTTAACTGCAAATTGACATGCTATAATTTTCCACTTTTGTAACATTAAAAAACTTACAAGCTTTTTTTTAATTTGTGAAAAATATGGTAAATTCGATATATCGGTTTTCGTTCCGACGCTCCTCAATTGAACTATTTCATTTTCTTTATTTATTTAATTAACTATGTTCCCAGTGGGTTTAGAGCTGTCTTCGTCACAAAGATAGGGAAATTAGCAACGAATTCAGTTAGAAGAGTTTTTAATTTATTTATTTTTATCAAACGTTCCGCTTTGTGAGCTTCGCTTTCTAAGTTTTTGTGGGAAGAGTCTTAAATTATAGAAATTCTGTTGCATAGAAAGTAATGTGTTATGAAATGAATTGAAAAGGTTTGAACAAAAATAATGACAGTTTCCGTATAGGTAAGCACTATCAAGGACATGGGACATGGGTTGTGGAGTGTAAAATACTGGTATTTTACATGGAGGGATTTCCTATCTGATCTCAGCCGGTCGATTCTGTAAAAATCTCACCGTGAAATCATAAGTGAAGTGAGCACTTAATAAGTGTTAATCCGTAGCGAATGACAGCTCACTCCACGCTCACGTCACCCAAGCTTTCACGGTGAGGTGGTTACAGAATCGCACGGCAGGTGTATTGTCATCAACTAATGGTTTTAATAACCAATCCTCATGATGGACATGATAATAATAATAATAATAATTTTTATTTGCCATTGATCCATTACATTACATTTCATTACATTTCATTACATGTCATTACATTAAATTTATATTTATATTGTTAGTATGAACTTAAAAACTATGTTAGTACCTAATAACTAAGAGCGACTTAGTCCTCTGGGTGAGGCTCCACACCAAGGGGCTGTCCAACCTATTGCATATCACCCTCAGGATGCTGTTACTTCTCCCACGCCATCTGCTTAGCAGTGAGGCTGTCTTTTTGCGCCAGGTGGCATCAAAGCCGTCTGTGCGTGACTCTGCGAACATTGTTGACGCACTGCAGAAGCGTGGCAGACGTAACAGCGCCCTGTAGGCATTGTTAAACTGGATGCGCAGGGAATTGTAAGCCGATTGGGTATATCTGAACCACAGGCTCGCTGAGTACAAAGATGTGCAATACGCTTTGAATAAAGTTACTTTGACTGCGTCTGTACATCGAGCTAACCTGCGGGCCAGCATGTTCGCCCGGACTGACAATGCCCTGCGCTCCCTTTCCATGTCTACATCATCTCCAAGATTTTCGGTAACCACATGCCCAAGATACTTGAATTGGTATACTCGATTAAGAGGTATTGAGTAATAGTGGTGGAACAACAGTTGGACACTTTGTACCTGCCTTGAAGATCATGCACTCCGATTTCTTAACGTTATAGCTCAGACCGTGAGTGGCCGCATACTTTTCACACACGGAAAGCAATTTCTGCAATGCACAAATCGAGGGAGCCAGCATCACCATATCATCGGCATAGCTAAGGTTGTTCACACTAACACCATCCACATAGCACCCTACGGGCATTTGACTAAATTCCTCATTAATGATATGTATGAAAATACCGTAAGTTTAACCAGAGACAAAGCTACTGGGAAATTGGCTCCATAGGTCCAATATAAGCCCGGAATTACTACGGCTAGCGAAAATGTACAAATACTGCATGCATAATTTATGTTCAGACGCCAGCACATCAAGCTACCCGAAACTTTTAAATGTTCCCAATTAACTTTGAATCTTATACTTTGGCGATAAAGTTGAAAATCTATTACAGAAATTTGATAGATTGTAGTAGCTTGATGTGCTGGCGTCTGTACCTGCATGGCATAAATTGAAACTAGCGTTCTACGAGTATACCATTGTGCATATTAGAAAGGTATTTCACCCTAAACGTCCTGCCTTTATTGATATTTATATTTAGGTATTTGGCTCAGTTAGACTGCGTCACTTCCTCCAACTCAGCCTATCGCAGTCCACTGCTGGACATAGGTATATTATATATATGTTAGTATATACAACGTGTAACGTTAAATGCGCAAAACCTCAGACACCCCAACTGATTTTTAATGCAATTGACCTATTTCAGAGATAAAAAAGTCATTAAAAAATTGTAAAGGTTTTAAGTGCTGTTTTAGTTTTACTGGCCATTCTGATCGTTTCATGCGTCTGCGACGACGCTTTACCGAGGGAGGAGTCGTCACCGGGCCGCTGCGCCGCGCTGACATTGGCTTGCTTGACCTATTAATAAATAGACACGGCAACGTTTTTGATGAAGTTTTTTTTGAAAAATGTGACCTATAAAAAGTGGTTCAATTAATTCTGCTCGTTATTCTTATCAAACTATTTTCAGGTTTTGCGCATTTAACGTTACACGTTGTATATGTTAAATTACTATGTTTTCTTGGAAGTGAGTGCTTTGCTGTGACGGGTCTCGATATGTAATGGATGGCCACCCATCCGACAGCGGCAAGCGTAGTTTACCTTCGATCGGCCGGTTCGGCTACTATTGTTTAACCATGAGATTCCTGCCTACCCCCAGAGGAAGAAATTTGCAGTCGAGTGGGTCACAAACTCACGATCCATCCCCAACGGGCTTGTTTCCTTTTATTACTACTTTAACTAAGCAGAAATTGTTGAACGTTTCGTGGTACTACGCCTTTATTGTTCGAAACTTCCAGTTAACGAAAGTTTCAGAGGAACAAGGAAGCTGGGAGGTTGGGAGATTTAATTTGACAACTGACTTTGTCTCTGTTTCGAAATTAGTATAGTTAGATGAGGTGAAAGTCGGTACTCAAAATTAAAAGTAACTTTTCCATTTATTGTGAAACCAGCTGCGCCCCACGGTTTCTCCCGTATAAGTTTCGATCTCGTGAGAATATCAAGATAAAAAGTATTCTATTTATGTTCTTGATATAACCACGAGCCATTACGTTTCTTCATCAAAAATAGAAAACGGGTCGTTAAAAGTTAATTAAAAGTAGTTTTACGACGTTACCCGTAGGGTTACGACTGCCCTTACGGTATGTCCCGCATTCATTGCCACCAGCAAACAGTGCGTTAAGCCTCTGATAATTATTTTTAGTGTCGACACTGAAGGACGTGTTTAACTGTTGAGAGTAACTTATACAACGTGTAACGTTAAATGCGCAAAACCTGAAAATAGTTTGATCAAAATAATGAGCAGAATTAATTGAACCACTTTTTAATATAGGTCACATTTTTCAAAAAAATCTTCATTAAAAACGTTGCCGTGTCTATTTATTAATGAGTCAAACAAACCAATGTCAGCGCGGCGCAGCGGCCCGGTGACGACTCCTCCCTCGGTAAAGCGTCGTCGCAGACGCAAGAAACGATCAGAATGGCCAGTAAAACTAAAACAGCACATAATACCTTTACAATTTTTTTAATGACTTATTTCCTCTCTGAAATAGGTCAATTGAATTAAAAATCAGTTGGGGTGTCTGAGGTTTTGCGCATTTAACGTTACACGTTGTAGTATTGCTTCAGGCCTGTCCATAACACGTAATCCTAGCAGAATATTCTACAAGGTTATTTTTAATTGGCTTTCTAAATTCTGTAGACGCAATGGGTATCTGTAATGGGTATCTAAACACGAAAAAATAAAAAGATCTGATGTTTTTTTTTTGGAGGTCGACGACCGCCAGGTGTTGTTACTTCTCACAAAAGAATTTTACGAAATATGACTAGCAAAAAACCCGTAACGATAATATTATCTAAGTAGAAGCATTATGCCTGTTTATGTTAGAGGAACCGGTGAAAAATGAAGGGTTTTTCCATAAAATAGTAAACCGCTCCCTCATTCGTGAAGTGGTCGCATGCGCTGGTAAGTATGAGTAACTGGCTTCGATTCCCGGGTCGAGCAGTGTTGGGATTATCCTTCTGGAATTTTTCATTAGCAGCTAAGAGTGGTCGCTCACAATGGGCCTTATTATTTATTTATTTATTTAAACTTCTCGCACAAAACGTACAAAGGCGGACTTAAGGTCTTAGGCATTCTCTACCAGTCAATCAAGGGTGGTGAAGCAGGTGCAGGTGCTTTCGTTAAACCGAAAAATGACAAAAAAAAAACGATTAAAATTGTTGATTTATAAATGAAAAAAAAAAACGTACACAAATACAATATATATATAATATACATACATACTATTTACTATAATATATACTTATCATATAAATATGTATACATAAACAAAATCAAGGGAGATAACTCTACACTATTCGTTTTGAAAATAACTCCGCAATTTCCGCTTAAATGCATACCGACTGGTGGCCGTCCTAATATGAAGAGGAAGCGCATTCTAAAGAAGAATGGACTGAATATGAAAGGAGGAATGAACAAAGTCAGAAGTATGAGAAGGACAGAATAAGAGAAGATTGTTAGAAGAACGCAGATTCTTAGCGTGAGAAGAACATAGATATTGAAAGAGAGACATGACATAAGAAGGAGGCGTGGGAGAGTTGAGAAGGGAGAAAAGCGTGGTCAAAGCGCGCAAACTTCTTCTTTGGCGAAGGGTCATCCATTTGAGCTAAGATCTATAGCTCGATATTAGAAGGGTAAAAGTCACCCAAGGGGCATTGGAGAGAGCTATGCTTGCAGTTTCCCTGCGTGATCGAATCAGTAAAGAAGAGATCTGCAGGAGAACCAAGGTAACCGACATAGCCCGAAGAATTGTCAAACTTAAGTGGCATTGGGCAGGGCACAATGCTCGCAGAAGCGATGGCCGATGGGGCCAAAAGGTTCTGGAGTGGCGGACCGCGTACCGGAAGACGTAGCGTTGGAAGGCTTCCCACAAGGTAGACCAACGACTTTGTGAAGGCCGCAGGAACCCGTTGGTTGCGAGAAGCACAGAACCGGTCGAAATCGAGGTGCTTGGGGGGGGGGGGGGGCTATGTCCTGCAGTGGACGGCTTTCGATTAAAATAATGATAATAATAATTTCATTTATTTCAGGTCTGTGACCCATCATCATCTGCCCAGCCTTTTCCCAACTATGTTGGGGTCGGCTTCCAGTCTAACCGGATGCAGCTGAATACCAGTATTTTACATGGAGCGACTGCCTATCTGACCTCCACAACCCAGGTACTGGGTAATACGATACCCCCTGGTAAGACTGGTTGTCAGACTTTCGGACTTCTGACTACCCGTAACGACTGTCAAAGATCCACGAATGACAGCCGGGACCAACGGCTTAACGTGCTTTCCGAGGCACGGAGGGGTCGCGGTATGTAAAGATGGTCACCCATCCACAGACCAACCGCGGCAAGCGTAGCTTAATCTGATCGATCGACCCGTGCGGCTGTTATTATTTAGCCACGGGCCGTTCTGGTCAGGTCTGTGACCCATATAAAACAAAAATAGATAAAAATACAAACACAACACACATACATTATTGCTCGGCTAGCCAAATCCAAATGGCCAGAATTACATCATAAACATTACTTAATTAATTTAATTTAATTAAATTAAGTAGTCAAAAGTCAAATACACAATCGATAAGGAATAAATTAATAGATATCAAATTTAAATTATCATATTATAAAAATAAAAAAATACAAATCCAGTCAGAAAAATGATGACGATGAGCCAGGAGTCTGGCTTGGTGATCAGTTGATGGTGGCAATGGACTCACCCCCTGTTACATAGAACTTAAACATGACTCGTGAAATGTACACCTCTGTCTAATCCTTCAAGAGATAAAAGCGTGATGTTATGTCATGTATAGTAAACTGGAGTATTTGCTCAATCTTTGTACCAAAAGACGTCTTACGAGTAATCTGCCTAGCCTTTTCCCAAACATGTTGGGGTCGGCTTCAGTCTAACCGAATGCGAATACCAGTTTTTTTTTTTTAAACGTTTTCCCAGACTAAGAATTTCCCCTGTATTGTGGGTGCTTTTACAAACATTTAAAATCACATACACGAACAGCCAGATCCGGAACAACTACTTGTACGTCATATAAATATTTGTTCCGTGCGGGAAACGAACCCGCAACACGCAGCGCAGCAGTCAATCGCTTAACCACTGCGCCAACCATGCCGTAAATTTACACGAAGCGACTGCCTACCGGACCTCCACAACCCAGTTACTGGGTGATACGTGTATCAAAAGACGTCTATACGGCAATAATCCAATCACAAGCTAATTTTGTTTCCAAAAGTGTACACAAACCTTAATAGGCGATTAGAATCGAATTCTACAATTTCCTCGCCGTTCTATTGGGGACGAACTTGCAAACAATCTAAATTGTGTAACTTGAATGTGTTTAAATCGATACTAAGTGGTCTGTGTGTAATATATTGCTCCCTTGAGGTGTCAACTTAAGGCGCGTTAAGAAGCAACTTTTTGGGTAATTAACCATAGCGCATCGGGGCAACAAATAAAGTTCAAAACAAAGCTGCGTTTGATGTCAATTGAATCGAATGGCCACCGAAATAAAAGTTATTTTGCAGTTTTAATTAAATTAAAAAATAAATGCACAACTCAGTAAAATATTTTTTAGTTATTTCTTCAGTTGATAAAATTCTTTTTATTATCATTACATAAAATATAATAGTTTACGCTGTAAATGTTGAGAATTATCTGGTTAAAAAATTGATTGGAAAAAATACTTTGATTGATTTGAATAAAACTACACTATTGTATTAGGTAAGCCTGCGATGATAGTGTATGTGTGATTTGTTTTACGATTGTTTTATCGTAGTATCACAGTAATCAATGGTTCAATTTTTATGAAACATTTCTGAATAAGTCTTTTCTTTGAACATTTGACAATACTCTCAATTATTTTCTGGTTTTCAAACACCACATACTTGTTATCGCCTTTTTGATGATATACAAAAAATGAACGAAATCGGTCGCGAAAAAAAATCTATAAAAAACCCAAGAAAACTTTGCCCGACCTGGGAATCGAATCCAGGACCTCACGCTCAGCAATAGCGATTGACATTTGGACACATAACTTGCTACTTGAAATAAAATCTAAATGAATGGAAATGTAAAACAGCCGTAACGGACAGGCAGCCAGAGAGACCATTCTCTAAGAATTTTCTAGGAAAACGTAAGTTTCTATTGCTAAAATTCTGGGGAAATGAGAGGATTCCCGAACGCCCTGAGTGTCTGTCTGATCTTCGTTCATTAGTAAGCACTGGCAACAGAGAGAAAATAAAATAAGACCTGCCGTGCGATTCTGTAACCATCTCACCGTGAAAGCTAGGGTAAAGTGAGCTGTCATTCGCTAGGGATTAACACTATTAAGTGCTCACTTCATTTATGATTTTACGGTGAGATTTTTACAGAATCGACCGGCTGTGCTTGCAGTGTTGCCATTACGAAATACAGTAGTTTTTGTTTGGTTTTTCCTGAAAATTGTTTTACATTTCTAGAACTGTACTATTAGCAATTCGCTTGTAAATTGAAAAAATCTCATGGTAGAAATTATACAGCGTGTAACGGAAGGGGGGTATCAACCCTGAAGGAGGTGAATGTGCTCATGAAACTCAACAACTTGAGCACATTCACCTCCTTCAGGGTTAATACCCCCTTTCCGTTACACGTTGTATACCTAATTAATGTATATAGTTTATAATGTCAGCTTAGATACGTCCAGGTTTCCTCACGATGTTTACCTTCACCGATGTCAGTGATGATCAAGACAAACTTTAGAAAGTACATATGAAGTGAAAAAATCACATTGCATCATTCTGCAATAATCCGCACTCACTTGCCCTTCCCCAAAAGAGCTGACTATAGTGAACTTCTATCAAAGCTGGTGTTCAGTCCTAACTCCGCCTGCGAAGTCACTATTGGCAAGAAGGACCCCTGCTTACTCTCACTTTTTGTATTCTACAGAATGTGTGTACACATTCTGTTGAATGCAAAAAGTGAAATCTCTTGAAAAAAAAAAAAAAAAAAAAAGATTTCAAAGCAAATCACTGGACATCAACGCCTAAAAATTGTACTAAAAAAATGGCTCACCTCACCAAGTCAGCTTTTCTTTTTGCCAATAAAACTTTTTGTATTTTTTTTTTTGGTACTTGCCCGAATTTGAACCCACAACCTCGTGCATGAGAGGCGGGCCATCACGGATACATCTAAGGGCGAATTTCATCAATGAAACTGAACGCAATCAGTACATCTACACCTCGTGCAAGAGCTGTTAGTGCCATCACCGTTACGGAATATTTGATATGTTTTATATGTTTCAATTAGGTTCTGTCCTACCTTCCCACATATCCCAACCTATTTGTTTCCTTAAAAAAGTAATAAATCGTATTTTTATTGATTTTTCGTAATTTTCAGTACAAAAAAACAACAAAATCTCGATTTACTCAAAATCCTTCATTTTAAATTACGTTCTTTTAATTTTATAAATTACTTACCTGCTACACCTTCATTTTGGACCGTGTTTCGCGACCGGGCTTGCCGGTTAGAACACCCAAAATAATTTATTTACCAAATTTTTATAAATAAATTCAAGTTTTTTCACTTTAATTTTAAAAAATTGTTCTGTACCTACCTCCAAAAACTCAATTGTTGACTAGCCCGCGCGCAGGCGCGTGTTTTGACACCTCACACGCCTGTCTAGCTCAAAAAAAATTTAAAAAATTTATTGGTGAAGTTCACCCTAATACAAATAAATATCTAGTTTTATTGACTTTAGGAGCCAGCCAACCCTGAAATCTTAGCCAAAGCCAAAAGAAAATTACGTCCCAAATTCTAGTCTGAAAAATCCTTTTCCCAGGAGACCTAGGGCGAATTTACGATACCCACAAGAATTATACGTTGGATCTTAATTTTTTACGAAAAATATATAGGTACATATTGGAAACATTTTGCCCGGTGAAGTTAAATTGGTAAAGTTTTTGTGTTCGACTGAAAATGGCTATATTCGCTCTGGAAATTGGTTGTGGCTGTTGCAGAATTCAGAAGTTGTTATTTTATAGATATGTGTTTATGTTCTTTTTGTAGCGTTATCATGAAGCTTCTGATGATTGAAAGACAACCCCGTGTCCACAAGCCATACGCTCAAGCGACACGCGTCTTGCGACAGCGACTGTGGAGAAAACAAATGAAAGAAGTTGTTTAGAGTATGCCACGAGTCACCGCGACGCGACGCGCGGACCGAAGGACAAAAACGGTGACGCGTTCGCGTGTCGTTAACGCGGTAACGGCCGTGACCTGCGAGTTTTATTTTATTTTATTTTAATTTATTTTATTTTATTTTATTTCGGGATAAAAAACAGGAGTACAATTAAATGTCATACATACTATCTTACTAATTAAACAAAATACTTATCATACTACTAGCAACATTATCCACTTATTACTAATTCATTGTTAATGCTACGCGAGATAAAAACAAAAGCAATACACGAGTGAATCTAGTGAAAGATTAAATGATTGTTGATTGAATGAGTGCTTTCTAACAACGAAATTTATGGGATAGAAAAAGGAAAAAATAATCAAAAATACACCACTTAATAATTTATAAAGCTAAGATAGAATCGAATACAGATTTCCTAAATTAATAATAATAATAATATAATAATTTTCCACAACTTTCACACAACGCTATCTAGTCCCAAACTAAGCAGAGCTTGTGCTATGAGTACTAGACAACTGATAAACATACATATTAGTGTGGTCCTTATTTTTCGACTCTTAAATTATCCCCGGGGCACTTTCTCATTTGATTATATACTTCTAAATATGAAATAAGTTTTTTTTGTTTTTTTTTTTTGTTAAGATTTAGAGGTCGCTACCAGCTGTCAAAATTTTTACAAAAAGCATTGAAAAACATCTTAAATGATGGTTTCATTAATGTTTCATTTAGGTGTTTATATCATATTTTCCGTGCAAATAAAACTCGCATAGACAATCGCTTTTTATCCCTTCCTCCTCTCGACCTCTCTTCTGTACCGACGCGTCGAGATTTAGACCGTTCACACAATCAAAAAGATAAGACGTACGCGTGCGCACTAACATCATAATACGTTAAAAATTGGTTTGTGCGCATGCGTAATTGCGTATGTTTCAAATTGTACGTCTTACTTCACTTCTTACTACACTTCAGGTCTAATACGTCATTAACGAGAGCGTACGTGTTTTATTTGTAAAAATCATATTAACGTGTTTCAACTTGCAATGGCGTCTACAAGTAGCGGACTCAGTAAAGCTACTAGAAATCAAAGTAAAGTTTGGCTTATTGGACAATTATTATCCGAATTAAACCAATCAACGTTGCCATCCATCGGTGAAGTTTTGCGTTTTTTTTTTTTACTACAAAAATGAAGAACAGAAAAGCATACGTGAATCTGCGACTTTGACGGCTTGCGGAGTTATAAATTTGTGGGAAAAAGCTAGTATACCAATTCAATTAAAAAAACATGTCATCAGTAAAATTGAAAAACTATTCAAAGAATGGCAGAATCTAAAAAAAAAATAAAGAAAACAAGAAAAAATTCGAGGTTTTATTTAAAATTCAAACCTTGGTAGCGACCTCTAAATGTCATTTAAAAAATAAAAAAAAAATACTGAATTACTTTCTTATGGTATATAATCAAATTACGTGGTGCCCCGCGAAATTAAAGAAATTTTTTTTTTTTCTTAGGAATAAGGACCACCCTAATACATATATATTTCTAAATACATACATATTATAGATAAATTACACCCAGACAAAGAACAAATGATCCTGCTCATCACACAAACATTTGTCCTAGGCTGTTAGATTAAAAATATCAATGTCTTCGAATCTAGAGTTGTAGGAATCCACTAGTTGACGCAGAGGAGCGCGAAAGCCAGCATTGGAGTTACAAAAAAGTTTTAGTTGTAGGCGGTAGGTTCGAACCCCGACAGGCGCTTTACGTTGTGTAAATTATTGATGACCACTGCTCTCAAAACTGTTAAGAAAAAGATCGTGATACTGAAAATCGTACTAGAACCAAAAATTCGAAGACATGTGACATCTAACCAACCCGCACTGGGCCCGCGTGGCGGATTACGGCCCACTCCCACTCACAAGAGGATTCCCGTGTCCCAGCAGTGGGAACATTATTAATAATAATAATAAAACTTTATTTCGGACTACAGTATCCATTACATTTAACATTTACATTTTACATTTAACATTTATTGGCTGATTATGCTGGACTTTTTCTTCGATTCCGCAGAACATTTCTGCGAAAAATGTTCTAACGTCCACTAGAAAAAATACACAGCTTTAGGTATATTAAGAGAAACTCCCCTAAATAAGTTAGTGCGGGTCAAAAATTACCCTCCTTTAACAGTGGTTAATTATGACCCCTCAGTGGTCCTTATTCTGTGGGAACAATGGGGACTTTTACCCAAAATTATGTCCACTCAGACGTTATGTACCTTTGAGGAGTTTGAGGTAATGTGACTGTGACGTATTTTTGTTTGCGGCGCTTTTGTTTTGTTTTGTTTTGGGGGTGAGCTCGGACCTATAGCACTGTTAATAATCTCAGATAATTTATATTCCATCGCCACTTAATCAGTTATCTACTTTAGACAAAGTATTTAGAGTTGATTTTTGAGTGTACATTTGCAACAAGAAGGTTGTAATAAGTTTTTGGCTGCAATGGAATTTGAACTTTGTTGAGTATGACATTGAGTTTGTTGTTAAACCATAACTTGAAAATTATGTCAAATTCCTATTTTATTTTTTCTTAATTTCAAATATAGTTAATAAATCCGACAGGTGGCAGGAGATAGGCAATAATCAGACATCTGTCGTTTATTCAACAACGGCTGTCGAGAAAATGTGACAATTATGTAATTTTTTGACAAATAAATCGCATTGCCAGTTATTTTATAGAGCCAAGATATCCAAAGGGAGGTTAAAGAGGAAGACCCCAAAATAAGGTACCGAAGTGTAAATACGTTAGTCCTCCGTCCTCACACCAGTGAGTCGGTAACTAAGTACGATTCCGAAGTCAGGCTAAATTGTTATCTATCTTGTTATTATTTCTATTTTTATCGTTCTTATTTTTTAATCCCATAGTGAGATTTATAGATGTAGGGACCCGTGGCTAAGTAATAACAGCCGCACAGGTCGATCGAACAGGTTAAGCTACACTTGCTGCGGTTAGTCAGTAGATGGGTGACTATCATTACATACCCAGACCCCTCCGTGCCTCGGAAAGCACGTTAAGCCGTTGGACTTTCAGTTCATAATATATTGTATTTAACCAAAGCAGAGTTTACTTTGTTTTTAGTTTATTTTAATTTTGTTTTCTATTTTCAATCTTGTTACTGTTTGTATTTCCTGAGTGTGTCCCAAATAAAATAGTTTTAATTCTTTCTTTCAACATGGATTCTCAGTTGCAAGTGTTTTATCCTACTTCCTACTAATATTATAAACGCGAAAGTTTATGAGGATGCATGAATGGATGTTTGTTAGGAGGCTAGAATCGAGTACTTAAGAAGACGTTTCTCAGTCAACACGACTAGAGTTAATTAATACACTCAGTCATAAAAATAAAACGATGTGTCATCGATTTAACGAACACTAACAAAGAACAAAACATACCTACAAAATACTTTGTGTGCATGTGTTTAGTTTAGAAATGAGAATAGTAATACCCGGCGCAGCTGTGCGGCTCGATAAATATTCACTTTACACGAAACACCACACTACAATGCAGCCGTTAAGATTAGACTGGGAGTCGACACCGCCATTTTGAAAAAAGGCAACCAGTTCATTATTAGTTCTAGCCCCGTACTAGCTTTCACAATCTTATAATACAACCTGTAACTTAAATAACGCACAACCTCTTAAGGGGTCATTGTACTCATCATTATGAACAACTTTTACTATGGGACCAAACCGGAAATCGCGAAAAATAAATCAGCTGTTCCCTACATTTTGACGAGTTATGCGAACATAAATGTAGGGAACAGCTGATTTTTTTTTCGCGATTTCAGGTTTGGTCCCATAGTAAAAGTTGTTCATAATGATGAGTACCTTGACCCCTTAAGAGGTTGTGCGTTATTTAAGTTACACCTTGTATATTTTGTTTCTGTCATCAATTATTTCTCGATTTTATCTTAATAAAATCAGGACGCTAACAGCGCATGACACTACAACTTTATAGGATATGAAGCTACAACCTTTTAAGGGGTCATTGTACACATAATTATGAACAAATTTTACTATGGGACCAAACCTGAAATCTCGAAAAAAAAACAGCCCGTTCCGTACATTTACATAATTATGTTCGCATAACTCGTCAAAATGTAGGGAAGAACTGATTTTTTTTTCGCGATTTCTGTTTTGGTCCCATAGTAAAACTTGTTCATAATCATGAGTACAATGACACATTATGAGGTTGTGCGTTATTTAAGTTACAGCTTGTATATCGTAAAGTAGTACTTAGTGTAAATAGTATGTTGCGGTATACAGGTTCAAATTAAATTAGCTAGCGAAAATCTGCAGACGAAACGCGTATCGATATCTAAACCCTATAAAATAAAAACAAAATTTCCTTTTTTTGGAGTTCAACGACCGGTGAGTTAGCGAAGAAACTCGGCTGTGACCACACAACACACAACACATCTTGGGTACAGGAAAGTTTTGAGCCGATGGATACCTCACAAGTTAACTGAAGCAAACCGACTAACCCGCGTTAACATTTGTCAGTCCCTCCTTCTTCGCTCTCACCGAAAGGACTTTTTGGAAGATTTAGTTCCTGGTGACGATACTTGGCTTCTGTATGGTAACAAAAAACGTAGCGCAGTGGGGCTTCGTCGCGGGGAAGAGCCACCAAATCAGCCGAAAACAGACCATGGTCTAAAGAAGGTTCTCTTCATTTGTTTCGGGAATATGAGAGGCGTGCTGCATTTTGAATTTCTTCCACAAGGTACAACTATCACGGCTAACGGCGTCCTCCACTTGAATATTTTTGGTGCCATTCCTACACTTCAGTTCTAGAAAGCGTATTCTTATCGAACAGTAGAGTCAATGGATGCAAAATTTCGGAAGGTTTTATGCCCTCCCGTGTTAAAAAGATGATGATAAGTCGTTGCTCAACAGACTTATATACCTCCTGCTCATACATGATGCTGCTGGCGCGCAATAAACTAAAGTGAGCCGGAGCAGTATACCCCCGTCCCGTAGATGATCGCCCCTAACACATACAACAGCACCAAGCGCGTCACTTCACTCAGCGACCAGTAATAAAAAAGTCCTGTTTATATTTGATTCACCTAATATTTTATGTTGAAACAAGAAATTCCACTTGAACGAAGTTGCTGGCAGAAGATAGTCTTTAAAAGAAATTGCGATCACCAAGCCATCGCGCAAATGTGGTGTTACGACGATTTTCTTTTTAACCGATACTTTATTATGTTAATACAGGTGAAATTGAACAAGTGTGACACATTAAAATATGTAATTCAAAGTGTTAAAAAATAAATTTAGAGTCATTAAGGAAAGGGATAACAACGTGCCCGAAGGTGAGCGATTTGGCTCCGTCGTCGCACGCCCTTTTTTTCGTAGGAATTGAACTGTCAAAATTAGTCAAATACCGCTAGTTCAACGTTCGCCAACTTACTTCGTGTTGTGAACTCAGCGATGAATGGATACGCGCTAAATTTGATAAACTAATTTTCTAAAAAAAAAATAATTAAAAAGACTCGAACGGTGATAATTCGTGTCTACTTGAAGGCAATAACGTAGTTTGCACTATCTAAGGCGATAATTGCACGATTTTTTTTTTGTCAAGAATTTACATTTGGGAATTATGCCATTTTATAATGTTTATGTCAAAGCTACCTCCTATTTAGATTTGTCAAAAGTTTTCAATTTCATCCAGTATTATCTTGTTTTAAAAATTCCTTTAAATAAAAATACGAGTAAGTTTTCAATCACTCTTTAAATTATAAAAATCTTTCCAATCTTCCCTCACTACATCTACCCGCTACTTTGCTCGCTTGAAAATAGTGATTTTCCGGGATGAAAACATCTCTTTATATGCTAATCCAGGATACGTTCTACCTTGTACCAAATTCCGTCCATATCCGCTGGACCGTAATATCGTGATTGAGGTAATGCCTTATATCGGAACTTTTACTTTATTGGATTACTTTTGTTGCTTTATGTCTTGTAAAGCTGGCCGTGTCGGGTAGTCAGATGCCATCAAATAAGTAATTACTTACCTGAACATGATAGGTTTAAAAAATGTATGGCGTAGCCTGGGACAGTGAACCCCGCTACTACCTTGCTGACTTGCTAATATGTAGGAATATCGCTCGACTGATATTTATTTATTTATATGTAATATACAAGTCATGTTGGGGTCGGCTTCCAGTCTAACCGGATGCAGCTGAATACCAGTATTTTACATGGAGCGACTGCCTGTCTGACCTCCACAACCCAGTTACTGGGTAATACGATACCCCTCGGTAAGACTGGTTGTTAGACTTTCGGGCTTATGACTACCCGTGACGACTGTCAAAGATCCATGAATGACAGCCGGGACCTACGGCTTAGCGTGCTTTACGAGGCACGGAGGGGTCTCGATGTGTAACGATGGTCACCCATCCACAGACCAATCGCGGCAAGCGTGGCTTAACCTGATCAATCGACCTGTGCGGCTGTTATTAATAGAATTTCTAAGCTGATAATAATAGTAATAATAAGATTTATTTAGGGACATAAATACAGTTGGCAATAGATATAAATGAAAATTGTGTTAGCAGCATAAGTTAAAACTGTGAAATACGTTTTCAAAAAGATACGTTGTATTGCAGATCCAATAATAATTAGGCAACTATAATTTGCTCTTTGTCAGTCAATTTTGACTTACTGTATCACTTCATTGGGTGGGGCGAGTACAACTTTGCTATTGCCCATTGAAAGAGCACAAAGAGCTATTCTCAATGTGGCTATTTGCCGCCTTTTTCCCCCATTAACACTCTGTATAAAGCTTGTTAAGTACAGTTCGACAGTTATTTAT
This sequence comes from Eremobia ochroleuca, assembly GCA_949629135.1. Classification (NCBI taxonomy): domain Eukaryota; kingdom Metazoa; phylum Arthropoda; class Insecta; order Lepidoptera; family Noctuidae; genus Eremobia; species Eremobia ochroleuca. The sequence continues at coordinate 3,025,745 of OX451407.1, forward strand.
AATGAGCACTGTTTTAAAACAACTCACAGCGCTTCTATACAGCACTGAACTTACAAAGAGGATACGGAAAGATATAGTTTGCCCTCAAAAAAGTATAAAATATGTTTTCACAGACAAATTTCATATGTACCTCGGACCGCTACTCAATAATAGGCTAAATGATAAGGGGAACATCCACTCCTAGTGGCTGCAAGAAAATCCTTATGGAGACTCTTCAAAATATGTCCTATGAAGATACAGAGAAGTTATTACTTGTGTTAAAGTAAATATTGTGCGTGTTATACCTTTTTAAGTGTGTACCAATAATATAAATATGATAATCAAATCAAATCAAATCAAATCAAATCATCTTTATTGTGGACTATAGGTATACGTCATAAATACAGGTCTTAAATAATTAAAATAAGTGCAGCTATGTCCCGCCGTTGAGGCATACAATAATCAAATACAAATCAGAAGTTAAAACACAATTAGTCATATTAGTCTCGATACATTATTAAAATATTCCAAATTATAAATACATACAATTATGTGATTATTTAATCAATTATTGTTACCTCCAATCGCCTGAAACACAGGATTACCTAGTTCGGCACAAATCATGGGTGAACTTGACATAGATTTAAGAAAAACTGTATTTAACGTTAGTCCTTATATTTGTAAATAAATTTTATTTATTATTATTTTATTTATTAATTTACTCACGGGCCCCCAATACACAAGGAACAATGGACTGCAATATTTTAGCAAACTGAACCTACACGTACACACTTAACCTAACACTGCAATGTGAATCCCTGCTGCAAGCTCAACACTGATGTAGAAAGCTTGCACCAACGACTCACACACAAGCAATCGGCACTTATGTAGTTACTCCCTGTTCCTTGATATTAATCCATTAAAACTATTTTTACGCCCTTTTCCCCGTTTCTTATCTTCAAAATTAATTGTATTAGTCGAGTTTATTTTTCACAAAAGTGTCACAGTCATTACCAATTTGTAAGTAATTATTGTAATGTTCAGAATGGACGTATGGATGAACCCTATGTAACATAGGTTTTGCCTATCACGGGGGTCCTTGATCATTTATTTTGGACCAGACTATTCGCACGCTTAAATTAAGTGTCACTCTTTATCTGTGTACCTTTTTATGTCAAATAAACGTATTATTATTATTATTAATCCAGTCTACACGCTATACATTGCAGTATAATGGTGATATGATATGATTTATGGTGATTTTTTTTTTAAAATTGATATGTCAAATGTTTGACGTACCTAATCAACCGCTATATACTTTGAGTAATGATATATAATTCTGTGAATTGGTTTAAAAAAAAAAACCCTTTTACGCGTCAAAAATAACTTGTATTTTAGAACCATGTGATTTCGGATTTTCCTAACACCAGAGTAGTTCTGAGGAGAAAGACTGAAAGAAACTAAGATGGCGTAATCTCTTTTAAAGTCCAAAAAAAATCATTTAATTTCTGTAAGGGCTGATGTTACCAAAGTCAGATATGTATCTTTTATTCGTCGAATAAAATTGACGTCTAACTGTTCTAGTATGGAAAAATTGTCAAAAATTCAAAATGTATTCTCGGGATAAGACTTATTCTCGGTATAAAAGGTCGGTGGAATGCGCCCTAAGTAGGTTTGTAAAAAACTTTTACACGTCAATCATATTTTGTTTAAACTAGATGAGGTCGGTGTTTCTTATCTGACTACTCTGAGAAGAAAGGCCGAAACAAACTCAGAGGTCACAGTCTCTTCTAAAGTCCAGACATAATCTTGGTCAGACTATGTGAAGACTATGTAGATTGTAATATATATATACCTATGCTACCTAAAATTATGTATGATTTTGTGCATTGGTTCGAAAAATACTTTTACACATTAAAAATAACTAATGTTTTTCGGTGTTTCCTAACACACTAGTCTGAAGATAAAGAAACAAACTCAGAGGTCATAGTCCGTATTAAAGTCCAGGCAAATACTAAATTTGTTTAAGTTGGTTTTTACAAACGCTTTTACACTTCAATCATATTTTAAAAACTACATGAGTTCGACGCTTCCTATCTGACTACTCTGAGACAGAGAGGCCGAAACAAACTCAGAGATCTCTTAATAAAAGATTGCGTGAGTGATTTCTTACTGATTTTTTAAATTGACATGTCGAATCTTTGATGTACTGACCACAAAGTACTCAAAATCAATGAACCGTTGCTGAAATAGATAGAATATTTCTTTGGTCCTCATTTCTAAATGTTGATTCTATGTTAATTGTCATGAAAAGTTTAAAAAAAATATTTAAATTTCCTAAAACTACTCATTTATAATGTGGTTTTAAGTGCTCATGGGCAAAAAAAATCAGTAAAAATGATATCATATTAGTCAAACCCAGTGTTGCATTACAATAATTATTGTTTTTAATGTTCATAAATGTGTAGGTCTGTACACGATCATAAGTGAAAAACCCAAAATAATAATCAGTTTCCAAAATATTGGCAAATTATTCGTTGCTAACTTACTGAATATAAGTTTCAAACTCTTCCCTTTAATTTACTACCCAACGCAAGGTATTGAATTATGGGAAAGATGAACTTTTTCAAGCAAAAAAATAGCTAACTTAATGTCCATGAAAATATGGTCAATTTGTCATTGTCACAAAAGCAGTAACCACTGAAAAAAAAATATCTAAAATTTTCCACAATAATTAACTCAACAAAAGTTTCTTAAAAAAATAAACTAGTTTTAAAATCTACTCACACAAAAACCAAGATCCATATATCACGAACAGTTGAACTGTCTCCGTCCAAACGGCGTCCTCGACCAAAATATGCCTAGGTTATTTTGATCTTTATAATCTGGCATCAACGACAAAGTCACCACAATTTTTTTATCAACTAAACTTTTTACAAACTTCTCAGGCCGTTTAATTTAACACCTTTGCACAAAACAGTTGTTATTTAAAAAGTTGAAACGTCACTTTTAATTTGGGATTCGATTGCACGTGTTTTATTATGATTTTTTTTTCTCGTTTTTGAGCGGGAGCGCTATAGGTCCGCTCGGAATAGAGTTCGCGACGCGACTAAAGTCATAATGAAAAGGTATACGTTTCAGGAGGAGAAAGGGATGGATGTGGTTCTGTCTCGCTCTATAGTCTTCGGGATATTAGTGAATGCAGTCTGTAGTTAGGTGAATTAAGATTATTTGAATACATCATATTTCTAAGCGTGGAAAGCGTTTTTTGGTATATTCATGTCTACAACATCCAACGGACCTCTGCTGAGTAATATGGGCCTCCATAATACGGTCATAACAGATGATAGGAAAGCTTAATTACCCGACTACGGCGATGCAAAAAGGAAGTCATGTTCAGAGAATAGCCATGGTATGTCCTGTAACAAAACAATACATTCTAACAGTAGTAAGGGATTACAAGCTAAAGTGATGAAAGTGGCATAATGACGACGGCTATCCTCTGGACATCAATATGAATATATGTCTATTAAATACATTAAAATAATAGGTCTTATGACCTATGAAATTGCCGTTTTGTATGAAAAAATTTAAACGAATTTTTTTCATGTATTTTTTATTTGTATTAATCGAAGTAATCACCCATGCAATCAATGCATCTTTGCCAACGCAGTGGCAGTTTATTGATGCCCTTCTTAAAGAAATCAGCAAAAGGCATTTTGTACTGCCTCTCGGGTATTGAATTTTTTTCCCGCCAAGACCAAGGCCCAAGGTCTGGTGAGTAGGGTGGATGACGGAGAGCTTCCAACCCCAGTTCTTGCAACTTGGAGACCGTCGGCTGTGCAGTATGAGGTCGCGCGTTGTCGTGCAGGAGCAGCGGAGACGAGCGATTCACCAATGCTGGTTGGAGATGTGCCAGCTTCTCAATCATTGTGTTCAGTTCTTCACAGTACACATCTGCAGTAATGCTCACCCCGTTTGGTAAGAAGCTGTGATGAATCACACCGGCGCTAGACAACCAAACAGTGACCATCAGCCGTAGATTGTGTATAGCTTCCACAATCGCCTTCAATTCGTCACTGTCGACCAAAGTCTTCGGACGACCGCGAGGTTCTTTTTTCCAGAACGGAAGCGAGCAAACCCATAACAGGAGGTGCGTTGGTTTGTAGTGTTAGCTTCGTAAACGTCGTTGATGTTGCGTGCCGCTTGTGCCGCGTTGCTGCCACGACGGTACTCATATTCCATAATTACTGGAATTTTTAACGTATCCATGATGACGAAAAAGATTGAAATGCAATGAAAATGTAACACTAATCAATAAACAAATGACTACTTTTGGAAACAAATTCCATGTTTTTAAAATAAAATTAATTTGAAATTAGAATTCTTAGCCAAACAAAAATTATTTTGATTTGAAATGGCCAGTACTGCAGAACGGCAATTTCATAGGTAAAGACCTAATATACTACGTGTAAATGGTTCATTTAATAGACGATAAATATTGAATAGTTTGTACAGACGCCAGCACATCAAGCTACTACAATCTGCCAAATTTCTTTAATAGATTTTCACATTTATCGCTATAGCATTAAGTTCAATGTTGATTGGGAAAATATGACAGTTTCGGATAGCTTGATGTGCTGGCGTCTGTACATAACTATTTCAGATGAGAATTATTTCTTCTTACATATTTTTTAGAGCGTGATTTTTCAGTAGTCAGGTTTTAGTTTTTGAATTTTTTTTTCAATATTAGCTTTCATTAAAAAAAGAAAATATATTTATTTAGAACATACTAAAATATACACCAGCTGGTCGATTCTGTAAAAATCTCACCGTGAAATCATAAGTGAAGTGAGCACTTAATAGTGTTAATCCCTAGCCAATGACAGCTCACTCCGCGCTCACTTCACCCAAGCTTTCACGGTGAGATGGTTACAGAATCGCACGGCAGTTACATACATCAGATAGCAACAAATAAAAATCAAACAGAAAGTGTTAAGTTCGATGTAAGAAATTAGCAGGAAAGTTTGCCTCACGGCTGCACCAAAAAGGCCCAGTTCAGCAAAAATGACACAACTGGTGCCTGACGCTGGTTTTCAACTGGACCTGATGTCTGAGGTGACAGATTTAAATCAGTTTTATAATATACTGTAACATGACGTGTGTGCATACTTATATAAAATAAATATGTGTCAGATAAAAAATTGTAACGAATATGTACAGACGCCGCACATCAAGCTATCCGAAACTGTCAAAGTTTCCCAATCAACTTTGAACCTTATGCTTTAGCGATAAGGCTGAAAATCTTTTAAAGAAATTTTACAGATTGTAGTAGTTTCATGTGTCTCTACATGAATAGTGTGATATTGAGTCACATTCCAAAAATTAAAAAAAATCTGATACATTTATGAGACTGCCGCGTGATAGAACTTCGTTAATTTTTATTTAAAGAAATTTTCCAAAACGAGTCAGCGGTCATGCCTGTCACAGTTCTGGATAGTCAGTATCAATCACCAGGCATTGTGCATAAACCAAAAAACCGGTCAGGAGCGAGTCGGACTCACGCACCAAGAGTTCCGTACCATCACATATTTAATTTACCTTTTTTTTTCTGAAAAATTGTGCTATTTAGAGATATGGTTTTATTTTTCCTGTAATCTTTACATAAACTTCTATCACATAGAATAATTACAGATTTTTCTCTATGCAAACTTCGAAGATAAGGGGAAAGGTATTTTTTTTTTTTCGACAGGCCTGTTGGTCTAGTGGTCAGTGGCCCTGACTCCTATGCTTAAGGTCGTGGGTTCGATTCCCACCTAGGACAAATGTTGTGTGATGAGCACGATCATTTGTTCTTAGTCTGGGTGTAATTTATCTATAATATGTATGTATTTAGAAATATATATGTATGTTTATCAGTTGTCTAGTACTCATAGCACAAGCTCTGCTTAGTTTGGGACTAGATGGCGTTGTGTGAAAGTTGTCGAATATTATTATTATTATTATCTCCTTTATTTAATTAAATACATATAAATTATATTTTTAAATATTAGAATATAATAAATATAAAAACATTTAAAAATATAAAAAATAGTAGCCCACCGGTAACGGGAACAGGGTCCAAGCTACCGGCAGTCAGGGCTCCAGAGAGAGGAACCTCCTGACAATGCGAGCCGTGTCCAGAAGTACCGCTTTCTGAATCAAGCCCTTGATCCAGCTGCCTAACGAAAGCCTCCTCAGGTGTTGGTTGAGGCTTTTGGCTATTAATCCATTGGCTGTTACTACTATCGGCACAATGATCGCTGAGTCCACATCCCACATGTCGACAACCTCGCGAGCCAAGTCAAGATACTTAATTTGTTTGTCTTTCTCGACTTTCACGAGGTTTTCATCATGCGGGACGGCTATGTCAACAATCATTGCGCGCCGCTCTGATCGATCCACCACCACTATATCAGGCTTATTGGCAACAATAGTCCTGTCAGTGATGATGGATCGATCCCAGTACAATGTGATATTTCCATTTTCGAGAACTGGGTCGGGCACATACCTGTAGTACGGCACCTCAGATTCCACAAGGTTGTATTTTACAGCAAGTTGCTGGTGGATTATCCTGGCTACAAGGTTGTGTCTATGTAAGTATTCTCCGTTAGCTAGACGAGAACACCCAGAGATAATATGCCTGATTGATTCCCCCGGCCGGTGGCATGCCCGACAGATGTCAACCGTGCCGTCTTTCATAATAAATCTCCGGTAATTGTTCGTCATCATAACTTCGTCCATAATTGCACAGACAAAACCTTCGGTTTCTCCAAAAAGGTCACCGGAACGCAGCCAGGTTACGGACGCTGGTATATCTACATCGGGTCCATGTAGGGCCCGGAAAAAGCGTCCGTGAAGCTCCTTACTCTGCCATACCTCCATGCGATCATTAGTGTCAAGTACTACTGGCTTGCGCCAATTCTCTTTAGCCAAAGAGAGCGGGGTGAGGCCCTTGTCCACCGCGACCACATCTCGATGCATCCCCACGTCAGCTTCTAGGAAATATTCCCTGAGACTGTATATCTCACGATTGTGGAGGGTCTTAGCGTTTAAAAAGCCTCGACCTCCACACTTTCGCGGGATATACAGCCTCATTACCGATGATCGTGGGTGATGCATTCGATTTGCAGTCAGCAGAGTACGGACTCTCCTATCTAGGGCGTCGAGTTCAGTCTGAGTCCATTTAAGTATGCCGAAAGAGTACATCAAAACCGGCATGACCCAACCGTTGAAGGCGCGCACCTTGTTTCCGCCTGATAGAAGACTATTAAGTACTTTTTTCAGGCGGTCAAAGAAGCGCTCCTTCAACGAATGCTTCATGTCAGTAACATTGATGCCTAACGCTTCCGACATACCCAAATACTTATAGGTTTCGGTTGCGGAGAGGGTCCGGAGGTTTGTGGAATCCGAGAGTTGGGTTCCCACGGATTCCACAATCTCACCTCTCTTTACATGCATGACTGCACATTTGTCCACACCAAATTCCATCCTGATGGCACTACTGAAAGTTTCAGTTACTTTCAATAGCTCCATCAGTTGTAAATTGTTGGGGGCAAAGAGTTTTAGGTCATCCATGTAGAGGAGGTGAGATATAATCTGACCACCTCTCCTCAGCCGATAGCCTAGACCTGAATCATCCAGCAGTGTGCTTAGAGGATTCAAGGCTAAGCAGAACCAAAGTGGACTCAAACTATCGCCCTGAAATATGCCTCGCTCGATCCTTATTGGTTCGCTATTCCTCTGAATATTTCGACATCCTGGATAGCGAAGGACCGTCCTCCATTGCCTCATACATGACATCAGGAAGATGCGCAGAGTTGCGTCAATTTTATACAACTCCAGCACCCTCATGAGCCATGTATGTGGCACCGAGTCATAGGCCTTCTTATAATCTATCCAACATGTCGATAGATCCTTTCGGGAACGACGAACCTGTTGGCTAATGGCCATATCAATGAGGAGTAGCTCTTTAGTACCGCGGGACGCGTTTCTACATCCATTTTGAGAGGCAGACATGATGGAGTTGGTGTCTATATGTTTGTTAATTTTAGCTCTCAAAATGGATGTAAGAACTTTATAGACCGTCGGTAAACACGTGATCGGTCTATAATTTTTGGGTTCCGCAGTGCTACCTGATTTATGAAGTAGGTGGGTAACTCCTGTTGTTAGGAACTGGGGTAACGAACCAGACCCCAAAGCTGCCTGGAACTGAGATGCCAAGCGAGCATGCGACCTTGTGAACCATTTGATCCAGAAGTTATGCAGTCCGTCCGGTCCTGGAGACTTCCAGTTAGGCAACGGACGGACTGCACGAGCTACATCTTGGGGGCAGATAGAAATAGCCCCCATTTCTGGTATAGGATCGCAGGCTCGTTCGACTTCCCGAGCCCAATCACCTTCGGTGTGATTGACAGGTACCGACCAGATATTGCGCCAGAAGGAACACATAGTATCATCATCCGGCAGGCACGTGTCAACCACTGCTTGGTCTGGTCGTTCCCAACCCCTATAAACCCACCTTTCATCGCTCTGGAAGGTGCGATTCTGAGTGTATCGTTCTACTCGACGCTTATACCGACGAATACGGTTCGCCCATGCATACACTTTCTGCTTCAGGAAGTCGATGCGCTCTGTGACACAGGACATATAGTCTTGAGGACTGATATCAGTCCCTGAAAAGGCCCGCCTCACAAAGCGCATCACTCTAGGGCGAGTATTGCCCTCCCTGAAGCAGATTAGTTTGCCAATGAGTGTTCTGGCCTCACCAATACGGCGCTCAATTCTGCACTGCCAAGCTGGTATGGCTGGTTTCGGTCTTGTAGCTCTAGAGTCACTTGCAAATTTGACGTGAGCTACACGACATGCCGCTACAGCCGCGCAGTACAGAATTGAATGAGTATCGGTGAGGTCTTCGCAGGCATCAAAATTATTTGATAACTGCGTATCCAGAACCGCCACCAGCGTCTTATTTTTGTTAGGCATGGGTAAACGAGGTAAGCGTGGTCTAAGTTCGGGCGACATGAACCGATATTCTCGAATCGCAGCCTCCAAAGCACTCCTCAACTCCTCATTGTACTGGGTACTTACGTTTGTAGCCCTGTCATTACTACCCTCGTCAGCATGACTTGTGTTGGACTGCGGTCGTACTACAGCAGTCTGCGACTGGGGAGCGATGACATGGCTACTCTGTATTTCACTTCGCAAGCGATCAAGTACAGTGTCATCCAACATATGATTACGTTGGATGACCCGCACCTGATCCGATAGTCGTTGTGCCGAAACGTTGACAGCTGGCTCAAGCACCTGAAAAAGAGAGAGCATCCGAACACGGTACGCGGTCAGATTGTTTCCCCCCTCTGTAGCCCCATAGTATGAGCGCATGACATTCTCATTGATGGATTGTGTCCATCTCATGCGCTGCACACTTCTGCCGGGAGCTGGGACCCTATCAGAGGCCGGTGGGCCTCGAGGTCCTAAGCCGTCCGGCAGCCGGTGTCCTCCCCGTCGACGAGCAGGTGGTGGTGTCGAGGGCGGGGTGATATACTCGTCGCTCGAGCTCGACGCAACTGCCGCGGCCGATGTTGTCACAGCGTTCACAGTAGGGCTGGATACCGGCGGCGGCGAGGCGGAGCTGAGCGAAGAGTCCGGAGGTGGTAGGCGTGCACGGCGAGCTGCTGATCTCGTCAACATTAGTTCTTTTTCACAATCATTTTCTTCGTGGGTCAAATTTGACAGCCGTCATTTTAAATGTTTTGATGTTTATTGTGATTTTCATGTTATTTTTTGTTATTGATGTTTATTGAATTATGTTTTATTGATTCTAAAAGTTTGTATATGATATTACCGAATAAAACGTAGGAAAATGAATAAAAACGGGAAATACGAGATATGAAAAAAAAATGTACGTTGTTGACGTATCAGTGTTGCCACTTTATTATTATTATTATTATTATTATTTTTTTACATTTTTCATCAAAAGTCGAAAACTATGCGGCCTAAAAACAAATATAAAAAATGTTTGATAACGTGCAAACAAAGCTCTTTCATATAATACACATCCACATACCAAGTACACCCACATACCTAGTAGCCCCACTTCGGTTTTTTTAAGATCCCCTCTCAGTCCCTGATACAAATAAAAGTTTTTTTTTTCTTTCTTGCAAAATAGTTGGCCAAACGTCATCTAAAACTATTCCAAAATTCAAGTTGATGGCATAAGTAGTTCTTGAAATATCCAGCTGTGACAGACGGACAGACAGACAGACTGAGTCGCACCAGAAGGGTTCCTTTCTACCATTTTGGTACGGAACCCTAATATTTAGCATCTTTAATTTTTTACCAAGACAAATATACACAACACAAATACAAGACAAATATATATTTATTTAGACACGCTGTCCGGTTGCTCGTGCGGCAGGGTGAATAGAAACTGTTTTTTATTTTTTGTTTTTTATTTTTGATTATTTTATTTTGATTATTTTTACTATTTTGATTATTTTTATTATTTTGATTTGAAATTTAATTTAATTACTAACCCTTAGTTGATAAGTTATTGCTGTACTAACCATTGGACCAGTGTTGTCAAAATTAATAAATAAATTATTATTATTATTATTAAATTTAAAAAAGTTTGAAAAAAGTATCTCATCTCGTTGGTCTAGTGGTCGCAAGCACTTCTGCTGAGCTTGTGGTCCGGGTTCACTTCCCAGGCTGGGCAAAGTGTGTTTGAGTTTTTCTATCGGGAAAATCTCAGTAACAGCCCGGAGCCAGAGTCTGGATTTGTGCCCGGTTGATGGCAAAACCTATTACATGGGACTGATAACTGATTAATTTAATACTAAGGTACACCTCTGTCTAAACCTTCGTGGAATTACAGGCGTGATGTTGTGTTAGGAATTAAAGTTATATCTTTCTTTTTTTGATACTCTAAGAAAAATTAAAAGTTGTATGTGTAATTTTAATTTTGTTTATGAGTCTTGTAAAGTTTCTATTTTTGTTGTATACTGGTTGACAAGGAATTTGAGCCACCTGTTCGCTTTACTTGGGTATCATCATCATAATCGTCACTCTCCAGCCCTTAACCGAATTTATAATTTGGGGGTCGGCGCAATATGACTTTTTCGTTGTCACACATGTTTTTTGTTTTGTCTGTTTATTTTGATGTAATGCCTATAAACGCATTTTTCTTTCTTTCTTTCTTTAGTTATCTACATAGTAGGGAACATTCCATAAAACTTTTACACATAGAATTAGTTTACACTTCAACTTAGTCAACCTCTCGGTGACGGTAAGGGCCGTAATCCACCACGCAGGCCCAGTGCTGGTTGGTATATGTCACATGTCTTCGAATTTTTGGTTCTAGGACATGCCCGTTTCCTCGCGATGTTTCCTTCACCGTTTTGAGAGCAGTGGTTATGAAATAATTTGCACAAAGTAAAGCGCCTGTCTGGGTTCGAACCTACGACCTACAAGTCGTAAGTCGCGGCTGTTACCACTGGGTCACCACTGCTCCGAAGATGAATATTGGGGAAAACACTTTGTTTTCATAATATATATCTGCGGAACTCCGGATGTACAAGCCTAAAAGCATTATTTTTATGTTTATTTTACCCTATTTTGTAACAAAACGTATAAACATAACAGATTAAGGCAACAGTCTTCTGCAATTCGGCCCATTTGCAATCATTACCAATTTGTTTTTATTGGCTACATAATTATGTGCTAATGATATTTTATTTTCTTTTTCTTTTCATCCAAACTCGTTGGGCGAAATATGTAAAAAAAGTTAAGTATTTATTAGGGCAGTCATCATCTGCCTAGCCTTTTCCCAACTATGTTGTGGTCGGCTTCCAGTCTATCCGGATGCAGCTGAATACCAGTATTTTACATGGAGCGACTGCCTATCTGACCTCCACAACCCAGTTACTGGGTAATACGATACCCCTAGGTAGGACTGGTTATCAGATTTTCGGGCTTCTGACTACCCGTAACGACTGTCAAAGATCTACGAATGACAGCCGGGACCAACGGCTTAACGTGCTTTCCGAGGCACGGAGGGGTCTCGGTTTGTAAAGATGGTCACCCATCCACAGACCAACCGCGGCAAGCGTAGCTTAACCTGATTGATCGACCTGTGCGATTGATCGACCTGTGCATGTGTGAAGTATTTATTAGGGCAGTACGCTAACTAAAAAGTAGCTTTAATGAATGTGGATGAAAATACTAGACCTGGTTTGCTAGGACTCGTGGCGAAATAATAAAAGCCGCACGGGTCGATCGAAGGTTAATCTACACTTGCCGAGGTCTGTCCGTAGATGGGTGAACATCTATTACATATCGAGACCCGTTGGTGCCTCGGAAAGAACGTTATACCGTTGGTCCCGGCTGTCATTTCTGAATCTTATATACTCATATTCAGCTGCATCCGGTTAGACTGGAAGCCGACCCCAACATAGTTGTAAAAAGCTAGGCAGACGACGTATAATTATCTCCTAATCCCTGACATCAAGCAATGGACAAAATTGTAAACATTTTATATGCGGATTTTATATGAGTATGAGGATTTTGACTACGTTGTATGTGTATATTTTATGTCTCTTGTTTTGTAACGTGCGTTTTGTTTGTCCAGAATAAACATTTTTTTCTCTTTCTAATGTTATCTTGTTTTCTTTTATATTCTCATCCAAATTCGTTGGGTAAAAGAAAAAAAAAGTTAAGTAGTAATTACAGTTTGCCAAATAAAAAGAAACCTAAATTAATGTCCCATGTGTGTGTTCGCATCAGTAGTCTCGAAGGTACAAACTTATAAAATTTTACCTCTTCATAATATTAGTGAGTAGAGGTGCCCCGACGTAGGAGTTGTAGGTCATGGGTTCGAACCCAGGCGCTTCACTTTATGTAAGTGATTCGATGATTGATTGATTTTCTCTATTCTATTTTATTCTACAATTTCATCAACACTGCCCTCAAAAGGCTGCAGGAACACATCGTGAGGAAACCGGAATGTCCTAGACCCAAAAATTCGAAGACATGTGACATCTGCCAACCCAATCTGGGCCCTTGTGGAAGACGACAGCCCACTCCCTCTTGAATAGAGGAGACCTGTCTCCCAGCAGTGGGAACATTATGGTAGGTTGGTTATGCTAATATTAGTATTTAAATTAAAAGCCGTAGGTATCGTTCTAGTTTTGGGTTCTGGGTCGAGCAATGTCATTGGGTACTTAACTTCTGCCTACCCCTTCGAGAGATGTGTTATATTTAGTCACCACCGCTATTACCTAACTGAATTCTTTTCACCATTATATGGCAGAACATAAAAACCACAGTCTCTCAATAATAAATCAAAGTTAGTTATCCGAAATCATATGTTCATTTATATATGTTTAATTGATTGTAAACCACAAAATACATACCAAAAAATAAATTAAAAAATACAAACACACAAAGGGCATATCATTAATACTTTTGAAAATGTTTGAAGTGGTTTTGGCATATAAACAGAGGCAAATTTTCTAACTTGGCTCAGAAGGACGCTCTGCTCATATAAAATAATCAAAATCAAAATCAAAAGTCATTTATTCAAACTAGGCTGAGAATCAGCACTTTTCGAACGTCAAAATTACAAAAGACAGTCCCCCAAAACGCCCGCCCTTCACCACTTCCTAGTGCTTTCGCTGGGAAGAAGAAGTGGCGCAACAAACTCCCCAGCAGCACAGCTGTCTGTTCAGTTAGAAAATATACTTGACTGAATACAATACAAGGTATGCAAAGCAATTAACATTACAAGACACAGAACGATAAATTAAATTATTTGCCATATGTCAGCTAGCAACGCCAATATACCAAGAAATACAATAAAAAACTATACGTACTCAAGCAAAAATTAATAAATGGAAACTAAATAAAAGCCTCCAGGTATAAAGGGCGTGACCGCTAACATATTTATGCAATGCTGGGTTCAGTTTACATAGCTGTCGCTTGAAGTCACAAATGATAAACTAGGACCATAAGGAAACTAAATAAATCCCTTTGTTTATTATCATAGGTACCTAGCAGACTTAGTTGTGTGGAAATCGGTTGTAAATGTAGTTTGGAGGAGTAAGGCAAATATCGTGAGGGAAGTTTGGAGTATGAATGTGGATTGCTGTAAGAGTAGGGGAAGACCAAAGAAACGGTTGATGGACTGTGTGAAAGATCATGTGAATAGAATGGGGGTAGCTGCCGAGATTACGACTAAGGACTGATTTTACCAAAGTCAGATAGATGTCTTTTGTCCGTGGAATAAAATTCACGTCTGACAGTTCTAGTATGGAAAAACTGTCAAAATTCAAAATTTATTCTCAGTGTAAGACTTAGACGGGCCCGTGGCTAAATAATAACAGCCGCACAGGTCGATCGATCAGGTTAAGCTGCGCTTGCCGCGGTTGGTCTGTGGATGGGTAACCATCATTACATACCGAGACCCCTCCGTGCCTCGGAAAGCACGCTAAGCCGTTGTGTCATTCGTGGATCTTTGACAGTCATTACGGGTAGTCACGAGCGCGAAAGTCTGACAACCCATTAACTGGGTAGTGGAGGTCAGATAGGCAGTTGCTCCATGTAAAATACTGGTATTCAGCTACATCCGGTTAGACTGGAAGTCGACCCCAACATAGTTGGGAAAAGGCTAGGCCGATGATGATTCTCAGTATAAGACTTATTCTATGTATAAAAGTTTGGTGGAATGCTCCCTAATTATGTAGATAAGTATGAAAGAGACAAAAAAAAAACAAAAAACATGTGTGACAACGAAAAACTCATGTTGCGCCGACCCCAAATAAATTGGGATAAGGGCTGGAGAGTGACGATTATGATGATGATACCCTAGTAAAGCGAAAAGGTGGCTCAAACTCCTTGTCAACCAGTATACAACAAAAATAGAAACTTTACAAGACTCATAAACAAAATTAAAATATCTATACTTACAGAACAATATTATATTAAAACGTGACGCCAAACCAGATGGTATCACAGCTTCAGTCAAATTTGACAAACTTTACTGAAGTTGCGAGTAAACGCGTTTGACATAGGATACTCTTGTTATGTTTGGAGTTTGTTTCGTTAAGTCTCGTGTTCTCGTGACTTATGTCCCGGTATTTGTGACTAACGTCGAACGAAGTCTATATTAGTAGAGGTTTTTATGGAGGAGCTCGTCCAGGGAAATACCTACTGCCACCATTTTATTTGTAGACAGATAGCGTTGCTGTGTTACGGTTATTTACGTTAAGTATACATGCTCAACATTACGTAATAGAATCCAAAGGCAATGTACAGACGCCAGCACATCAAGCTACCACAATCTGTCAGATTTCTTTAATAGATTTTCAACTTTATAGCTGAAGTATAAGGTTCAAAGTTGATTGGGAAAATTTGACAGTTTTGAGTAGCATGATGTGCTGGCGTATGTACACAGCACGTGTTTGAGAGCAGTGGTGATGAACCCACGATGTACAGAGGCCAGCACATCAAGCTACCACAATCTGTCAGATTGCTTTAATAAATTTTCAACTTTATCGCTAAAGCATAAGGTTCAAAGTTGATTGAGAAAATCTGACAGTTTCGGGTAGCTTGATGTGCTGGCGTCTGTATAACTCGTAAGCCGGGGCCGTTATCATTGGGCCACCGCTACTCTCACACTGTATAAAACTAAGTAAATACAGGGTGTAGGTATGTTAAAAACATGAAACACATTTCCAACCTTGTCAGTACGTCTGTCACGTACTGTTTCCATATTAACATAAAATAACGTTTTGAGGGTCAATCCTCTGGGCCGTTTTGTGTCAAAACTGTTGGAAGAATTAATGTTGTTGTTTTAATTTTGTGAAGGGTACCTTATAGTAAATGGTATGTGTGTGTATTATAGGTTTTTGATCTATTAATGTATTTGTGTAACTACGTTTTTTATTCAATAATTTTAATAGTTTTCTTTATCATTGTTCGGCTCAACCAAATCACTTTCCATCTAATCTCTTCACCACCCTTGGTTGACTGGAAGAGAATGCCTAAGGCATTAAGTCCGGCTTCGTACCTTTTGTGCGAAAAGATTAAATAAATAAATAAGGGTGACAAGGTAGTTGGGTTAACTGGTAACCGCATAGTTGGATCGAACTATAATATAATGACATACAGAGTGGGGATTACGTTATCACTTTATCTTATTACTCACACTATTACGATTTGTTATCAGTCTCATCATCTGCCTAGCCTTTTTCCCAACTATGTTGGGGTCGGCTTCCAGTCTAACCGCAGCTGAATACCAGTATTTTATATGGAGCGACTGCCTATGTGACCTCCACAACCCAATTATTGGGTAATAAGATAGCTTGTAGGTTGTTCAGTTGTTATCGGTCTGTTATAATAATAAAATAAACAAATATGTACTACGTAATACGATACCCCTTGGTAAGACTGGATGTCAGACTTTCGGGCTACTGACGACCCGTAACGACTGTCAAAGATCCACGAATGACAGCCGGGACCAACGGCTTAACGTGGTTTCCGAGGCACGGAGGGGTCTTGTTATGTAAAGATGGTCGCCCATCCACGTACCAACCACGGCAAGCGTAGCTTCACCTGATCGATTGACCTGTGCGGCTGTTGTTACTTAGCCACGAGCCCCTTACCCCCTGGCTTGTATTTAATCGAAACTGAATAATTCCCATTTTAGTTTCTTAAAATGATTATTTAATCTAATACTAGCTTCTGTCCGCGACTGCGTTTTCATGAAATTTCTTGTCCCCCCCACCCACCCCGTCGCATCGTATCGCCTGCCCACGCTATTACTGTGTTCCTTCAGACTTGTTTTGTTTTTGCTCGGCTCCTAAGTGTCCTAGCGTAATGTTAGCCCATAGCCTTCCTCAAGAATGGGCATATCAAATGCAAAAAGATTTTTTAAAATCTGACCGGTAGTTCCAGAGATTAGCGTGTTCAAACAAACAAACAAACTTTTCAGCTTTAATATAGACTATGAATGTGCTTTTTCTTTGTGAACCTCTAATAATTCCTATTTTGGGGTCCTAAAACGGCCGAAGCATCAAGGATTAACTACCCTTTGAAGAAAAAACTCGATCTTTCAACTTTGATCCTGTCCTGCTTACCCCATGAAAATCCAGGTTAAAGTAAATCACTTCCTCTAAATACAGCTACGTATAATGCGGCATTAAAACTAATTTTCGAACTAGGTAACATTTACTATTCCCCATAATTTAAATGCGCCTAGAGGTATGAAAGCGGTGTGGTCTTATTGTTAGCGATTTTATCTACTCTACCTACATCTACATCTACACTTCTACACTAATATTATTAAGAGGATAGATTAGATTTGTATTTTTGAATGTATATTTGTAACGAATAAACTCAAAAACTGCGGAACCGATTTCAAAAATGTTTTCACCATTAGAATGCCACACTGTCCTTAAGTAACATAGGCTTTATTTATTACTAGAAAAATTAGGGCTCCTTACTAAAACTTCAATAATGTAACCCAAGGTGTAAATAAATTAGCCATAACATGTCTTTCATCGCATCCGCTGCGGAAACTATTGATGTTAGAACAAAAAAAAATATTCCACAATATTAAAGAACATATTAATATCTCCGAAAAACTTTGTAATACTATACGTCCAACTATTGTAGTTATGTCACTATAACTACATTTTACATTTTAAAAGTTTATAGAAATGCGGACCAAAATCAGACCATGTTATCCATACCTTTGTATTAATCCTTATCCAAATAAGTAATTTCGTATTCAAGACTGTTTAAATACATCATCTGCCTAGTCTTTTCCCAACTATGTAGGGGTCGGCTTCCAGTCTAACCGGATGCAGCTGAACACCAGTATTTTACACGGAGCAACTGCCTATCTGACCTCTACAACCCAGTTATTGGGTAGTACGATACCCCTTGGTAAGACTGGTTGTCAGACTTTCGGGCTACTGACGACCCGTAACGACTGTCAAAGATCCACGAATGACAGCCGGGACCAATGGCTTAACGTGCTTTCCGAGGCACGGAATATCCATCATGAATATCGGTAACAAATGCGATGAAAGCTCTAATCGCATTCCAGAATCAGTATTTTCATCAAAGGATACTGACCAATCAGAAACCAAACCCGCGGCCATTCGGACACCACCTCGCTCAAAGCTGCGTTCCCCAGCCGTGATGTATGAGACCAATATTGCGTGTAGCAGCGGCGCCCTAAGCCTTTGGTGTTCGCCTGTTATTATAAACTATCTCTTCGTTTTATTAACACCATTAGTTTAGGAGGGATTTTAGTTAGGAGTTTACCAGGATGATGTCAAACAAGCATTTGTAAATAGCGTCTGATTAGAAGGCCGCTTCCCGCGTTTAAAAATGTTCGAATCTAGTCATAATCTCATATCAACCGGTCGATTCTGTAAAAATCTCACCGTAAAATCATGAGTGAAGTGAGCACTTAGTAATATTAATCCCTAGCGAATAACAGCTCACTCCACGCTCACTTCACCCAAGCTTTCACGGTGAGATGGTTACAGAATCGCACGGCCGTATCAGGATTACTTATAAAATGTTCATCTTATCTTTATACCTACTAGCAAATCATTTGTAGATTTCATACAATGGTACCCCATTGTATGAAAACCATACCCACGCTGTGCAGAAGTAAAAAAGGATGGAATAGACAAATTAATGGCTCTAGTTTACGATAATATGGGTTGCATTAGAATGAGTACTGACTGTTAGGTCAAAAAAATGAATTTGTCATACATTTTGGTCAAGTAGGTATTGCGCTGTTGTATTAAACAGCTCATTTAGTTTTCGTAATTTCAGAGTTGTTCCATAGTGAAAGTTGTTCACATTCATGAGTAGAACAGCCTGTAAAAATTTGGAGCCAGTATAAAAAAGCATCCAGTATATATTTTTTAAAAACAATCAACTTTTTAATCACGCATTATCATTAACTTTTAATTATTTTGCGCCATTAATGATTACTGTTAACTAAACATTTTTGTATAGGGAAAAATAAAAAAAAAATACTTTAATGTGACCTGTTAACTTTTCCTCCCATAGTTAAACAAAAAAAAGTACTTAATTGAAATCAAAAGTGGGTTATATCCGGTTATATTTTTTCCTCTGTCCTAATCCAGGTCATAGTCTACCCATGTGCCAAATTTCATCCGAATCCGTTTTGCCATTTTAGCGTGAAAGCGTAACAAACAAATATACAAAAAATTGAATCTTTTCTCTTTATTACATTCGTTTAGGTTACAAAGATTAATTATTATTTCTGTTATTTCAAAGGCCGTCATTATGGAACTGAAATACAACACTTAACGAAATTGTACCAACTTTCAGGATCATTCTTGTTTTAGAGGGGAAAAGTTTATGATTATAAATACATTTACAAAGATTCTGTTTAAATATCAACCCGTATTAATATCCGTACCATCTCAGCTGCATCCGGTTAGACTGGAAGCTGACCCCAACAAAGTTTGGAAAAGGCTAGGCATATGATGATGATGAGTAATATCGGTCGTCATCAAGAGGGGTCCGTGGCTAAATGATAACAGCCGCACAGGTGTATCGATCAGGTTAAGCTACGCTTGCCGCGGTTGGTATGTGGATGGGTGACCTCCTTTACATACCGAGACCCCTCCGTGCTTCGGAAAGCATGCTAAGTCGTTACGGGTAGTCGGAAGCCCGAAAGTCTGACAACCAGTCTTACCAAGGGGTATCGTATTACCCAGTAACTGGATTGTGGAGGTCAGATAGGCAGTCGCTCCATATAAAATACTGGTATTCAGCTGCATCCGGTTAGACTGGAAGTCAACTCCAACATAGTTGGGAAAAGACTATGCAGATTGAAGACTTTGATTAATGCCTTATTTTTTTCTTACTGAAACCTACCTACATATAGCAATGAAACTTTCCTACAGGCGTAATTTCTTGAAAATATGAAGGGATAACACAATACATGACCTCTCTTATATCATACTTAGGATAGGTCTTGAGCAATTGGTGGGGGTGAAAAATTCCCTCATTTCAGAATACCTCATCGCCAATTTGTGAAGCGGCTGCTCGCAGGAAGTGGAAACATACAAGAAACAATTGTGCCTGGCGTCGCGTCCTAACCGAAAGCGATTGTGCGCGAGTGGGTACGCGTTTTTTTTTTTTAATGGCATCTCGCAGTTCAACCTATGAGGTTGTTGACTGCTTAACCGGGCTTGCGTGTGGAGGATGCCTCAATAAACTAAGGCCTCCAGCCAGGGCTTAAAAAAACTTAATACTTAAAAACTAAGCGACTACGAGTACACGCTAAGGGCACCCCCTGTGGGGTACAGACTTCGGCTTAGGGCGTCGCTGGGAGAGGGTAGCAAGGGACAGGCTAACCAGAATTATTTAGGGACGAATTTAGAACAACAGGCTCAGCGGCGCGTACTGGCTCGAGCAAGGGTCGCGACGGGCCTCGACGGCGAGACGGAAGGACGGCTGTCGGAACTTGTATTTTGTGAGAGTACTGGTGGCTCTTGTAGGAGGGTTTTAAATTTAGTTTAGTTTGAGAACAAGGGATTCGGCGCCACTTAGTAACAAGACATACGCAAGTTCAACAAAAAAATGGTTGTCATGTGATCAAATTTGAAGTTAATGTCTCGGAAACGTGACGTTTTACGGCGTTTGGTCTCATTATGTTTTCTATTTGCATTGATATCAGCCGATTATATACATATGAATCATGTGTGGCCGCCATTTCGAAAAAAAATCGGGGCTACCCTAGCGCTTCCCTCCAATGCAAAAGCCGAATAACGCATACCCGACCTAAAAATTTAACTCAAGATAGAAAATAAGGAAATTAATTTAATTATTAAACCATTTAACGCTACAGTTCAGTCTAAAGTAGGCAGTAATAAGGAAAATTTGACAAAATTATGAAAAGCTAAATGGTACCCGCGATTTCACTCGCATCCTGGAAAACAACTAACACTTGGTTTTTCGGGGCATTGCCTAGCGGTTGGTCAACTCCTCACGAGACCAGAGCGCTGACCTATTTCCTGGCCAAAGAATCAGACGTGGCATTGATATATTATATTTTATTATGATGAAATAGATTTACCTATGTTGAAGTAGGTTTTATGATCCTGTATATTTAAGCCGTGCAGACTAACGGGCGTATGTTTCCAATCGGAATCTATCGAATCAGTCTGAAATTCAATTTACTATGCATTTAGCTTGCCCTCCCTTGACTTGAACATAATCGAATGAAATATTTTTATTTAAATCTGTCTGAGAGTTATCAATATCTTAGGTCATGTATTTCATTGAACCCAAAATAATTCCTACTAATATATAATATATATGCTTTCCTATAAATATTATTGAACAGTCTAATATAAAAGTTTGTTTCATTGTTCGTTTGTTGACACTTTGAAATCGCTAACACACATTGAGCCTTCTCTTTATGAGAAGAGGGTTCACATAGTCATGTTATTTTGCCATAGATATAAGACCCATCAACTTTGTACCTATGTATATTTTTGTTCCATTCTTCTTATCGGTTTATATGTGTGTACAGACACCAGCACATCAAGCTACTAGAACCTGTCAAATTTCTTTAACAGATTTTCAACTTTATCGCTGAAGCAAAAGGTTTAAAGTTGATCAGGAAAATTTGACAGTTTCGGGTAGCTTGATGTACTGGCGTCTGTACATCAATAGTTAAACACAAAAAAAAATACAAGAAATACTTTCATGTCTTTTACATATTTATGAGGGGTATGAGCCTGCCAACTCCCGTTGCTAACTACTACTGCACATTTCTTATATACAACATTATTTTTAGTATATGGCAAACCCAAAACACATGTCTAGTATTTTTATGTAAAGAATTTATGAACAAAATTTCAAAACTGTATCATGAAAAATCACGAAGTTTTAAGCTTGTTATGTTACCTGCTTGTCCGTACAAAAACATGGCTACCACTTACCACGCGGCTCCCCCATGCCACCGGCTGACTGGCTGTGACCTGTGTTGGGCGCATATGATTGCGGATATGTACTTAGTGTCGCTTAGTGTCCAACTTGTTAACTTTTTTAAATATTTTTGGGACAAAATATAACATGGTGTAAAAATTATTGGAATCGATTCAGTTACTTATTCTGAACGAACTATATTCACGTTTGCAATATACTAAAAATAATGTTGTATATAATAATAATAATATAATAATAATAATAATATATTTATTCAAAAATTATAAGGCATGAAAATTATTACAGTTTTGCTTAAATCAAAATTGTATTGCTAAGACTTACGTGCCTGAACTAGGTAATCCTGTGTTTCAGGCGAGAAGAGCTAAACTAGTATTTTAAAATTAATAAATAAACAAAAGTTGAAAATGGACAGATAATTATATGTTGAGTAGCTTAAATCTTACTATCTATATTTGGTAAATATTTAACATAGGTGAAAATTGTATGCCTATATTTACTTTAACACAGTTAGTAAATTTTCTGTTTCTTCATAAGACATACTTTGGAGAGCATCCTTGAGGATTCTCTTACAATTTGTATAGTTCACAGAATAAATGTTTGCTTTCAAATTTAGTCTATTATACAGGAGAGGTCCGAGGTACAGGTAAAATTTGGATATAAAAGCATGTTTTGTTGAAATTTGTGGGCAAACTATATCTTTACGTCTTTTATTAGTATATGTAGTGCTGTAGGGTAGAGCTTTGTGTTGTTTTAATACAATGCCCATGATAAATAGCTGTCGAACTGTTAATACTTCACAAGATTTGTACAGGAGGTTAGTAGGAAAAAGGAAAGGGCGGAAAGTAGACACTTTGAGAATCGCCCTCTGGGCTCTCTCGATGGTTAGTAACATTGTTTTACCCGCTCCACCCCATGTGGTGATACAGTAAGTTAAGATCGATTGACATAGAGCAAAGTAAACCTGTCTAAGTATTTTTGGGTCAGCAATACAGCGTAACTTTTTAAAAACAAATATCAACTTGCGAATTCTATTATTTAAGGCTTCTATATGTTGTTTAAACGAAAGTGTTTCATCTATTATAACACCAAGGTATTTTGTTGTATTTGCCATTTTAATTTTAGGACAAACACATTGGTTATTTGCGGGAATTGTGCAAGAATGGGCATATAATGTTGAGGTAGTGCCAGTTGATGTTTGCTTGCGCATCGAAAACTTAATATAATTTGTCTTGTCTGCATTTAGTGTTAGTGAATTAAGTTGGAGCCATTTATTAACAATATTAAATCCGCGTTGCGCAACTTTGTAGACTTTTTTTTCTGAGTCAGCCGAGAATAGAAGAGCAGTGTCGTCAGCATAAGAAACAATTTGGCCATGATCTAGACTTATATTACAAAGATCGTTTATATAAATCAAAAATAATGTAGGCCCTAAAATACTTCCTTGGGGGACTCCGAAAGACGTGTTTTTTTTATCCTCGCTGAGAACATCTCCAATTCTTACACATTGGGTACGATCTTCTAGATAGCTCTTAAATAGTTTCAGCTGGGTGCCTCTGATACCTATGGTTTCAAGCTTGTGCAACAGAATAGGAATAGAAACCGTGTCAAAAGCTTTGGCTAGGTCCAAGAAGATTCCTACTGTGTGGTTACCCTTATCAAGTTCTTGTGCTAGATAATCAGTCAGATGGTGTACGGCATCGTCTGTTGACATTTTAGGCCTAAATCCAAACTGCCGTTGAGACAAAATTAATTTATCCTCCAAGTATTTGTAAAGCCTTTTATTTATAAGTTTTTCTAATATTTTAGACATAGAAGGCAGTAACGAAATAGGTCTATAATTTGTGACTTGATCTTTACTGCCTGATTTATAAACGGGGACAACAACAGCTTTTTTTAGGCATTCCGGAAAAACACCTGTAGATAAACATTTTTGGAAAATATAAGTTAGTGGCGGTGCCAAAATGTGCTTGAACCGTTTAATAATTTTATTTGAAATGTTATTCCAGCCAACTGCACAGTCGTCTTTCAAACTCATAATTATCGTTTCTACCTCAGTCTCATCAGTGTCTAGCAACGCAAAGGATGATATAATAGTGCTACATGTAAATGGTGTGCTCGTTAAATGTTGTGATTGGCACCGAACTTTTTCAGCCAAACACTTTCCCACATTAACAAAGAAATTATTTGCAATGTTGGCAGATGTTAACTGTGTATATACAACGTGTAACGTTAAATGCGCAAAACCAGACACCCCAACTGATTTTTAATTCAATTAACCTATTTCAGAGAGAAAATAAGTCATTAAAAAAATTGTAAAGGTTTTATGTGCTGTTTTAGTTTTACTGGCCATTCTGCTCGTTCCTTGCGTCTGCGACGACGCTTTATCGAGAGAGGACTCGTCACCGGGCCGCTGCGCCGCGCTGACATTGGCTTGCTTGACCTATTAATAAAATAGACACGGCAGTGTTTTTATTGAAGAGTTTTTGAAAAATGTGACCTATATTAAAAAGTGGTTCAATTAATTTCTGCTCGTTATTCTGATCAAACTATTTTCAGTTTGCGCATTTAACGTTACACGTTGTATAGGGTGACTGGTAATTAGTGACCGATACTTAAACACATGATTCTACTCATGACAACAAACAAGTTTTATAATGGGACAAAAAGTGAAATGACGAAAAAAAAATCAGCTGTTCCCTACATTTTGACGACTCGTACGAACATAAATGTAGGGAACAGCTGATTTTATTTTCGCGATTTCGGATTTGGTCCGATAGTAAAAGTTGTTTGTAATTATGAGTAGAATCATGTGTTTAAGTATCGGTCACTAATTACCAGTCACCTTGTTTATATCATTTTTATTATTATTATTTTATTTTTTTCATAACCTCAGATGAGGTTGTAAAACACCGAAGGAGGAGACTTATTAAAAGCGGTTGAAAACAAAGTCGTCTATAAAACAGTAATCAGTCTGCGTAGCCTTTTCCCAACTATGTTGAAGTCGGCTTCCAGTATATCTGGATGCAGCTGATGATGTCCAGCTGTGAACGTCTTTCAGCTGAAATGATAATGATGAAGATGGTGATGATGATGCTGATGCTTTCTTACAAACAAACACACATTCAGTTCGAATTAATACTTACATAAATATACTGTATTAGCTTACATCTGACAAAGACATACGAGTACAACGTCACTCTTAAATTAATTACAATACTTAGCAGGAAAACTACACTACAGGATAAACAATAACTAATATATTTATTTGTCATTTAGTACCTAACAATCACTACCAGCAAAGTTCTCGTGCAAACATAATTATGCAACTAGCTGTCAAAATAATAATTTAGTAAGTTCAATAAAATATTTTCAAAACAGTGTGAAAGTAAAAATTCGATAGAAGAAAACAGGTGAAAGTGGTTCAAAATAAGCGTCCAAGATTCTAGTACAGCGAGCGGAGCTAAATAAAAAATATGAATTCAAGAATTTGTGTGGTGTTAGCATATTGTTTTGTGATTTTGGCTAATAGCGTTGTGGGTCTAGGACGTAAGTTCATTCTAACATTAGTCAAAGTCAAAACAAAGCCCAATAATTTTCATTAAATTAGGCATTTTCGTGGCTTTTCTTTTCCAGATTATCACTCCCTCATGTTTACAGGTCAAGAGGTTACAGCCTTTTGCGCCATTCGGACCGGCTCCGCTGCCGGCCTCGGCGGCCTGAGTCTTCAGCACCTTAAGGAACTCATCTTTCGAAGCCACTCCTCTGGCGGCTTCGACCACCTAAGTCCTCAGGAGATTAAGGACCTTGACTCCTGGATTAGCTCCCCTGGCATCTTCGACGGCATAAATTCTCAGCGACTTATGGAAGCTATCTGTTCAGACAGGACACCTGGTGAGTTACTTTTGAAGGATCTTATGATTCTAATCAATCTTATGATCTCTGGTAAGATAATATGACCATTTGTCGAGCTATAGGTCTGAGCTCAAATGGATGTCCATTCGCCAAGGGAGAAGTTTGCGCGCTTTGACCAGGCTTTTCTCCCTTCTCAACTCTCCCACTCCTTCTTATCTCATGTCTCACTTCCAATATCTATGTTCTTCTCACACTAAGAATCTGTGTATTTCTAACAATCTTCTCCTACTATGTCCTTCTTATACTTCTGAGTTTGTTCATTCTTCCTTTCATATTCAGTCCATTTTTCTTTGGAATGCGCTTCCTCTTGATATCAGGACGGCCACCAGTCGGTAACCATTCTCAACACCTCTCTCCCTTGAATTTGTATATTTATAGATGCAACATTAGTTTTAGTATATGCGAAACTCGAAACACGTATCTCTCAGGGTTAAAAAGTTTGGAAATGACATTTCCCACGGCCCTATTCGATTTGTTCTATACTTCCCTGCATAATTGCTGTTTTCAGGTAACCTTAAACTTCAAATTACAAAAACCCCTTTTAAATTTGGATACAAACAACTAGATTTTCTACAAATGGATATTAGTTTTAAATTGGCATCAGATGTGACTGGCGGCATTGCATCATTACGTTATAGTTTAACAGGTAAGTCAAACTCAAACTCAAAGCATTTATTCCAAATAAACCAATTACAGGCCTTAGGGTGGTAGGGATCCGTGGCTAAATAATAACAGCCGCACAGGTCAATCGATCAGATTAAGTTACGCCTGCCACGGTCGGTCTGTGGATGGGTGACCATCTTTACATACCGAGACCCCTCCGTGCCTCGGAAAGCACGTTAAGTCGTTGGTCCCGGCTGCCATTCGTGGATCTTTGACAGTCGTTACGGGTTAGAAGCCCGAAACTTTGACAACTACGCTTACCAAGGAATATCGTATTACCCAGTAACTGGGCTGTGGAGTCAATCCATGTAAAGTAGTAGTGTTCAGCTGCATCCGGTTAGACTGGGAGCCGACCCTTAATAACATTAATTATTACACAACTAACAGTTTAAACACGCTGTTTTATAATAAATATATCAGCGTTAACGTATTTAGTAATCTGTGGTGCAAGAGTGCTTTAGTTTGCAAATGAATACTACTCGATTTTATATAATTATGTATATATTTCAGATCGCCACCCAAAAAGAACATTTATAATCAGACGACCTTGCGATGAAACTAATGATCCTGTTGTGCACGTTCGAGACTTTATATCGGGTGAACGTATTTACATTGACGTTCAATTATTCAACATAACTGGAGTATGCTTAAATGAAATAATTTCTGAAGGAAGACTAGTGAAAAAATCACTCAACTCAAGTGACACGGATTATACATGTAAGTGAATGTGAATTTGTCAATAACAATAAAGTCCTCCAGACCGTATTTCGCCTCGGCGGCCAATCTCAACGGAGACTAGCCTTCAGCGCGGGAAATATTGTAGTGCATAAGTGTGCGCGCAAACACAGATGCACTTCCTCTTCCCTCACTCTCATAGTCCGATGGTACGGCAATCCGACATGACCGGAGAGAGATCAGGCACAGGCATTCAAAAATGTAATGCAGTGTATTATTCAGTCTAATTTGAATCTAATTGGAAATCAGGATAAGCGACTTTTTTCCAGTTTATTGATATGAATATTAGAATAGAATAGAATAGAATACTCTTTATTATGTACACCATATAGATTACAGACATAAATATAGAAATTTTACAGAGGGTGACACAATGGGCGGTCTTATCGCTAAGAGCGATCTTTTAAAGACAACCTTTGGATGGATTGAAAAGGGAAGGAGAGACAAGTATTGTAGGTAGTCTGTGGTGTACTATTTACACGATAAAATAAATACATACATAAAGTATATTATACCAATCTAAATAAATATATACATATAACAATAGACATGAAACAGGAGTAAAGAAAATATAATGGTGCTGTTTAAGGAGAGAGGAAGTGATTTTTTATCATAATTTTAAATGTGGACAAAGATTGAGCACGCCTTACCGACACGGGCAAGTCATTCCATAAGCGTACTGCTTGAACAGTAAAAGATTTGTCATAGAAACTGGTGGAATGCATCGGCATCTCTAGTCTCAGGTTTTCCGATGACCTCAGATATCTATTATGTGTGTCATGAAGGAACTTGAAACGTTCTTTAAGATAAGAGGGGGTTTTAGGGTTAAACAAAATACTGTAGAGCTGAATCAAGATATGAGAATTCCGGCGAAGACGTATGGGAAGCCACTTGAGCTTTGTACGAAATTCAGATATGTGATCATATTTGCGCAGGCCAAATATAAATCTTATGCAAAAGTTTTGAAGTCGCTCAAGTTTATCTAGTTGTGCCTCAGTAAGATCTGGATAACTGACATCAGCGTAGTCAAGGATGGGAAGTAAAAGGGATTGTGCAAGCGCAGTTTTAGTGGCAGTTGGAAGAAAATTCCGCAATCGTCTCAGTGACTTACCAGATGCAAAAATCTTGCGACTTACGTCTTGTAGCTGAGGACCCCAAGAAAGATGCTTATCAATCCATACCCCAAGATTCTTAACCTTTTCACTGATTGGAATAGCAGTTCCGTTAAACTGAATCTGGGGAAGCTGTGACCAGTTTATCTTGGGGATCATCCTTGAGCTGCCAACAACAATGAGCTGAGTCTTCGATGGGTTAACCTGCAACCCATGCGCCTCACTCCACTCACAGATTGAAACCAAATCCTTGTTGATAATATGAAAGGCATCAGCCAAATTCACGTGGTCAGCTTGCTTATAAATTTGCAAATCGTCTGCATAAAGGTGGTAGGAAGAAAGAAGTTTTTTGGTAATGGAGTTTATAAATATTGCGAAAAGTAAAGAAGATAAAACGCCACCCTGAGGTACACCGGCAGAAGTATAGCACCACGAAGAGCAAGAATCTTCTATGCATATACGTTGGCGGCGGTCATACAGGTAACTACGAAACCAGTCAATCACCGTTGGAGATATGTTAAGCGAGCGAAGCATGCCAAGCAGGATATCGAAATCGACAGTATTGAATGCATTAGTAAAATCTAGTAAACAAAGAACTGTCAGATTTCCTCTCTCCATGCCTAACCGTATGTCATCAGTGACCTTAACTAAGGCTGTAGTGGTGCTGTGACCAGGACGAAAACCGGATTGGAAAGGATTCAGCAGACTATTCTTACAAAGAAAAGTACTGAGCTGATTGTGGGCAAGGCGTTCTAGGACTTTGGAGAGGAAAGGCAGGATGGAGATAGGACGGTGTTCTGAAAAGGAAGTAGGATTGGATTTTTTGGGTAAAGGAATGACTTTGGCCTCTTTCCACATTGATGGAAAGGCACCATAGGATATAGAGTAGTTCAGGATATAGCATAGGATAGGAAGGATTTCGTCGAGGACAGGGAGTATCATTTTCCGACTTATGCAATCACTACCAACTGCGTTAGACGTGATTGAAACTATGCTCGTCTTAACATCACAATCAGAGAATTGACTAAAAATAAATGGGGGATGGTCCGGAGTTGGAAGGTTTGAAAGATAGTTAATAGTAGCTGCCTTCATGGTCCCGTTACCGTGGGACGAAGATGAGAAGTGTTGATTCAGTAGATCAATATCTAAACCTTTAGGAATCGTTTCTTGGCGTGATTTTCCAACTCCCATGGACTTAAGAAATTTCCAGACTTTTGCTGGATCTCCGTTTTCAACTGAGGTGTGGATGTGGCGGCGTTGGGCATCTCTACACACCTTATTGCAACGATTGCGTGCATCAACAAGGATCTCCCGGTTTAACGGCGAGGGCCGACACTTGTATTTAGTTTTGGTTACAGCTTTTCTGTGCATGATAGTCCTAATATCGTCTGTAAGCCAAGGTGCCGGAAGGTGTTTGATTTTCACTGCACGAATGGGAGCGTGAATATCGTACAGCTGCACAAGGTTATCTGTCAGTAGATTGACTTTATCATCCATCGACTCAACGTTGATTAAAGGAGCCCAGTCAATGCTGTTAGCATCTCTTCGGAGATCATCTGTATTCATACCACCAAAATTGCGCTGCAGGAGAATTTTAGGTTTTGCCTTAGGTGGGCGAATTTTATAGGATAGGAATAATAAGTCATGGTAAGAAAACATGTCAGCTGGGCATTGGCCATGCTTGCTGGCGTGTTGAGGAGAGGAAACAATGAGAAGATCCAAAAGTGAAGGATTACAGTTCGGAAAATGGTGTGTGGCACTTAAAGGGAGAATTGATAAATTTGACTTCTGGACTATTGATCGAAGAGAAGAAGAGCGGGAATCATTTTTCAATAAGCAAGTATTGAAATCCCCCATAATGACTGTATGACTGTAAGAGGGTGTTAGGTTTTCTAGGATCTTTTCAAAGGAAGACAAGAAATTTATACGTGACGAAGGGCTATAATAAACACCTAGAAGAACTTTCACGTGATTCAGGTTAACTTCCAAAAAGAGATGCTCGCCCGCGTTTTGCGGTGGAGGTTGCGCAGACATATCGACAATTGAAAAAGGAATATGTGGACGAAGGTATATGGCAACACCGCCGCCACCGCCACTCGTGCGATCATTTCTTATTAGTTGAAAACCTGGCAAGGAATAGGAAGCAGAAGGGAGACATGGCTTTAGCCAAGACTCTGAAACAAGGATAGCATGGATGTTCTTACAGTCTAGGTTCACTAGCATGTCAGAATAATGTGCCGGAATACTCTGGGCATTTATATGGACTACATTGAAATTCTTGGGCACATCGGAAAACTGAGATTCAAGCGTGTCAGCAAGGGACGGAAAACTAACAAAACTGGAATTACTACAGGCCGACACAAAGCTTACGGTGTCGCTGTCGTCATTGCTATCTGACATTGAGACAATATAAATATACGAAAACTAATAATAAACTTAAATAAACTAAATTATAAATGTTAATATAAAAAGAGCAATTAGTTAAATCCACCCGCCAGTTGAGTGTTAACAATTTAAAATTTAAAACAAAACAAAAACGTTTAAAAATTTCATCGTCCGGGTAACAGAAAGTTATTACATAAGTTTATCTCATAGGAATTGAAGAAGAAATGTACGTAAAAATAACAAATAATCAAGTTATACCGAAGGATTTAATAAGATAAATATACTGGGCACACTGTCAACCGGTTTCTGAACGACAACTTTAAGAACAAAATGACAAGTGACGTGACGTAACGTGTTGAGTTGACAGCTGACAGACAGGAATTCTATGAAAATAAATAGAAGGTATAAAATATGTGTGACGATAAAGGGTATAGAAATTACTACTAAAATGAGAGAATTGAGAGGGTACGAGTTATAAAGAAAAACTGCTACCCGGACGGTGATACTAACCAAAAAGTGCACCGAAATTACTTCTTCTTCGCGGCAGCACGCCGGGCCTTCTTCGGTGCCGGTGATGGAGACTGCGACGAGGACAATGCTGATGCGGTGGGAGACATGGCCTTTTCACTGACCTGCTCGAGGTTTTTGAGATCATCCAGTGAGTTTACTCGATGTCGGGAGCCGTCAGCGCGAAGAACATATATCAGGCCCTGCTTAGTCCAGCAATTTGTTTCGCCAAGTCTCTCACGCGCAGACATGAAGAGCTGATGCCGCGATCTCGTCAGAAACTCTGATACTGTAATACCAGTGCCCTTCAACTTGGTCTTAGCAAACCAGATACTGTCCCTGACACCGACATCCCGTAGCTTGCAAAGAATGGGCCTGGGTTTGCTAGCACCTGTCTGTCTGCCCATCCGGTGGCACCGCCTGATGTCAGCAACTGTAAAGTCAGTCAGCTTCAGGTGACATCGCACAACCTCAGCGACAACCTGTGCTGTTTCTTCCTTTGCCTGCTCGGTGACACCATGCAGCAACACCATCCTCCGGCGCCCACGCATCTCCAGGTTGTCAAGCCCCTGAGCCAATGCCTCCAACTGCCGCTGAAGACAGCCTAATGCCTCAAGTATAAACTTCTTGAACGCAGCAAAGTCTGCCACCAAACTGTCAGTTGTGCTGACTGCTGCTTCTGAAGAATTCTTCTGCAATTCCGCTTCAAAGGATGTCATCCTGTTTTGGAACATTGACATCATGTCTGACAGTGAGACCTTCAGTGCTTCCATTGTGTCAAAAGTTTTAAAGTTTTGTGTTGTTTTACTTGTTGTGTGATCCGTTGTTGGAGATAACACTATACTGGTGGGTAGCTTATGTTAGCATGTACATGTATACATTTAAATAGTCAAATTGTATATATTTCTAATTTAAATAAATTTTTTAAATCAGAGCTAAAATTTTTTCACCTTTCGTAGCAACTACCCACAAAAACCTATTGAATATTGTTTGATTGTAACAGAAAAATAACAGAAAGGAATTATTAGGGCAAGTTTAAATAGCACACGTTTATAAATTAAATAATTAACGTTGAGCTAATTAAAACATCTGGAATAGTAGAATACCATCATCACTATCACTACTTATGCATACCTATTACAGTTTACCTACTAAGATTAAGTATAACAGGCTACGAGTGCGAAGCCGGTGTGGGTCGCTAGGTGGGTACATAATGAAACAACATTTTGATGATCGTATTTTAATTGGTATAATTGCCATAAATCAATAAACAATTCGTAAAGCAGTTCAAACTGTATGATTTTAATAATTAGAGTTTTATGTGGATGTTACTTTTTTGCTAGCTGACTAAGCACTTACAGTATTAACAATTTAGTTTTTTAATGAAAAAGAGTTTCTCAGATATTAATTTAAAAAATACTCACAACATACAACTTTACACTGACCTGTAAATTGCAAAAAACCTGAGACATTTTGAATTTCGCGGGCTACCTTGGCGCATCCCCCTTAACTGATACTGAGACGGCCAACGAGAGGCTGGGTACGCCTCGGCGAGGCTGCGCGGTTAGTACAAACGGCTCAAGCGGTGAGGACTGAGCATACGCAGTAAAACATGCACACACAGACAATACATGGCACAGCAATGCAATACATGCCACATTATATGCAAACTTTACATACTTCAAATAAATTTAAGTCAGTAAAAAAAAAATGTTTTGGCTAACCTGCGGTGCAGTAAATATTAATATTTTATTTTCATTAATTCGTACAACATGAGACAATGTGAATAACGCCTAATCATTCATATCTGTTACGTAACAGAAAAAAGTGACAGATAAAATAACGGATATGAATTAATTGCACGTGTCTAATCTACAAATCTATTTATTTCCACAACAATTCGAAATGTTATACGAATATTTTATAGTTATAACAAATATCACAATACAGCCATTTCCTAGCATGAGTATTATAACAGTAATTACTTACCGCTATTGTAAACGACTCACATTGGATATTTACTTTTAAAAGTCTAATTTTCTTCGACAACGAAACGAGCTGCAAAACTATATTGAACAAAATCCCCGAGCGTTTATTCTTACGTTGTGTAGTGACAGCTAGTGAACTCATGTTGCCAGTATATCAAATTTCTTTATTGCCGTGGAAATAATGTTAAAATAGCATAACAGAGAAGAATAACAGATATGATTAAAATCAGGAGACTCATTAATAAATTAAATTTGGAGAACACTAAAATAGTATTTTATATTTTGTTTAGTGAAGTGTTGAAAGTTTAAACAATATTCTCTGAATATAGTTTTTTTTAAAACTTTTGTGTAATGGTTAATAATTAAATTATTTTTTTAAGTTTACCGTCAAAGACGTGGACATTGAATACTTGTATAAAACGGAACCTACGCAATGAGTGGTTTAATTTTTTTTAATGATTTGTTTAGCTGTACCAAATGTTTCGTTGTTTTTTATTAAGCTCAAATAAAAATTTTATCTGTTTGTTTATAAAATTCTAGTCAGTTGTATCTCGTTATGAAAATAATTGGGTAGGACATTAAGACAATAGTAAATATACAATTATTTTGAATATGACCCAGATACAGTTTATGAATACAATAACGGTTAATACGTAAGTAATGGGACGTGATATCTCCAGGAGATGGCACGACAGATGCGGCAGTTTCAACCGACATCTCTAGGAGAACACGCCATGTGTTGGAGGTCAAAGCTACTAATTTACAAGTGTTGCAATTGTCTCTTTATTGTGAGTTTTTCACAGATACCATACAAAATCTGTCAAAAACTCACAAGGGCGACGGTGATGTATTCATATTTTGTTTAATTGAAATCGTACGAGATAATAAGCATTCCCACAGCGAAACTGCGCAAGCCTTATAAATGTGAAGCAAAGTGAAGAACCACCGCATAGTGCAGTCTTACATAAAAGCTCTGCTTAGTTCAGATTTTTTTCCTGATGACAAATAATGCACTTTTAAAGTGTACATTTATACTATCATAGCTCTGGCGTTTTAGAGCGTGCTAGCGCGTGTTGATTTGCACCTTACCACACTGATTACAAGTTTTATTATTCAGTGCTACAATAAAATGATTTACTCTGCTCTCATTCGCCAAATGTGCAGAGTATAACGTTCGATAGGGAAGTCCGTTCTATCCGGGTGTCCACGACACTGTCCTCAAGACTTCATTTCTTAACGAGGAGCTCGAGGCTCAAGCTCAAGGCTCATTTAAATAATAAAAATGTTTTTCAGGACTAGATTAATTTAAGCTTGTTATTCTTACAGATAGCCGGATGTGTTTAAATGGTAATCGGTGTCAATTTGGAGTTGACTTAAGAAAAAAACGGGATGGTAAGCATTTGATCATGTCGACATAGAAATAAATGTAGAAACAGTAGCAATCAAGTAATATTTAATTTCCAAATGTTAAATAGTAAGCACAATAAACTAAATTTATGCTGTGAGAAAATAAAGAAATGAAACACGCTTTCAATTTGTACAACATGTACAATGGTGTTCTTCAGGGGACAGTACTTGGGCCATTGCTATTTTTTAATATAAATGGTTGGCAGCAGAGGGTTAAATGTTAAAATAGATAGGTGGTTTGTGTGGATACGGGTGGTCATTGGGACACCCATATATTTGAAGTATTATAATTATTTGTACAATCATCACCAGTGATGTTTTAGGATGCATCGGATTTTTTTTAACTGAAATAATTTAACATAACACTGTAACGGAGATTTTGAGAGCTAGCATAAATTGACCTGAGAGGTGATTGTAATTTTTAAGCTTTGGAGTGATAATAATATTATTTCGAAGATCTATTAAAAGCTTCAGTTGAATACGTTATATCATTTCAGGTGCAAAAATTTTTAATAAGCCAACCTGTACTAATACATATTTTATCATTTTAATAATATTTGCAATAACGTTTTGTGTGCTGGTTATTATTGCATTTATAAAACTTTGCTGGATGAAACGCGATGCGCCAGAAATACTTCAAGTGCCACCTCTAGTAAGTGATTTCTTATTTTGTATATCTATCCATTTTGTGATGTAGAGAAGTCATTTTCTCTAGCACATGACTCTAGCGAGAAGTGATACTTGTCCCCGTTTTAATGTCAAGTTTAGCAACGTCTAGTTACATAGGTAATGCCTATAGTTAGCAGGTTTCTAAGCATCGTGTTTCACCATTCCTTTCTCAGTAAGCAACTCGTACGCTTCGAAATTTACATTTTTGATACGTCTTTTTTGCGGTTTTGACACCCGTCAACTTTGCTTGAAATCTGTTGCAAACCAACTAGAAAAAGTTACTCATCGTCGAATTTGTGTCGTCAATAATTTTGTTGCATCCAATTCAATTCAATTTCTTTCAGTTCTTTCGGTTTAAAGCTGGAAAAAAAACTGTCTTGTAAATGGAAGTGTATTAAAATATCATTTTTTTTTTCAGCCCAAGAACCCATTCTACGTGAATCTACTGTTTCGCAAGGAATGTCAGGAAAGGATTGATGACTTGGAACAAAATCACTATGAATTAATAGATTAATATTACACAGATAGAGTTTAATTTAATATTATTATACTTAACTGATTTAAATTTTTTGTTTTTAAATATTGTATTTAATCGTGTTGCGCTGACGCGTGGTTACGTGATTGACTGCTGCGCTGCGTGTCGCGGGTTTGATTCCCTCACGGAACAAATATTTGTATGCCCTACAAGTAGTTGTTCCAGGTCTGGCTGTTTGTGTATGTGAGTTTAAATGTTTGTAAACGCACCCACAATACAGGAGAAATTCCTAAAAAAAAACACGGGACAAGGGTGAAGGAAAGAAAGAAAGAAAGAAAATACGTTTAATTGCGGTAAACATGACGCAGAGAAAGAACACAAACACAAAAAAGAACAAGTTGGGGAAAATATAAGGAAGATGATAAAGGTATTTTTATTAAATATGATGCATAACTGATAATAGGGAAAGAATAAAGAATGAGTACATAAGAGGAAGTCTGAAAGTGGCCAAGTGACAGCGCTTACTGGAAAGTTGTCTGCAAATCGGTTGACATGGTGCCAAAATGTTTAGGCTTATGGCCTTGATTGTGTGGTGTCAGGTAAGTGTGCGGAGCTGAAATATAAACTCAAACTGGACGACTATATATTTAATATTCCTTTTACAATAGGGTTATTTTTGCTATTTATACGTATGTATTTAATTACAATTATTACAGGTTTTCTAAGGTCCGAAGGCATGTGATGCGTAGGAATAAGGAAAATGTCATGAGGAAAGTAAAGAGTAAGAATGTGGATAGCTATAAAAATAGCTGAATACCAAAGAAACGATGGATCGACTAGAAACGAGGTATGACGACTAATAGAGAAGTATGGAAGAAAAAGACATAATGTCATCATCTGCTTAGCCTTTTCCCAACTATGTTGGGGTCGGCTTCCAATCTAACCAGATGCATCTGAGTACCAGTATTTTTCATGGAGCGACTGCCTATCTGACCTCCACAACCCAGTTACTGGGTAATACGAAACGCCTAGCTAAAACTGGTTGTCAGACTTTCGGGCTTCTGACGACCCGTAATGGCTGTCAAAGATCCACGAATGACAGCCAGGAACAACGGCTTAACGTGCTTTCCGAGGCAGGGAGGGGTCTTGGTATGTAAAGATGGTCACGCATCCGTGGACCAACCGCGGCAAGCGTAGCTTAACCTGATCGATTGACCCGTGCGACTGTTATTACTTGGTTTTTTGACTTCTGACTATGTAGTGACTGTCTAATATCTACAAATGACAGCCGGGACCAACGACTCGTGCTTGCCGAATCACGTAGGGGTCTCGATACGTAACGGATGGTCACCCACCCACAAACCGATCGCGATAAGCCACGAGCCTCGAGCAATTCAATAACAATCAACCTTTTGTTTTGGGTTCATCATCATCATCAGCCTTTAGCAGTCCACTGCTGGACATAGGCCTCTCCTATTGCACGCCATACAACTCGATTTTCTACAACTCTCATCCAGCTAATACCAGACATACTGCGAAGATCGTCGCTTCACCTAGCCTGGGATTATTTGAGCTTACCTATTTAAAGTTAATGGAAACCATAAGGACCATAATAAGAACAAACCTTTGGAAAAGTTTCCGAAATAAAAAAACAAATACATATTACTCAAATCAGCCAATACTTGAATCTCAAGAAAATCGTATCAACGAATCGACAAACTCCGTAACAATATTACAACGGTACCCTCAGAACGCAAATGACTTCCATGCAGGAGGAAATTCAATAAAAAGTCGTATACGCAATAAATATTATGAAACGTATGTAACTTTGGGAAATCACAAAATAATTCTGCATTGACATAGAATAAGTTTGCAGATGCGACAGTCATTTTGCGACTGTTTTGAAAAGGTGTTTTTAATGTAACAGTAAGAAAGTTAGAAGATCAACTCATCACTGCTGGACATAGGCCTCTACCAGGCTGTGCCACAACACCCTGTCCTCCACCTTCCGCATCCAGTCTGTCCCAGCCACCTTCTTTAGGTCACCGGTCTACCTACCTGTGGGGCGTCCCACACTACGCTTATATAGCGCTATACGTGTCAAGATCAGAGTGCCGTCCTCAAAGGGAAAGCTACCGATCTATATTGTAAAGATACTCACTGTGATAACTTAGTTGAAGTGAGCTGTCAATAGTGTCAATACCTAGCATCAGGTGGAATGATAGCTCATTTCACCTAAGGTTTCACGGTGAGATTTACAGAATAAATCGGTATATAGCATGCCAAACCGCATAACCGCAGTGATGACAGCACGTGGGGATAATACCAAGTACTAAAACTTAAGAAAATTTTAGTGGTAGAAAAAAAATGCTCTTCCATTTTTGTTATAAGATGAGATTTGTTATTTTTTTGTTAATTTAACGTTTTACGAGTATGAATATGATAAAAAGTGACACATACATTTTATTACTTTAATTTAAGGGACATTTTACTTCCTATTAAACCCAGTTTATTTCATTAAGCTAGCATTCTTAGTTTCCGAGAATTTCAGGTATCTTTATGTGACCCTAATTCATTGCTTGAGTGTACATGAGCTGGCGCAGGAACCGGATGCAGCTGGTGAGGTATTCATAAAATGTAATCAATGAAAAGTTATTCAAAGTT
Source organism: Eremobia ochroleuca (assembly GCA_949629135.1). NCBI lineage: Eukaryota > Metazoa > Arthropoda > Insecta > Lepidoptera > Noctuidae > Eremobia > Eremobia ochroleuca. The sequence continues at coordinate 3,064,294 of OX451407.1, forward strand.
TGGTCTCCTCTGTGAAACAGGTTACTCTATGTCAATAAACTTCAGTCGGGATCGGGACTCAAGGGTCCACAAAAGGTGAAATGTTTATTTGGAAAATCAGTCAATATGAATACAATATCGTTAAAAAATCATGTTATTTGTATAAATGGTTCTTTTCTGAATAAATATTTGCCGTTTGTATACAAAGCAGGAGAATTTTTGTTTAATTTACGGGAACTTTACAAAATAATCCAATCATCATCATCAGATTTGACTAGCCTTTTCCGAACTATGTTGGGGTCGGCTTCCAGTCTAACCGAATGCAGCTGAATACCAGTATTTTACATGGAGTGACTGCCTATCTGACCTCCACAACCCAGTTACTGGGTAATACGATACCCCTAGGTAAGACTGGTTGTCACTTTTGGGCTTCTGACTACCCGTAACGACTGTCAAAGATCTACGAATGACAGCCGGGACCAACGGCTTAACGTGCTTTCCGAGGCACGGAGGGGTCTCGGTATGTAAAGATGGTCACCCATCCACAGACCAACCGTGGCAAGCGTAGCTTAACCTGATCGATCGACCTGTGCGGCTTAATCCAATCAATGGAATCTTAATCTAAATGGTGGGCGAGTTCAGATAGGATTCTAACTATATGAACAATACCAGGCTATGCTCGTCCCACTGCAGGACAAAGGCCGTACAGAGAAGGAACGAGTATTGATCACTATGCTGGCTCAAGATGGGTCAACAATTTCAGACTCATATTAACTACAAGTTTCTGCCACCGACTTCATACGTACAAAATTCTTGTTCCCATCCCATGCCGTAGCACGCATCACGTGCCCGCACTATTACTGCGTTTTCCCTTAGCGTTCCTCCTTACTTTTTAGGGTTCCGTACGAAAATGGTAAAAAGGAACCCGTATGGTGCGACTCTGTCTGTCTGTCCATCTGTCACAGCTGGATATCTCAAGAACTACTAATGCTATCAACTTGAAATTTGGAACAGTTTTAAATGACGTTTGCCCAACTATCTTGTAAATAAGAAAAAGTATAAAAATGTATTTATTTTTTGCAACAGGGACTAAAGACCCCCGCCTTTAATTCGAAGTGGTGCTACTAGGAAATGTGTGAAAAAAAAAATGTTTGAGAATGTGCAAACAGGATTCTATCATATGATACTATGATAGAATCCTGTTTGCACATTCTCAAACATTTTTTTTTTTTTAATGAAGCTTATGTAAAGATTACAGGAAAAATAAAACGATGTCTCAAAACAGCACACTTTTTCAGATAAAAAGATGAAAATTGAATATATAATGGTACGGAACCCTCGGTGCGCGAGTTAACTCGCTCTTGATCGGTTTTTCTTTTTGCTCGGCTCCTAAAAGTCCCAGCGTGGTGCTAAATATTTTTTCAAATCCGACTGGTAGTTCCAGAGATTGGCGCGCTCAAACACAAAAACAAAAAAAAAAAAACAAACCTCTCAGCTTTATTATTGGTATATACCCGTACAAAGTGTAACTCAAATAAAGCACAACTTCTTAAGGGGTCATTGTACTCATCATTATGAACAACTTTTACAGTGGGACCAAACCTGAAATCGCGAAAATCAGCTGTTCCCTACATTTATGTTAGCATAACTTGTCAAACTTTAGGGAACAGCTGATTTTTTTTTCGCGATTTCAGGTTTGGCCCCATAGTAAAAGTTGTTCATAATGATGAGTACAATGACCCCTTATGAGGTCGTGCGTTATTTAATTTACGTTACAGCTTGTATAAGTCCTGGTTTCCTCACGATGTTTTCCTTCACTGATGTCAGTAACATCCAGGTCAAAATCAGAAAGTACCTACATAATTAACTATAGATTGAAAAAAAATTATTGATATTCCCCGAATTTGAACCCACAACCTCGTCTATGAGAGGCCTTGTGGTTAAGCCCTCGGTCTTAACCACAGCGCCATCATAGCCTTTTCTGTTCATCACAGCTGTTCCATAATATGTTACCATAAAAATGTTCTTTCTTTATCTTCTGTCTCTTCTCTATTAAAAAAATAAAATAAAAATAAAAATGTTTATTTCAATATCTTACAATATTTTCATTATTACTTTTAGGAATGACCTTTTAAGCAAAATAAATGCTTGTGTTAGGACATTCCGCCCTTCCGTTACATAGGTACAGTGATTTATTTAAGCTATTGAAATTAAAGTTATTAGTTAAGAATAATAAGACAAATTCTCCATTCTAAAGGAGGAGTCTATTATATAAAGTTATGTTTCAAACTCACTTAAAAAGTGACACAATTTGAAAGCGAATTCTTTTTCTTTTCATGGGAATTCATAATATTGCTTTTATTACCATATTATTTTTTTTTCATATACATGTAGGTATGTACAGACGCCAGCACATCAAGCTACTATAATCTGTCAAATTTCTTTAATAGATTTTCAACTTTATCTCTACAGCATTAGGTTCAAAGTTGATTGGGAAAATTTGACAGTTGCGGGTAGCTTGATGTGCTCAGGTGGCTTCTGTACATGTTATTATTTTAAATGTTAGCTTATATTATGTAAATATTATCTTGATTAAGTAAATAAATATTAATGATTTAAAAGAGTGTCCGTGGAGTTTCTTGCCCGTTCTTCTCCGTAGGTACCTACTACGCTTTGGAATGGGCAACTAGGTGCATATTTCTGGCTGACCGACCCCTTGACAATTCAAAAGTGCCTGTAATTAGTTTATTTGAAATAAATACTTTGAGTTTGAGTTTCATATGTTTGAAAAATTTGTCTGCTCGACAACGTAAGCAACGCAATGAATGTTGTCGAATTGTCCAAATGAAAGACATTGCTATGTGTTATGTAATTACAGCTTTAAAAGTATTGTAAGACTCGACCCCAAGCCTAAATTTAAAACATTGTGTAAGGAACGAAACTGTTCTTACGAGTACTAAACTGTTCTTACTAGTTACAATTACGACTAAAGTTTGTACCCAATTTTCCTCCATCAAAATTATACAAAAGCATCGTTCTATGTAAAACAAAATGGCTAACCCAAATATTAATTATGCCAATTATTCTAAACATTGTAAATCACCAGTTTCCTCGGACATTTCCCGGTCATTGTGCGTATGATTGATGAGAGTAATTAGCAGCTTTTAATACTAGTTACCATAGTTAATGAGTCGCAGTTTTATTGATACACTAATTATGCTTCCTGGCTTTGTCTGAGGTGTAAGGGTAGTAGCTATCAATCAAGGGTATTGTTTTAGGGAAATATTTAACTAATCCTCTAAAAACATTTTGACCTTCTAATGATGTACGAGTACGTTGGTGCCGCGGCAGAAACTATTAAGCTATTTAGTGTTTTTAGGAACTCAAATTATCTGAGGTTCACAAAAAAGGCGCATTTATTATACAGGGTCAAATAAATTTGCGAGCGAAACTCCGTAGACGTGATGAGCATCGATATCTAAACATGATAAAACAAAATAAAAATGAATTTGCTGATTTTTTTTTTGGGGTCATCGAACGCGGTTAGTCTACAATTCACTTGAAATAACAGTTTAAAAATAACAGTTTTTTTTTCGTATAAACTTCTCAGTTGTGATGGCTATGTAAAAAAACGATAAAACAAAATAAAATAGATTTTCTCAACTCATAATTTACGTGGGTAATAACACAAAAAACGGCCGTCAACCCCAAAAACAAAAAAACAAAAAAATATCAAATCTTTTTATTTTATCCAATAATATTTTTAAGATGAAAATGGAAATTATTTGAGGTTCGCATATAAACACATGCCATTGTTTTGGAGACGACTTTGTTTTCAAGGGCTCTTAAATCTCGCCGTCTCCGTCTCCTCTTGCGATTTGTAGGTGTTGCTTTAAGTAAAATATAAGAGAATAAGCCCAGATGGGCAGTAGTATTGAACAATGTAAATATGCAAAATAACATGACTGTGTGAATCCTCTTCTAACGAAGAGAAGGCTCAATGTGTGTTCGCGATTTCAAAAATGTCAACCAACGATTATCAATAAACCAGGTCAAATTAAATTAACTAGCGAAACTGCAAACGTGTGGGGTATCGATATTTAAACATGATAAAATAAAATAAAATATTCATTTTACGATTTTTTTTGTGGGGTCGTCCACCACTGCACTGTTAGTGTATTTGCTTGAAATATCAGTTTACACAGACGTAATTGGTAATCATACATTTTCTCAATTCATACGTCAAGTAAAGTAATAAATTTGACTCCTAAGAAAAAAACATCAAATCTTTTTTATTTTTGTAAAAAAGGTTTGATGTGTTCGAAAGACGTGATGGGTATCACGTCAGTCAATCTCCCAGCCACTGTGCTATCTGTGTCTTCAAACTAAGTCAAACTTTAACGCGCGCTAAGCCCAAGCAACTTTTACCTATTAAACTCCCAGCATCAAATATCTATAGTCTGTTCCAAAAATAGCTGATGAAAGTATAAACAAACCTTGTTCAGGTTAAATTATTACGCGAACACTGACTAAAAGGGAATTATTAAACATTGATCTGTTTATAGAAGGTTTCAACTTTAAATCTCACTTAAAAAATTATTAATCTTACCAACGATTATTGTTCGAATACCACGATTAAATTGTAACTGAAAAATCATTAACGAGAATTGAGGTATTCAAAATTAATTTTTATTGACAATTGCTCAAATGAAAATCAACTAAGGTGTTTTAAGTTTACGAATTTCGGGTTTGATTATTCAAATAATCAAATCAAATCAATTTGTAACCGTCACTACAAATTTAAAGAAAGAAAATACGTTTATTTGAGGCAAACATAACGCAGAGGAACACAAAAATAACAATATGTGGGAAAATATGCGTCATATCCACGCAAAATCGCCATCGCTCAGCATAATTCTACAACTCTATGCGAGACAGCGCCCCAGCTCTGGTAATTGTCATCCACAGCTACTTTCTCTAATTCATTTGTTTACAATTTCGTCAGATATTTTTAGAATAGACTATACTTCAGCTAACCTCACTTCTTATCAGGCAGCACCAATAACAGTTGAGTAGCCGCTAAACCTGAAAATACCCCTGAGCAATGAGCCTCAGTCGCAAACTGGGAGAATGCTCAATGCCCCAATGCTCAGTTCAGTTGAGCAACTTCGTCGCCTGTTCGTTGTTGAGTGAATACGGAGGAGTTTTGCGGTTGGAGTAGGAGAATATTTTTGTATTATTGTAGATGTTTTCTTTTGTGAAGTTTGACAGTATCTGTTGCTGGCGTGTTCAAAGAACTTTTTTCTTATTCAATTTAAAATTTACAATTTAGTTGAATGAAAAGTTGCTACGAGAGCTTATGTCCTCGTAGCAACTTTTACGCGTGATATTATTGACTGAACTAGTAGGCAGAGATGTGATATACAACGTGTAACGTTAAATGCGCAAAACCTGAAAATAGTTTGATCAGAATAACAAGCAGAATTAATTGAACCACTTTTTAATATAGGTCACATTTTTCAAAAAATCTTCATTGACAACGTTGCCATGTCTATTTATTAATAGGTCAAGCAAACCAATATCAGCGCGGCGCAGCGGCCCGGTGACGACTCCTCCCTCGATAAAGCGTCGTCGCAGACGCAAGAAACGATCAGAATGGCCAGTAAAACTAAAACAGCACATAAAACCTTTACAATTTGTTTAATGACTTATTTTCTCTCTGAAATAGGTCAATTGAATTAAAAATCAGTTGGGGTGTCTGAGATTTTGCGCATTTAACGTTACACGTTGTATACACGCATATTTTGCCATTTCTTTGAAAGCCTCATGTAGATGTAAGTAGTATCCTTCCATAATTAGCCTATAATATTCCCACTGCAGGAAAACAGGCCTCCTCTCAGTGAGAGGGAGAGGGCCGCAACCTCCCACGCGGGCCCAGTACGGGTTAGTAAATGATACATGTCTTCGAATTTTTGGTTCTAGTACATGCTGGTTTCCTCACGATGTTTTCCTTCACCGTTTTGAGAACAGTGCTGATGATATTATTTACCAAAATAAAGCACTTGTCTGGGTTTTAACGTTCGACCCACACCACTACTCTCATGTAAGTATTATAGGGCAAAAAATACCTCTGAAAAGCATGATAACATTAATAATTTTCGTGACAGTGGTCTGTGTTAACCAACCAGTAACATAAAATATGACTTACACATGTATCCGGAATAGCGATCAAAAATATCAACCCACACAGTTACTGAAATCCACTTAAAATCTGTTGAAAGTCAGTCTTAAACGAGCCACTGTCGACCCTCGTTCCACGCGTGCTATTATTGTGACGTGTCACGTTGTGGCGTGTCACGCTGTCACGTCACTCCCAACTATGAGTGTCACGCAATTATAGGTACTATTTACTGCTGCAGTTTGGGCTATAGGCAATTTATGTAAAGTCAAAAAAATAACCTCACTCAGTACCGATACATTTAATGAATTCAAGTCTAACAGCGGTGTCGTGTTACCCAGTAACTGAGGTGTGTAGGTCAGATTCTGAGAGGCGAGCGCTCCATGTAAAATACTGGTATTCAGCTATATCTGGTTAAAATAGAAGCCGACCCCAAAATATTTGGGAAAACGCTAAACAGACGATAATGACTGGCGTTTCATGAATGCTTTTTTATTTTGATTTATTGCTAGCCGCGGTTTCATCCGCATAAGTGTCCATCCCGTGGGAATATCGGGATAAGAATATACTATGTTTTTGGTGTATAAGCTATATTTCTGTAAAGTTTCATCAAAATCCGTTCAGTTGGTTTTGCGTGAAGGAGTTACAAACATCCATCCATCCATCCTCACAAACTTTCGCGTTTATAATGTTAGTAGGAAGTAGGATAGGATTCACAACAAACTCGACTTTATGTATTCTTTTTGTCTCCTTTACTCTTTCACACGCTGTCTACATCTCTCTATCTAATGTCCTATCTCAGGTATGCTGGAAGAGATTTCTTAAGAAATAAGCATCACCTTTGTACCTATTTTTCTGTTCTGTTTTTTCTTATCTGTTTATATATGTGTGTACATAAATGGTAAAATAAATAAAATAAATAAATAAATAAACTCATTTAAACAGTTTGCACCAGACATACAACTTATCGATAACTTATAATAACTTTAATAATACATACATATAATAACTTTACATACAACTTAGCGATAAGTTTTATGTCTGGTACTATAAATAAAATTAGATTAAATTAGTTAATAATATATAAAAGTCGATGGAAGTGGAATGCTCGTTAGGCGTGCCTTGGGCTTATAAGCCAAACTAATTAGCAACAGGAGAAAAGAAAAAAAAAAGTTATACTTTTCGGTGTTATTGCGTGTTTTAGTAACATTTTAAACACAGAATGCACAAGTTAGTGCCAAACATTGATTTGGTCAGTTCACACAAAACATGTGCATGCGTGTAAATAATAAACAATGTGCGCCTTTATAATTTCTAACGTGACGGTACCTATTATCGTAGACATCCACGACTTTAATTTTCCGTCCACGATAACGTTATAACGTGCACGTATTTTCATACATTTTATGGACGTGGACGTCCACGATGATATCGTCACGAAATTATAAAAGCACACAACGTGAAAATTGACTTCCAATAAATCATCAAATAGACAGTGTAGGTACATACATACGTATGTTTATCAGATTAAACTCATTCACAAAAATATTACAATATTCTCTATCAGAATAGGCCTTTGTCCTGCAAAAAAATACAAACTGAAATTATTAAGCCTTTATCCAACTCACGTTACGTTACGGTACGTTACGTTAGCTACTACAAAACAAATAAACAAGATAATCCTCAAAAAAAAAACACAAATAAAGAATGAAACAAATGCCAATTAAATCCGCCATCACAAAAACAAATTACGATCGGCAGACGACCCATATTTCATTTAATCCCGAATCGTTCAACAGTTCATTCATTTATTCGTTCACTCAATTAATTTTCCATTCGTTCGCTGTCAGTGGTGTTCACATTAATTTGGTAATTCGCAGCAGCTAAATATTCAATTTGGGTTCAAAATTGTAATTGGTTTATTGTATTTTTGGATAATGATTGAATTAATTTTGTTGTTTCTAACTGAACGGGATTACAAATTCTCAACATGGGTAGAAAGTTAATAATAATAATTATTGCCCAAAAAATGCCCGAGCCAGACCGAACCAAAAGAATTGTTTTATTAAGCCTATAAATGATAAATGATAAATGATTTATTTTCTGTAAGTAGGTTTGTACAAACACTTTTACATGTCAATCATATTTTTTTAAACTAGATGAGGTCGGCGTTTCCTATCTGACTACTCTGAGAAGAAAGGCCGAAACAAACTCAGAGGTCACAGTCTCTTTTAAAGTCCAGACATAATCTTGGTCAGATAATGTGAAGACCATGTAGATTAGTGTCTGAAATGGTCTTTTGAGTAAAGAACCACACAGATTGAGCGGACCTGTCCAGTCAGTGCACGCATTTGTCAAAAATCGTGCAGCTCAACTCAGAACTTGAGGAGCCTTACGATTCGACGAACAATACCAATGAAAGGACATTTGGGTAGGCCGCATAAATGACTCAAACTGCCAGATCATGATTAAAACTAACTAAGAAGGAAAACCGAAAAAAAGAAATGACCCACATAGTCTTCACACTCACAGTAATAATAATAAAAATAAGATACTTTACAAAGTAAATATCCATGTCATTGTTTATATAAAATTCATCAATGTCAATGTGTATATAAAAATCCGGATATAATCTTTGAGGACCATGTAGATTGGTGTCTGAAGTGGTCTTTTGAGGAAAGAACCACACTGAGTGGACCTGTGCAGTCAGTGCACGCATTCGTCAGTAACCGTGCAGCTCAACTCAGAACTTAAGGAGCTCAACGATTCGACGAGCAATACCAGGGACAGGACATTTGTGTAGACCGCATACACCACTCAAACTGCCAGACCATGATTAAAACGGAAACAATGACCCACATAGTCCTCACATTCACAATAATTAAAATAATATAAGACTTTAAACAGTAAATGTTCATGTCATTCTGTATATAAATAGATATTTAGAAAGAAAGAAAAAAAAAAAACCAAAGTGTAAATCAGCAAAATAAAAAATAAACAACATTCACTGTCTAGACCTATTGGAGCAGCTCAATCCCAAGCTTTTTTGTCCTCAATATAGTCTTTTACAGTATAATAGGCTTTCTGGCATAGTTTTAGCTTTATGAAAGATTTGAATTTATTAATGCTTAGTTCTTGAATGTGGCTAGGAAGTTTATTATAAAAATGTATACATTGGCATCTAAACGAGCCACCTATTTTCTTAAGCCTTGTTGTAGGAACAACATATTTGTGTTTGTTCCTAGTATTAATATTATGGATATCACTGTATTTTTTAAACAGATTAATATTTTTATGTGCATACAAAAGATTATCATAAATGTACTGAGAAGGCACAGTCATTATATTAATCCCTTTAAATTTGTCTCTGAGGGAGTGTCTGGGACTTAATTTATAAATCGAACGAATTGCCCTTTTTTGTAAAATAAAAATTGTCTGAATATCGGCGGCATTTCCCCACAACAGAATACCGTATGACATCACACTATGAAAATAACTAAAGTAAACTAAACGGGCTGTCTCTAAATCAGTTAAGTCACGAATTTTCCTAACGGCGTTTGCTGCAGAGCTAAGCTTTTTTGACAATTTATCTATATGGGGGCCCCATTGAAGCTTGGCATCCAAAGTTATGCCTAAGAATACTGTGGTATTTTCGGGTTTTAACTCATCACCCTTTATAAGAACACTAGTTTCTACTTGTCTAACATTTGGTATCGTAAACTTAATACATTTCGTTTTTTTTTCGTTAAGAAGTAGGTTATTAACATTAAACCAGTTAACTACTTTTGCGAGGGCACTATTTATATTGTCAGTAACCAGCTGCTGACGTTTGAGTTTAAATAAAAGTGAAGTGTCATCTGCAAACAACACTATATCATGTTCGTCCCTTATGAGGTAAGGCAAGTCATTTATATAAATAAGAAATAAAAATGGGCCAAGAATTGAGCCCTGGGGGACCCCCATTTTTACTACAGATCCGGGTGACCTTTTTCCGTTAACATCAACTCTCTGAATCCTATCACTCAAGTAAGAAGTAAGAAGATCCAGAGAGGCGTTCCGAATTCCGTAGTAGTGAAGTTTCCTGATTAAGGTTTCATGAAGAACACAATCGAATGCCTTGGACAAATCGCAAAAGATGCCCAAAGCATCGCATTTGTCCTCCCATGCATTATAAATATGTCCTAAAAGTTCAACTCATCAGTAGTTGAACGACCCCTTGTAAAACCGAACTGTTTGTTATGCAGTAATTTATTTTTGTTAAAAAATCTTTGCATTTGGTTTAAAATAAGCTTTTCAAAAATTTTACTAAAGGTAGGTAGTACTGAAATAGGTCTATAATTAGTAGGGTCTGATGTACTACCCGATTTAAACAATGGTATGATTTTACTATGTTTCATAAGATCAGGAAACTCACCACGATCAATACAATTATTAAATATAACAGCTAAAGTAGGTGCTACAATGTTTATAATTGACTTAGCAACATCCACAGAATTACCCCATAGATCTGCAGTCTTTTTAACATTTAACATGTGAAAAGTTTTAATTACATCTGTACAGGTGACATATTGAAAGTGAAATTCAGAATCACCAACTGGAACGTTTTCTTTAAGTAAAGACTCTGCAGCAGTGGGTGACGAGCTTAGAGATTTAGTTGTTGACACGGGAATCTCTGAAAAGAAATTTTCAAAGGCCGCGGCGACTTGAGAATCTGATCTAATTACATTGTCATCAATAGCAAGGCTGTAGTCACTACTTCGGTTGCAAGACCTTCCTGTTTCGCTATTAATGACATTCCAAGTCATTTTAATAATGTTACTACTATTTTTAATTTTTGAACTCAAATAACGTGACTTGGCTATACTACAGACTGTTTTAAATATTTTAGAGTAATTTTTAACATATAAATTAAATTCAGTAGTGTTTATACAAATCCGTTCATCATATAATTCATAAAGTCGTTTTCTACTTTTATGTATACCAATGGTGGCCCAGTCACTGAAGGAAGCGTTACTATTGACTGATAATGTCTTTGGAATGAATGTTTTATCAAATTGTGTGCAATACATATTAAAAAAATCATTATATTGTTTGTTAGGGTCATCATTAGTCAACAGAGGTGGTAATTTACTTAGGAGTTTAGTTTTAAATGTTTCTAAGCGTTTAGTTGTTTTTGGGTTAACAGTGATATCTTTTTTAATAACTTTTTTGTTTTGATTTGGAATAGTGATCAGCTGTCCGCAATGATCTGAGTCTATTAAATTAATCATTTCTTTGTGGTTTGGTATAATATCTGTATAAATGTTATCTAGGCATGTGGCACTAGTAGGAGTTATTCTAGTGGGCTCCAAAAATAGGTTAGCAAGATTGTATGACTGAAACAAACTTATGATTTTAGTACTTAACCCAGAATTTTCTAACAAATGAACATTGAAATCACCACAAGTGATGATGGACTTGTTTGTATTACAGATTTTGTGCAACACTTCATCCATAACCTTTTCAAAACAATCATACAATCCTGAAGGAGGTCTGTACACACTTAATATAATGAACTGCTCCAATTCTATACAGGCTATTTCAATTGTCCTGTTATTCATAACGATTTTATACGAGAACTAGCGATCCTCCCCGGCTACGCACGGTTGCAATTTACATGTAAAGATGCTATTCTGTTCACGACATGTTGTTGCACAAGTTCTGAGAAGTAACCTAACTAAAAATACTAGGCGTTCATGAATTCAAGATAGTATTTCATTAGTATTATTAATAATACTTATTTTTTGTATATTTACATAACACACAGCCTATGTTAATCTCATACTATTTCTATCTTTTTAATATTAATAAAGATTAATAAAGCATTGCTTAAGGGCATGTAATAGTTTAGCTGAAATTTATATTTTGCCCCACTTCCCCGCGCCCGCGCCGTGTATCACTCTATACCGCTCGCACTGTGAAACTGATTTATCTATTTATTTTTGCCTTCAATGAAAGATGGATACAATTTGACATCGGCAGCGATATTATTTCGTACTATTAAGGGACTTTTCAAGTGTTCCTCCTAACGAGCTATTGTCCATCATCTACCTAGGCTTTTCCTGAATATGTTGGGGTCAGCTTCTAGTTCAACCAGAGATTTAGATGACCTTCACCGCCCAACAAATGTCAAATGACAATGTGGCCTGCTGACTCAACATTGACTTCTGAGTTCCCCAAACCTAAAGTAAGTTTGCCCGAATGGGAGGGAGACCTGCCTACGGCAGGAACTGCCTATCTGACCTCTACAATCGTTGCATAACCAGGCTATAACGTTCCCACTACACTGCAATCCTCCTTCTTATTCGTTCACTCTTGACTGAGTGGTCGTGGTCGATGACTCTGCATTTTCTTTGGCCAAAGCCCTCAAGCCCTCGCGATGCTCCTCCACTTATTCCGGTCTTCAGCGTCTCGGAAATTTTGAACTATGCAGGTTTGTGTTGACACTTTGCTTAGATCTGTCCAGCGCGTAGGTGACCGACCGCGTGAACGCTTGTCCTCCATTTGTCCCTGGACAACGAGTCGTTCCATAGAGTGTTCGTTACGAACCACGTGGCCGAAATATTTGATAATTCGTATTTACACAGTCGATGATAATCTCTGCTTGACTTTTAGCTCCTCCAGGATCGAAAGATTGGTTCGAAACGCTGTCCAGGGAATGCGCAGCAGCCGCCGCCAGCACTCGTTGCTGTTTCGCTCTTTGAGGCGAACGTTTCTGCGCCGTATAGGAAAATCGGGAAGACTAGGCTTCTCATTAGGCAGACTTTTGTGACTTTAGTGATATTACGGTTGCAACAGACTCTTTTAAGCTTGTCAACGGCAGATCGTGTGATAGCACATCTCCTTCGAATCTCGTCTTCACATCCTCCAGTGTTTGTGATAGTGGAACCGAGGTACACATAAGATTGGACAACCTCTCAGTTGGCAACCATAGAGATGTCAGGATGGTTTAGTTCAGCTCGGTCCACGATCATCATCTTGGTTTTGTCTCTGTTGACCGTTAGTCTGAAGGAGGGGTTTGTTACACTGAATGGACTGGACAATATGGACATATTCATCCTCTCTTCGAAAGGGAGTGGGCTATAATAATATAATATACCACGCGGGCCCAGTGCGGGTTGGTAGATGTAACATGTCTTCAATTTCTTGGTTCTAAGACATGCCGGTTTCCACACAATGTTTTCCTTCACCGTTTTGGGAACGTTGACCGTACACAAAAAATCGCAATTTACAAAAACACGTTTTATAATAATCAACCGGACCCAGAACGACGCACAGTTAATGCCACCAAAAGTACTAAGACAGCATAAAAGCGTCGGAAGTATGACAAAACGAACACGGCGGCTATAAGTAAGCCAACACTCATTCCCTAGCGACTGAAACTTTCACGAATCTTCAGGCTTTTACAATCCGATATATTACGTCCATTGCGGGTAACTATCCTGCGTCTAACAAAGGAATTTCCACCTTGTTTAGGAGAAAAGAAGGTGGGATTTGGCTTGGAGGCAAGGTGTATTTGTAAAAGCAGTAGAGTTTAAAATTGGGTATAGTAAGTTTTGGTGCTTGCCCCTTTCAGTATTTTGCAGGTAATACCAGAGAGGTAAGGTATGAGAGATCAGCTGTTTCAATATGTAGTTCATGGTCATCATCAGTAGTCTGTTGCTAAGTAAAAAAAAAATACGCACATATTATTATACTCGTAAAAAAAAGGAATATATTTTATTTTTCTACATAATCTCCCCTTCTATTAACACATTTTTCCCAGCGCAGGGGATGTTTCTTTGTGCCAGTATCGAAGAATGTAGTCGGTCGTGCCTTTAGCCAATTGCACACAAATGATTGCACTATCTGGTCAGTGTGAAAACGGCGTCCACCACTTGAATTTTTTTTTGTGCCATTCCTACACTTGAGTTCTTGAAAGCGTATTCTTGTCGAACTATAGAGTCAATGGATTCAAAATTTCGGAAGGTTTTATGCCCTCCCGTGTTAAAAAAAATATGATAAGTCGTTGCTCAACAGACTTATATACCTCCTGTTCATAGATGATGCTACTGGCGCGCAATAAACTAAAGTGAGCCGGAGCAGTATACCCCCCTCCCCTAGATGATCCCCCCTAACACATACAACAGCACCAAGCGCGCCACTTCACTCAGCGACCAGTAATAAAAAGTCCTGTTCATATTTGATTCACCTAATATTTACAAATGCGCCAAAACAAAATGGATAATCTTGTATGAGCCACCCACAAAAAAAAAAAAAAACTCTGTAGCATTATGAACTACTCGTATGTCTGTATTTTATGTTCTCATGGAGTAGTTTAATTAATCTTCGGAAAGCATGTCTAAATTCAATTCGAGAAAAAAATTATGTGAGAAATTAAGATAAAGAAAGAAAGAAAAATATTTAACTTATTCTCTAAAAATAGATGAAGGACCCTTTTTGAATTTTTTTTAGGAGAAAGGTTTACATGACCTGTGTAGATTTATGTAGATATACCATGTTATCTTGTACATTATGCTCTTGTGTATCATGAATCTTGTGTGTATCATAATAAAGATTATTATTAATTAATTCAAACTCAAACTCAAAGCATTTATTTCAAGTAAACCAATTACAGGCACTTTTGAATTGTCAAGGGGTCAGTCAGTCAGAAAGATGAAGCTAGTTGCCCATTCCAAAGCGAAGTAGGTACCTGTGGAGAAGAACAGGCAATAAACTCCAAGGACACTCTTTTAAATCATAAAAATTGTTACAAAACGGAAACGCCCATTCTTGGCCATGTTTTGCCCAGCAATGTGATAAATGCAAAAAAAATGCCCTTTTGGTAACTAAAATATTGCTATTACTTATTTGTCATGAAATCTCCGGAATTAAAAGCTGATTTAATCACGAAACTCAATCGTTTATTGCCTTATTTAACACTTCCGGTCGTTGGTCCTGTCAAAGTACGGATGACAACTTTTACGGAAAAAAATCGAAACACTAAAACGGGTTACGTACCAAAAATAGATTTTTGGAAAATCAATTTTTAAAGATAAAGATAAAGATAGTTTATTTGCAAATATGGGTAATACAATACATGTGGTTTTGAGTTAGGTACATTGCGAGCTCAGCCATATTTTACCAAGAGGCATGCAAATCTGGATTAGCAAATTTAAATTATATAAAAGAAAATTAGTATTATGTCAAACTCAGATTGGTATAAAAAAAAACTACTTATTAAATTAAATTAAATACAAATATAAAAATATTACACCAAAGTCACATTAACAGATGGATACAATGTCAAAAGATAATAGTTAAGAAATGTCATAATAAAATAGATGAAATGTCCAAGATAGGTAGTAATTTAAATATTAGTCTATTCCGTTATCCATTAGAAAATCTGCAATATTGTAATATGCTTTGTCTACTAAAAATTTTCGCAATTTGTTTTTTAATAATGACACACTCAAATCTCTCCAGGGTTTAGGTAATTTATTAAAGATTTTTGGTGCCATGCAACAGACACTTTTGCTCATTAGTGCTGTCTTCGCTCTTTGAAGACATAGTTGACTGTTGTCTCGTCTATTGCGTGCTACTACGTCGTTCATTTTTTTAAAATATTGTGGATTTGACTTGACAAACATAGCCATTTCCATTATATAAATACTTGGTAATGTTAAAATTTTATGTTCTTTAAAATACGGGTAGCAACTATCTGTACTGTTAAGTTTATACATTGAACGAATGCACCTTTTTTGGGCCTTGAATGCTATATCTTTGTCGGTTGAATTGCCCCAGAATATAACCCCGTAACGAAGATGGGGTTCAGCTAAACCGTAGTAGGCGGTAAGAAGCGCTTCCTTGGAAACTCTCAACGACAATGCATGTAAGGCATATGCGGATTTACTTAGTTTTTTGCAAACCTTGACTACATGTGATTTCCAGTTCAGATTTTCATCTATTTCCAAACCCAGAAACTTTGTGCTTGCAACTTTATCCACCACTCGATTATTATAATTCACGTTGAGGTTATTACTGGGTATTCTTTGGCTGAAATGCATTACGTTTGTTTTTGTTAAATTAATTTTTAAGTTATTGTCATTTAACCATGTTATAACTGTCGCTAGTGCATTATTAATTTCGTTTTGATATAATTTCGGATTAATGCAGGGTATAGTTATGGTACTGTCGTCGGCAAACAGAGTCAAAGGTTGATCAACGTGTTTCGGGAGGTCATTTATATACAAAATAAAAAGTAATGGCCCCAGAACGCTCCCCTGTGGTACTCCATATCTAACTTCACGTTCAGATGACCGAAAAGTTTCTTCGTAATTATTTTCATTCATTCTGCATATTTCAGTTATTTGTTTTCTATTACGTAAATAAGATTCTATTAAGTTTAAAGTGTTACCTCTAATACCATAGGCTCCAAGTTTATTAACGAGGGTATTAAAGTGTACATAGTCAAACGCCTGGGTCATGTCACAGTATATGGCACATACTGGTTTACGTTCATCTACATGCTTTATGACACCCCTTATGAAATCAAATATTGCCATGTTAATTGATTTACCCTGTCTAAATCCTTTCTGTTCGCAGCACAATATCTTGTTTTTTTCTAAATATTTATAAGTCTCTTTATATATATATTTTTCAAATATTTTCGATATAATTGGAATAAGTGCAATAGGCCTATAATATTCCATGAGTTCCCTATTTTCCTTTTTAAACAGTGGTTTTATAATGGAGATTTTTAAGGCTTCTGGATAGATACCTGAGCAGATGCTGAGATTCAAAATATGACTTAGGTGACTACTAATACTGGGAGCTACTGTTTTAAGTATCTCTGTTGATATACCATCGTAGCCCACACTATTTGTATTCTTGAGTGAATTAATTATTTTAAGTATGTCATATGGTACACTTGGTGCAAGAAACATAGAATTCTGCTGAGAACTGATCCCGTGTGGTTTTGGTTTATCGTTAAAGTTAAGTTTTGGTTTAATTTTGTCAATGAAATAATTGTTAAAAGCATTAGATATGTCCATTGGGTTAGTAATTGTAGTATTGTCATTAATTTTAATAGTATTTATGTATTGTTTAGGAATATTGTATTTTGTTTGATTTATGATTTGCCAAGTAGTTTTCGATTTGTTTTTGGATTGGTGAATCTTGTGATTATTTTGTGCTTTTTGTGTGAGATTAATAATTTTTTTATACAGTTTGGAGTAGTTGACATAGGTTAATTTTTTAAATTGGTTAGGGTTTAATCTCAGTTGCCACAAAAGTGACCTCTTTTTCCTGCTACATAGCTTAACTCCGCGGGACAACCATTTCGGGGTCATTACGATACTCTGTCTGGTCACGATGATCGGGAAACATAAGTCATATAATAATTTGAAAGTATCAATAAAAGCATTATAAGCATTATTAGGGTCGTTGGTATCATAAATTTCTGAAAAAGATATATTATTCAAACATTCTATAAACTTATTGATATTTCCCTTATCATAATCCCTTCGGGTTATGTACCAGTATTTACCAACGCATACTTTATGGACTGGGCATTGAAGCAGCTGAGCAGTGTGGTCAGACAACGCAAAATCGAACACCGTGGCTTTACTTGATTTATTAAAATTGTGTGCAAAGTTGTCTATGCATGTCATGCTAGCCATACGAGTCGGTTGTTTTAATGCTAATTTCAAATCAAAACCTAGAAGCAAGCATTCAAACGAAATTGACTGGTTATTTGATTTAAGTATGTCAATATTAAAGTCACCGGCAATTACAATTTTCCTCTGACGTGATTTTGATACCTCCAAACATATGGTTTCTAGTTTATTTAGGCAGTCATTAAAGTTACTAACATTTGGCACCCTATAAACACAAACTATTATTATTTTATAATGGATAAGTTCGATTGCGCAACACTCGAGAACGCCTGGCGATGAGATCTTAGCAATTCCAGGCAGTTCCTTCCATTGATGCCCCTTTTTGACTAGTATACATGCTCCACCTCTTTTTATTTCATTTCTCCCGAAATAAGCCGCCAAGCAGTAATTTGGTAGATATAACTGGTCCTCTTTTATTACGTATTGTTTCGCTTTTGTTATTTTGTTTAGAGGCAAAAAAATGTTTATCCATATTCGGCCTTATAAATAGATACGATCTATTTAACCGATTCCGTGTTTCCAGTTTTTTTTTATATCGATTTTTCGATAAATCGATCTTATAACCTCACCCCTACGTCTATAATAATCGTAATTGACAACAGATTGACATTGACATTTCACATTTTGTTTAGTGCTGTTTCCTTGCGACTTGTGATTTTCTTTTCTACTAAGTTTTTATATTTGATATTCCGACGACTTTGATTACGATGTGGTTACAACTTGTATAATTGTTAAGAATGACGAAACAGGATTAGAAGCAATACGACAATATTCTTGCAATTGTATATCTGGTCGGAGGACAGTAGGGTGTTGTGCCCACGTGATGACAATTGTGTGTTTCTGAGGCTGGGCAAGGTTTCAATCAAATATAAATCCCCCAGCCTAATTCCTAGATGACGTGAATGTCATTTATTTAAATGAGAACGAATAAAATCAGAAACCTGTAAGTATGTCTTTTTTAACCTTGAATTTTTATATATGATTTATAAAAGTCCAACCGAGTTCTATGTAAAAAACAGTGTTTGTTTCTTTATCTATGTTGTGAACCCTAACGCCTATAATTTGTTTCTTTCGTGGGCGTCACTTGGCCAAAACCTCTTTATCAAATGGGCATTTCCCTTTTGGTTACATCATTCAAGTTGAAATTATACATGTGAGAACGATGTAAAAAGACGTGCACGTTAAAAGCGTCCGTACTAAAAAAGATAAAAACAAAAAAAAACAATTCAGAAATGAAAAAACTTAAATTAAAATAAAAAATAAGCCGTGGCGGCTAAGAGATGACCAGTGGCGGCGGCCGTTCACGAACATGACGTATGGATCAGCACCATTTAGCTTAACTGATATTGGTCATTTTGCGTCATTGATATAGGTCAATATGAGTAATTGAGATTGGTAATTTTGCGTATTGGTTATTTTGCGTGTTGGTTGTTTCGCGTATTGGTCCTTCTGCGTTCTTTTCACCAATACATATTGGACATTTGTGCGTCTAAGCCGTGACAAGAACGGACTGTATCGGTTGCTAATAGCACAATCAAATTTCATTTTGCGTATTTGTAACGGTAACCCTCATTGGTCATAATGAGTATTAGACAATATGCGTCGTAATGCTTGTCACTTGTACCACTCAAAAGAGATCAAGTTTACGTTCTGTTCCTACGTTTGGAAACTTTGATGTGCACATATTCGCGAAGTCTATAGGCCTACTTACACGGTATTTTACTATCTTTTACACTAGTTATTTTTCTTAAGGACCTGCATTATGAGTTCTCAGGCAGAACTGGTTTAACGGAGGCAAGATTGACCTCGTTTTACTTAGTTTTGCTACACCTATCAAACTGCTTAGCCTTTTCCTATCTATGTTGAGGTCGGCTTCCAGTCTTACCAGATTTTACATGGAGCGACTGCCTATCTGAGTTCCATAAGTCAGTTACTAGGTAACACAATACTCCTTGGTAAGACTAGTTGTCAGAGTTTAGCGCCTCTTGCTACACGTAACGACTGTCAATGATCTACGAATGACGTCCTTTCCGAGGCACGGAGGGAGATCGATAAAAGTACTATGTGGATCTCGATTATGTAATGGATGGTCACCCATCCACGAACCTTCTCGACCCTAATTTATGGGACGGCTAATATTTTTTTCTCGATTACGATGTTTGTCCCATGGAGAAAGTTGTTCAGTTTGATGGCCTGTACCACACCCTTAAATATCACCTTTTTGATACACGCTGTACCATTAAACCTCACTCAAGTGACCGCAAACAATTCGAAAGCGAATTCATTTGTTTGCAAAGTAAATCATCGTAAACTCTTATCTCGACAGCGTTCGAATTTCAACGAGATGTTTATTAAACAACACTTACTGCCGCACTCAGAGACTTCACTTAAAATTAATCAATCATTAACTTTTATTAACCAGCATATCTTGCCACAAATGTTAATAAACATGTTCTTAATCTGACATATGTTTGTTGACTGACTGCGTTCCAATTTATACTTGTCAATTAAAGTTAATGATTGATTAATTTTAAGTAATGTCTCTGAGTACCGGGGTAAGGGCTAACTTTTCAAACGACAGATAATTTTTATTCGTGGAATAAAATTGACGTCTGACAGATTTCGTTTGGAAGAACTGTCAAATATTCAAAATTATTCCTCGGACAAAATTATCTGGCGTTGCAAAAGTCAGCCCTAACTGAAAGTACTACTAAAACGTTGGTTTCATAAAAGCTGTGAACGGTCACACAATAACTGATGCACATAAATAAAATAAATATGTGGCCTCCGCTCTTCTAGGAACTGCACCTTATGGTACAGATGCCAGCACATCAAGCTACTACAATCTGTCAAATTAATACATTTTCAACTTTATCGCTAACGCATTAGGTTTAAAGTTGATTGGGAAAATTTGACAGTTTCGGGTAGCTTGATGTGCAGGCGTCTGTACATACTGGAACCATCAAGCAGCATTGTTGAGTTGGAAGGGTCCGCATGCCGGTGAAATTACATACCACTGACATTTCAGCTTTGATCCGCAGTGACGGAAACATTGCGATGACATGAGGACTTAGGCGTAGAATTCCGACTAAAATAATAAGGAAATTCGTAATTTACTTTGTATTGGATTTAGTGACGAGTCCAGAAAGCCAATAAAATTCCCCTAATAACGTTTCTAACGTTCAAAATCTAGTCGTAATATCAGCTCAGATACAATCAGTGTCAAAAACTTGTCAGGGATGTAGGATGATTTGAGATATTTTGACAGGTTGAGCTCCTTAAGTTCTGATTTGAGCTGATTACTGACGAATGCGTGCACTGACTGTCCAGGTCGACTCAATCTGTGTGGTTCTTTTCTCAAAATACAATTTCAGACACCAATCTACATAGTCCTCAAAGATTTTTTTTTTTAATGAAAACGTTGCCCCACACTAGGAATTTCTCCTGTAGTGTGTGTGCGTTTACAAACATTTAAACTCTCATACACAAACAGCCAGACCCGGAACAACTACTTGTAGGTCATACAAATATATGTTCCGTGCGGGAATCGAATCCGCGGCACGTAGCGCAGCAGTCAATCGCTTAACCACTGCGCCAACCGTGCCGTCAAATTATGTCCGGATTTTTATATACACATTGACATTGATGAATTTTATATATATACAATGACATGAATATTTACTTTGTAAATTATTTTATTTTTTATTATTATTATTGTTGTGAATCTGAGGACTATGTGGGTCATTTTTTTTTCTTTTTTCCTTCTTAGTTATACTCGTATATGTAGCAATGGATTACCAAAATGATTCATATTGAGATCGATAGTCTGTTTGTTACACAATGAGGGTGCCGCATCCAGCAGATTCTCACGCCCTTAGCAGGTCATCGGTCTACCTTTACCTAGTGGTATATTTCTTACTTTAAAGATGATATTCCTGCTTCTTGGGCCTTGAACATCATAAGATAATGGAAAGTGGAAGCGCGGAGTCTCCTAACACAAGCAATTCCTTGCTTAAAAGGCGATCTCCGATAGCATGTATCGAAATGCCCTTTGTAATTGAAATAATTATTATATTTTTATTATTATTTAACACATTGAACGCCATGGTGGTCACCGGTGAGCGACAGCAATTATTTTAGTTAATCCTTTGAATAGTAATAATCAATAATTATTTAGAGTGGGGTTTTTGATTATTTTAAACCGTATGAGCCAATAAAATATAACGTGTAAAATTTGCCGAAATCGCGAATCAGCGTCAGCCCATACGGAAAGTTCAGTGGTGGTCAGTGGTGGTCAACGGTGACCACCACGGCGTTCAATGTGTTAAACATAACTGGCGAAATATGGCTATACTATATGGTAAATATTTCAGCAAGACAGGAGCTAGGGTGACTACCCAACAGTCTACGTCACACACTTCCAAGCATAATCCGAAAGAGAACATTGCACTCCGTGGTAGTAGCTTCTCTAATACACAAAGACAAAGAATAATCTCGATTGGAGTTCACAATAATAAAAACCACTAAAATCGAAAAAAATCAAAACACAAACAAAGCACGTGCTAAGCCTTCACCACTATCAACGCGCCTATTGAACAATTCGCATAGCCACTGCCAAAATTAAACGCATTGTCATTGTAAGGCTACGGACACGAAATCAGCGGGCGCGGTGCGGCGGCGGCGACGGCGCGGGGGCGGCGCGTTCCAATGCATAGAATTATATGGAACTGGCCTCGAAGTCAGCGGTGCGGGGAGCGGCGTTCGAGCGATGCGCACCAGTCTAGCGGTGCTCGCGCGTCTGCATTGACATGGTGTTGTGCATTTTATTTTTTGCTTTAATTCTTAACGTTACGAAGAAATTTGTATAAAAGAGATGTTGTCATCGCTTTTTAGACATTTCTTTCGCGAACAAAGACACTAATTTCTCATAACACAACACTATGGCGCTCTAGCGCCGCGCGATCTGCCGCGATCTGGGTTCGAGACCTGTCGTGCGATTCTGTAACCATCTCACCGTGAAAACTTGGGTGAAGTACGCGTGGAGTGGGTCGTCAAGAGTGTCAATCCCTAGCATCAGCATGACAGCTCACTCTAAGCTCACTTCACCTTAGTTATCACGGTGAGATTCACAGAGACACGCGCCCGCTGAGTTCGTGTCCATAGCCTTCTTGTCTCACGCTACTACCCCGCAAAGTGAATAATAAACACATAATAACACTCATAAAAGCTATTATAATAACCTATTTGAAACATCTCTTACATATAATAGCCCGATAAAAATGGTTAATTGTAAAACTACCTTTTAATACCCGCTATGAAAGATCTAAAATAGTATAGCAAAAAAATAATGAAAGTCGGTCACTTCTGTCCGTATTTAAAAGCGGATTTAAGTAAAAAGCGACCTTTCTACCGCTGAACAAAGACACTGTTTTAATTAAACTTAAATAAAAACTTGGTAGGAGAGGTAAGTTGAATTTTTAATGAGGTTCCGTAGGTACATACAATTGTAAAATTATAAACGTCTATGCAATGTATAACATCCATTTTATTTTTGGATCCTGTTATTTTGATTTGAAGATACTTAAAATACACTTACGAGCAATATAAAAAAGTCACTTGCAAAGTGCCTAAAAAAATCTAAATATCTCCCAAGAGCTGATTTTTCCAAGGCCAGATAAATTGTATTCGAGGAATAATTTTGAATTTTTGACAGTTCTTCCATACAAAATCTGTCAGACGACAATTTTATTTCACGAATTAAAATTATTATCTGTCGATTGAAAAATCAACCCTTAATCAAACAAGTTCGTATCATGAAGTAAAAAAAAAATCTTGAAAACAGTATTATATTGCACATTGTAAAACATAATTGCCTGTACAAAGTCATGGATAAAAAACGGTATAGTGTTGTAGCTCGACCTAGCCTTTTTATTTTTTTATTTATTAAAAACCTTACACATAGTACACAAACATAGTATCGGCATGCAGTTTTAACCAAGAGAAAGCTTAAATTGTTTAGCAGCGGGTCCCAAACTAGGCACAACCTGTATCTTGGTGACCCAATCACTATACAAAATTACTAGTTGAATCAATTCAGCTAGCGCAAGATTGGTGTTGAAATTTCATAATAATTCACTATTAATCATTTATAATTTACAATTTTATTTTATTTTTATAATCCATATCATCATCATCTGTCTAGCCTTTTCCCAACTATGTTGGGGTCGGCTTCCAGTCTAACCGGATGCAGCTGAATACCAGTATTTTACATGGAGTGACTGCCTATCTGACCTCCACAACCCAGTTACTGGGTAATACGATACGCCTAGGTAAGACTGGTTTGTCAGATTTTCGGGCTTCTGACACCCGTAACGACTGTCAAAGATCTACGAATGACAGCCGGGACCAACGGCTTAACGTGCTTTCCGAGGCACGGAGGGGTCTCGGTATGTAAAGATGGTCACCCATCCACAGACCAACCGCGGCAAGCGTAGCTTAACCTGATCGATCGACCTGTGCGGCTGTTATTATTTAGCCACGGGCCCCTCATTATAATTTATAATTATATTCTCATCTCTATTTTTATAATTCATAATTAGCTTTAAAAAGTAGGTAAGAAGCTGGAATAAAATAAAATAAATGTTATGCCTTTTCTACATAGAGTAAACATGCACAACAGTTGAGGTGAGTAAATGTGGGGTGTAGTGTGTGTGTGTAGTTGTGTATGTTATCAGAGAGTGTGGTGGGTGTTAACTTAAGAAGCTGAGTAAACCTTCTGTTTCGTGATAAGTTGTCTGTACCTGCGAGGCTATTGAATATCTCGTCAGTAGTTTCAGTAGACCCAAAACTCACAATTTACCTTAATTAACTCAGCCCGTTGAAGTCCACTGCTGGACATAAGCCTCTCCCAGGCTGCGCCACAAGACCCTGTTCTCCGCCTAGCACAATCACTTAAAAACATTAAAATAAAGAATTTACAAACACTTACACAATTTTATTCGCACTTTCCAATCGAAAACAAAAAATGCGTCGCCATTTTGTCCTTTTCAATTAAGATAGGCCATCAGTTTTCCTAGCAAAGTTTATTTAGTCCTCAGTAGCATAACTACCGGGTAGTTATGCTCAGTTCCGATTGGCTGAAGTCGGTGTGCAAGCCAATTAAAAGGCGAGTTCTACAGCGAATCAGCTTTGCTTATCCACTTACTTTTCTTTCGTCTTCGTTTTTCAGGACGGCACGATGTCTCATGTTTGCGAAAGCACTAGGAAGTGGTGGAAGGAGGTGGGTGGTGGTGGTGGTGGTGGTTGTGGTGGGAGTTGTGGTAGTGGTGGTGGTGGGCTTTTTGGGGGACTGTCTTTTGTAATTTGGACGTTCGAAAAGTGCTGATTCTCAGCCTAGTTGGAATAAATGACTGTCGAGAATATCACGCCGCGCCCCGGGCGAAAGCGGGCGGGAGCTACGGTCGCGGAGGAGGCGCTCGACGTGCGGGCGCGCATCGGCCGGCACCGCACTGCGTCATCGTCCACGCTACTGAGCGATTGCATATTTCTTGCCATTCAAATCGTATTGTTTACCAGTTGTTTTACTCGTACTTAAAGTCAAATCTCTCTGACATACAGTCCACTATAACCAAGTCACCGTGTTTTAGTCCTCGTACCACCTGGAGGATATTACCCCATTCTTCTTCATTTATTTTGATTTTGATCTTGCGGTTGACCTGCCGTGCGATTCTGTAACCATCTCACCGTGAAAGCTTGAGTGAAGTGAGCGTGGAGTGAGCTGTCATTTGCTAGGGATTAACACTATTAAGTGCTCACTTCACTTATGATTTCACGGTGAGATTTTTACATAATCGACCGGCTGAAGTTATTCTTAGGTATTAATAGCGAGCATGATTGTGAGGCTCTGCAGAGGGACATCGATATGGTAGTAAAATGAAGTGAAGCCAATCACTTAGAATTTAACTAAGTGCAAAACTATTTCTTTTACCTGTTCTCGTGCGCCCGTTCAACATAACTAAGTACCACATATCGTGGGTCCTTCTGGAGTGCGTCAGTGAAATAAAAGATCTTGGACTTACCTTAGACGCGAATATGACCTTTCATCAGCACATTCATAATATGTGGCAAAGCTTTTCATTCACTTGGTTTTGTTATGCGACAGGTACGTAGATTAAAAGACAGGAATGTTATTTTCACTCTTTATTATTCTTTTGTACGTAGCAAACTTGGATACAGTGCAATGGGATCCACATGAGCAAAAATACAAACTCAAGATAGAACGGGTCCAACGAAAATTTGCTCGCTACTTATACAAGGTGTAACTTAAATAACACAGCCTCTTAAGGGGTCATTGTACTCATCATTATGAACAACTTTTACTATGGGACCAAACCTGAAATCGCGAAAAAAGTTGTTCCCTACATTTATATTTGCATAACTCCTCAAAAAGTAGGGAGCATCTGATTTTTTTTCGCGATTATCGATTAGCTTGGACTTCCTCCATCATGGGGGTGACAGAGGGGCATGCCGGACTCTTACCGGCTAAAACCACCGCGGTGTTCCACCTCTGCCTATGGCCGGGGGTGTGGGATTCGCATAAGCATTCACCGCTCCCCTGACAGGCCTCGACCCGCTGTTCCTCAACTGGTCCCACCTCCCCGTGCGGCCATTCCCATAGTGGCCGCACCCACTGGAGTAGCGCACGTGAAACATTGAGTCGCCAGCTCGGGCCTGTCTGGTCGGACAACGGACGCCAATCAAATAATCAAATAAACGCACTTTCGATAGAAAATCACATGAAGAAGAAACAACATAGAGCCTCTGTATCCCATAATAGACATAAGTGCAGGCATTGAAATACCCTACCATAATGAGGGACAAAATAACGAAAGGGATTTTCTATTCGGCATTTTGCGTACGGACTCCTAAAAGGGTTGGGTATCATTTGGCCACAACCCTTATAAATCAGAAGGCTTATTACTCTTAATCTTGTACTAATTAATTTTTGTAGGGATGATATTATGAAAGAATGCCGCGCGGTTTCGTTGTTAGAGGGATGAATATTATCTGTGTGGGTGAAACTTAAGTGGGGTTTTGTTAAAATATAATCCCTTTTTCTTCTGGACGTATAAAAATATGTACATAATAATAATAATAATATTCCACAACTTTCACACAACGCCATCTAGTCCCAAACTAAGCAGAGCTTGTGCTATGAGTACTAAATACATACATATTATAGATAAATTACACCCACACAAAGAACAAATGATCGTGCTCATCACAAAAACATTTGTTCTAGGTGGGAATCGAACCCACGACCTTGCGCATAGTAGGCTGGGCCATTAACCACTACACCAACAGGCCTGTCAAATTCTTGAGGGTGTACCTGTGGTCGTGAAACACCAGCATAATTCTAAGTATTTAGCATTCAGTACCCACTAAATACTTACTTCTAAAAAAAAATATAAATCACATTGAAAATATATGTGCGCCTGCGCGACTTTAATTTCCACATCATAATCATTTCTATATAATTTTTCCAACTAAGTTCTGCCCTTAATGGCATAGTTACAGTAAATCGGATTTTTGACAAAAATGAGTTAACTATACAGCCGTGATCACGATAACGAGATCTACATTTTTTTCTCACCCATTCGTTTGAATTGCTTTTTAAACCAAAATCAACAATTAAAAATATGCAGTAAGTTGAGCATTTTTTAGGGTTCTGTACCCAAAGTGTAAAACCGGAACCCTATTACTCCCGCTCCGCTGTCTGTCCGTCCGCCTGTCACCAGGCTATATCTCATGAACCGTGATATTTAGACAGTTGAAATTTTCACAGATGATGTATTTCTGTTGCCGCTATAGCAACAAATACTAAAAAACAAAATAAAAATAAATATTTAAGGGGGCTCCCGTACAACAGATAATGGTACGGAACCCTTCGCGCGCGGATCCGACTCGCGCTTGGCCGGTTTTTTTTTTATCACAAATCATTCTCGAAACCGTCTAGAGTATAGTTACTGCAGCTATGCTATTGACGGCAAAGTTGGAGTCCAGCTTAATACCAGTATTTTACATGGAGCGACTGCTTATCTGACCTCCACAACCCAGTTACTGCCTAACATGATAAATAGTAAAACTGGTTGTCAGACTTTCTGGCTTCTGACGACCCGCAACGACTCAAATATCAAAAATTGACAGCTGGGACCAACGGCTTAACGTGCTTTCCGAAGCACGGAGGGGTCTCGGTATGTAAAGATGGTCACCCATCCACGGAACGACCGCGACAAACGCAGCTTAACCTGATCGATCGACCCGTACAGCTCACTACGAGAACTACGAGCATTTCATTACCACATTATCACCAATAGTTTAATTCCAAAACCAATTATATTACCCGACAAAATAAATTAGTTACCGCAATTAACCGCGCATAAAACAAACGGTTTTAGCCGTCCACTTACCACAAATGGCAGGTCAGTTGACATATGGAAACATAATGGATTTAATTAACTGAACCGCTAATTGGTACAATATTAACCTGTTAACCGGGGAATTCCGTTTTTAATTACGCAGCATATAACGGGCGCGAACTTTTTCACTAGGACGTGTCAGTACGTCACGCCCGGAGAACGTAATTTCATATTATTCTTTTTTAAATTTATTTATGCTTAAAATTAATTAAAAGAATATGAAATATATCTTTTCGTTTATTTATATATATGGCACAAAGGAAAATATGTATCGATGATTAATACCTTTGCTGTACGAAAATAGACGTCCCACCCGTTCCAGGGCGCAACATATATTTCAAGGACGTATTCATATGACCTATCCGTACACGCTACTGTTTACGTTTGACGTATTTATACGTCCCGCTCGGTTAACAGGTTAACAGCACGGTGGTGAGCAGAAATATAGGTAATTGGATAACAGAGAGAGTTAGGTAATTAATTTGGTAGATAAGATACTCGTAGTCAGGCCTCAGAACCAGTCCAAACGGTGCGTTGCGTCGACGCAACGCATGAAATTTAACCCTACAGTGCATGATTTTTCTTATCGGCTTATAAAAAATACATTAGCCTGCAAAAATATTTCGAAAAATCATAACTCAATAGAAACGTATGTTTTTGTGTATGGCATACCATGCATTATAATGTGAATCTGTGTTTATGTAACACAGATTCAGTATCAATGAAACAAGATTACATGTAAAATGACAAATATGAACATGAACTTACCTCTACTACTGGTCACAACCTGTGAACAAAGGTAATTGAGTAGTTTGTGGATCCTTTGTTGGAAAATAGTTATATTAGTTATAATACTTACACGTTATTTACCTATATTTATTTATTTTTTTAAATATATATTAATATTTTTTAGTATACGTATTTAATTTTACTCTAGCCAAATCGTTCGGTTTATTTTATTCGCACCTACGCTTCTATAATTACAATATTATTACATACACATTATATCTGCATATAATCAAAATACAATATTAACACACCTACGCACAAGAATGTTTCACAGTGCAAAGCTTTACTATAGAATACCTACGTAATTAAATTGTCGGGTATACTTACATTATTTCACTCATAACGCTGTCACAACACCAACTTATCTCGTCTGTTAACGTCCGTGTGTCACTGCAGGGATCCAGCAGAATATCAGCGTCAGGTATATTTGCCTGACACAAGCTGAGCTGGACTCCCATTTGGCACAACCTTGAGACGCACACCGCACTGTGTATTTGTGTACGTGATTTGTCACAGTGTCATTTTTATTTCGATGTGTGTGATTTATTTGTTTTTATATCGGCAACTTGTTTTTATCTATTTAATTGAAGTAACTAGTTATCATCTTATTGTACTTTTGTGTGTTGTGCTGTCTTTTGTGTGCACCAAATAAATGATTTATCTATCTATCTACTAATTATTTCGACACTGAAAATTCAATATTATCATTTTTTTGCGATTATTATACGCCGCTCGTTAATCGTATTCAAAGTACCTACCGATTTGAAAAAAAAATAAATAAATGTTTATTCAGATCTATCCAAAATATATGGTACAAAATTCGAAACTCAAATACATAATAGTTAATCTTGTCAACACTAGATCACGCTACTTGGATCGATTTTTAAAATATAAGACATTTTTCGGTATATCCCATATGTGGGACACTGCGCTGTAGGGTTAACGCATTGCCGGCCACACGGGCGCTGCGTAAACGCAGCGTTGCTAGGACGCAGTCGTAACTTTCCGTTGACGCAGTTGCGGTGAGCACTTCATCGCAGTCTATTACGAAGCATGGATCGAAAAAGTCGTCTGGCATTGCTCCTATTTACTACGCCACCGACGAAATCGACGCAGAATCACAAGGTGATATTGATCTGTCCCTTTTTTTTTGGTTGGTAAATTATCAAATAACTTCTCCCGCTCTGGGCGGAACGGGAGGGCGTGTCAGACTTTTACTGACTAAAACCCACCCGTGTTCCTTCAGTTGCCTGTGCCAAGGGCCACGGTAACTCTTTCGAACAACCCGCGACCCTAGCAAATTGGATCTGCCCCTTCATTTTATTATGTGATGCTCAACTAGTGAGCGGTGACGCTCCGACGTCGCAGGTAATTACACCCCTACATCTTCGTCTCGGAGGCTGATGTCCGTTGTGTGTAGCACGACGACGCAGCGCACCTTGTGTACACTGTGGTTATTTCTATGTAAAACAACGCAATGGCAGCGCTGCGTCGACGCAACGCTGACGCAACGCGCCGTGTGGACTGGCTCTTAGTGTGGCTGTTCTTGTATGTGTTTTACTGTGTCATTTGGATTAATTATGAAATAATCTTCAAGCTTCTGTCTTTATTCCAATTATTTATGAGAGAGCACCAAAAATTCAAAGACATTTGACCAACCCCCACTGGGTCCGCATGGTAGATTACGGCCCACTCGTTCTCACTGAGAGGGGCTTGTGGCTAAGTAATAACAGCCGCATGGGTCAATCTATCAGGTTAAGCTACACTTGCCACGGTTGTTCTGTGGATGGGTGACCATCTTATCATACCAAGACCCCTCCGCGCCTCGGAATACGGGCTGTCATTGGTGCATCTTTGACAGTCGTTACGGGTCGTTAGAAGCCCAAAAGTCTGACAACCAGTCTTACCAAGTGGTATCGTGTTTCCCAACAATTGGGTTGTGGAGGGCATATAGGCAGTCGCTCCATGTAAAATAGTGGTATTCAGCTGAATCCGGGTAGACTGGAAGCCGACCCAACTTAGTTGGGAAAAGGTTAGGCAGTTGATGAAGAAGAGGAAGCTTGTATCCCAGCGGTGGGAACGTTTTAGGCTGACCATACAAACCTTTTGGACCATACATTTTGAAGCATATTGCTAATCCATTGCTCCATATGCTCGACAAAAGTGTCTGCTCAACAACGTAAATAACGCAATGAATGTTGTTGAACTGTCAAAATGAAACCCATTGCTACTGATAGTGTGTTTCGCAATTACCCTGCAGGTCTATCAGTCGTCTTCTTAATGTTCATTACCATCTCAGCCATACAACTTTCACTCAATTCCATCCATCTTGGCGAGCTATTCCCAAATATACAACGTGTAACGTTAAATGCGCAAAACTTCAGACACCCCAACTGATTTTTAATTCAATTGACCTATTTCAGAGAGAAAATAAGTCATTAAAAAATTGTAAAGGTTTTATATGCTGTTTTAGTTTTACTGGCCATTCTGATCGTCTCTTGCGTCTGCGACGACGCTTTATCGAGGGAGGAGTCGTCACCGGGCCGCTGCGCCGCGCTGACATTGGCTTGCTTGACCTATTAATAAATAGACACGGCAACGTTTATAATGAAGATTTTTTTAAAAATGTGACCAATATTAAAAAGTGGTTCAATTAATTCTGCTCGTTATTCTGATCAAACTATTTTCAGGTTTTGCGCATTTAACGTTACACGTTGTATATATGTATTTTCTTTTTGGTCCACCTCGAGACCAACGGGGCAGTGAAAAAGGATATAATAAATACTATGCAAATTGCATGCCGCGGTTAAAATTACCCAAGCTGTACTAGCTTGGGTAATTTTAACCGCGGCACCCGCGTTGGCTATTTTAATGATGAATGAATGTCCAACACCTAACTATGAGTGCTAAAAACTTGAAAAACGTCATATAAATAGTAGTCATTAAAAGCTCATTAGGTCTGGTGAAACGCGTAAATCGTTTAGAAATGCAAATTTTATAAGTAATGCACTCACTATTACGTGGTCTGCGGTCGTCTGTAGGAGGGACAAGAATTGGGTAGATATGGGAATGTGAGTTGGGTGGAATATGTAGGTGAATATTGGTTGGATAGGTTGTGAAGCATCATCATCTACCTAGCCTTTTCCCAACCATGTTGGGGTCAGCTTCCAGTCTAACCGGATGCAGCTGAGTACCAGTATTTTACATGGAGCGACTGCCTATCTGACCTCCACAACCCAGTTACTGGGTAATACGATGCTTTTTTTAAGACTGGTTGTCAGACTTTCTAGCTTCTGACTACCCGTAACGACTGTCAAAGATCCACGAATGACAGCCAGGACCAACGGCTTAGCGTGCTTCCCGAGGCACGGAGGGGTCTCGGTATGTAAAGATGGTCACACATCCACAGACCAATCGCGGCAAGCGTAGCTTAACCTTTTCGCTCTACCTGTGCGGCTGTTATTATTTAGCCACGAGCCCCTCTAGATTGTGAAGCATAATCAGCTTATAATGTTCCCACTGCTGGGACACAGGCCCCCTCTTTTCGAGAGGGAGTCTGTAATCTACTACTACGGTCCAGTGCGAGTTGGTGGATGTCACATGTCCTCGAATTTTAGGTTCTAAAACATGCCGGTTTCCACACGATCTTTTCCTTCATCGTTTTCGAGATCTCTGGTGATGAAATAAATTACACAAAGTAAAACGCTTGCCTGGGTACACCTGCCACGATGTATAACTCGTAAGTCGGAGCCCTTACCACAAGACTACCACTGCTCTCAGTAAAACAAAAAACATGTATTTAGTCAGTCAGAATTCAACGCAGATTAAAATGGCGTTACTCTATTTCCAGAGCCTGATTTAAAAGATATGCCTGATTTTTTTTTTAACGTCCTTAGCAACTGCCAACTTCGTAACTGTCTTATATTCAGCGCTCGCAATATTTTACAGCAACGGAACTTCATTTTATTAACCGACTTCAAAAAAAGGAGGAGGTTATCAATTCGACTGTATTTTTTTTTTTTTTTTTTTTTTTTATGTTTGTTACCTCATAATAACCGACTGGGTGAACCGATTTTCATGATTCTTTTTTTATTTGAAAGCTGGTGCTTCCCGTGTGGTCCCATTGTCACCATTTCAATATCTGATGATGGGATCTTGTAGAAATCGGGGGAACTCTTCAATAAATAACAGCAGATTAACCGCGATTGTTGCTATAGCATATCTAAGCATTGTTTACACCATCACTCAACATAATATCACGCCTGTACTCACTACAAAGGTTATAATTTTTTTTTATTATAATAATAATTAATACCAGTAAAACAACCGCAATTGCTGCTATCGCATATCTATGCATTGTTTACGAAATCGCACAACACAACATCACGTCTGTACCCTATAAACGCAGATGCAGCTTCCTGTCACTGATATTTACATAGCAAGTAGTGTTTATACGAATTTGATTGGGGTAGATATAACTAAAAAGTGAAAAATAAAAATTTTATATAAAAAAAAAACAACCGACTTCCAAAAAAACACTACAAAGTGAAAAATAATTTTAATTTCGGAAGTCGGTGTCAAAAAACCAAAATGCGGAACCAACGACACCGACTTCCAAAATTAAAATTATTTTTCACTTTGTAGTGTTTTTTTGGAAGTCGGTTGGTTTTTTTTATATAAATTTTTTTTTACTTTTAACTAAATGCCTTCAAAGCCAGAGTGAACAGGCATTTT
Organism: Eremobia ochroleuca; assembly: GCA_949629135.1. Classification (NCBI taxonomy): domain Eukaryota; kingdom Metazoa; phylum Arthropoda; class Insecta; order Lepidoptera; family Noctuidae; genus Eremobia; species Eremobia ochroleuca. Next base: position 3,098,148 of record OX451407.1, read on the forward strand.
CTGGGCACGCTCGTTCCATCATAGACTTCATTCATCGCTTCCACAAGTCGTGAACGAGATCAAGTGCGTGGCCATTCAACAGTTCAAAAAAATCTCTTTTACAAAAATATCCTGCAACTCCCAAACAACGTAGTCTCCCTAACTGGGCACCGTTCCTCACATTGGTATTCGAAGTCATTTCATTCTTCGTATCGCTACACATTTATTGAATGGACAGCGCTCCAATTTAAAACGCATATTTCCTAAATAAGCTTTATTGAACATACGAAAAATATACATTAAGAAAACTATATTATTATATTTAATATTATTAGGTACAATTTTCAAATTAAAAATTTTAAGGGCAAGGAAAAATGAAATTTATAAAAAAAATTAAAAAAGCATAAAATATTTACAATTTCGAAAAAAGGCAGGCTTTAAGCTGAGTTAAGCCAACCCAACGTACTCTAAGTTAGAAAATGTATATATTTTATTTATTCGTTTATTTCAGGTAACTAGGGGCCCATAGAAAAAACAATACAAACTACTACAAACATAAGAATACTTATAAACTAATACATCAGAAAAATTATCATAACTTCAATACTCTAATAATATAACTTAAAAATACTATAAATACAAACAACATAACAAACTAAAACTACTGCACACGAAGTGTCGGCGTCGTGTTTCGCTGACTGGTGTCATGTAGCCGGCCACGAAACCGGCGATACACAACACCCTTCAGCCAGAGCTCTTCCTTGAGGAACTTCTCGGAATGATGTGTCGGAAGACGCACCACGAATCACTTGAAGTTCGTGTTGTGACGCGGCTCCAACTTCTCGACCCTCAAAGTCCACTTGGTCTTCAAATGCAGGTACTCCACAATCTCTTCAACCTTCGTGGAGTAGTGCAGTCTGGACACGTACATCAACGTCGTCGGGATTGCTGGACGCAGCAGCATGTTGGGTCCGACAAGTAGGCTTCTTCTTTTTCTGCTCCACCGTGGTGAAACCATCCTTGCCGCTCGTGTCCTTCCCTGGACCCTGCCTTACCAAACGATAAGCCAGTTGATATTTTAGTACCTAACTCTATAATCCGACCCTAAAATAACTTACGTAAGATTAAACTATTCATCAATCTAGCTTAAAATTCGACTAATCTAAAATCCGTACTTATGCAAAACCTGCTAAAGACAGAGTAACGACATAAACTTAAGTCGTGATAAATATAGGGTGGTGCAAAAGAAATACATAACTTAGATGATCAAATGGCGTCTTATGTCATCGCGACTTTTAGATTTGGTAAAGTCAGTTATAAAAATAAAAATATATAATTGAAAAAAAAAAAGACACGCTTACATCACGCGCAAAAAAATATAAATTGACTTGTATTTGTCACGATATGTGCATTTTATCCTTGACAATATTTTAACTTCATTTTTGAGTAAATACCAACATGTATTTTTTTTTGAATAATTTAAAAAGCATACCGTATACAAGTAACTAGTAGTTATTAGTACTCGTAAACTTGTCACTTTTTATATCCAATGATTAGTTCAAGAAGCGTGGAGCACTTCTTGGTTTTGTGTACTTTAAAATAATTTAAACAAAGCGCCCCCTTTTTTAATCCGAAATTGTCATCCGGGCTACATATATATTATAATCATCAAGATTTCAGCCAAAAGACGCCATACACGGCTTATACATACCAAGATTCATTTCGATACGACAATAATAATTAGAAGTAGAATAGAATAGAATAGAATAGAATAGAATACTCTTTATTATGTACACCATATAGATTACAGACATAAATATAGAAATTTTACAGAGGGTGACACAATGGGCGGTCTTATCGCTAAGAGCGATCTTTTAAAGACAACCTTTGGATGGATTGAAAAGGGAAGGAGAGACAAGTATTGTAGGTAGTCTGTGGTGTACTATTTACACGATAAAATAAATACATACATAAAGTATATTATACCAATCTAAATAAATATATACATATAACAATAGACATGAAACAGGAGTAAAGAAAATATAATGGTGCTGTTTAAGGAGAGAGGAAGTGATTTTTTATCATAATTTTAAATGTGGACAAAGATTGAGCACGCCTTACCGACACGGGCAAGTCATTCCATAAGCGTACTGCTTGAACAGTAAAAAGATTTGTCATAGAAACTGGTGGAATGCATCGGCATCTCTAGTCTCAGGTTTTCCGATGACCTCAGATATCTATTATGTGTGTCATGAAGGAACTTGAAACGTTCTTTAAGATAAGAGGGGGTTTTAGGGTTAAACAAAATACTGTAGAGCTGAATCAAGATATGAGAATTCCGGCGAAGACGTATGGGAAGCCACTTGAGCTTTGTACGAAATTCAGATATGTGATCATATTTGCGCAGGCCAAATATAAATCTTATGCAAAAGTTTTGAAGTCGCTCAAGTTTATCTAGTTGTGCCTCAGTAAGATCTGGATAACTGACATCAGCGTAGTCAAGGATGGGAAGTAAAAGGGATTGTGCAAGCGCAGTTTTAGTGGCAGTTGGAAGAAAATAGAAAAGAAAATAGAAGTAGGTGAAAATTGACTTCCAAGATTTTATTACATTGTTTGTTACAGATGGAGCTAATAGAAGCGTGTTACAAATATATAAATATATTAATATGTTAGGTACTTATTATATTTATTTATTTCATAAATTATAATATATATTTCTTATTATCTTCAATGCACCACCATCTGCACAACCATTAGACGCTTTTGCAAAAGGTGGTTCAAAAGTATAGTTGTATAAAGAACGTGCAAAAAAAAAGACGTAGATAGACCGAAGGTACTCTCTTTTTCCAAAATAATGTTGATGAAAAGCAGACATTTGTGAAAAACATTATTTTATCGCCAGGATTATTTATTTATTTATTTATTTACCATTTATGTACACACATATATAAACAGATAAGAAAAAAAACAGAACAGCTTACAGCTTATTTATTAAGAAATCTCTTCCAGCATACCTGCGATAGGACATTATTGAGAAAAGTGCGTCAATTCTGGCGACATCATGAAAGATGTTACTTTTTCGATGTAAATACAATAAAAAAATAACAACTACCAATTTTTTAGCTCTTCTGGAGTATTTACATTTCAATTTTGGATAGAATTTCCATAAAATTTTCCAAACCTTATTGCAGAAATACTACCTCTTAGCGCGATAGATGGCGTTGTACATTGAAGGGAGAATTCTGAAACTCGCTATGGTTTCGTTACATCGACTCACATATAAGGCAGCCTGAATTTACGAGTAGTTGAATAAATTACCACTCGAAGAACATGACAATAGTGTGACTACAGTGCTAGTGCGGGTAACAAATCGTCCGTCGCAAATTGTGCCCGCATGCACAAACTTACGACAAAATATTTTTGAAAAATCGTGAAATCGCTCACGATTTTATAAGCTCTTGTCGTATTAAGAACTCGCTGACCTGACAGACGTTGTCCTGTACCTACTAGTTTCAATAATTCAAACAAAGTTCCCATAGAAAATACACTTAAAATTTTCCCGAATTTTCGGACTTTTACTTTCTTTTCCCTAATTTTCCGATTTTCCTGGCAACTTTTGAAATGGTTCTTTCTGTAAGAACCTGACTCGGACTATTAAAAACATTTTAAAACCAACATTTGACAAATCGGTCCCGCCGTTCTGAAGTGGAAGTTAACGGCCGCAACTTACAAGTTGTAGGTCGTAGGTTCGAACCCTGACAAGCGCTTTACTTAGTGTCAGTTATTTTATCACCACTGCTTTATTTCCACTAAATGTAAGGTTGGGTAAGATTACATTTTAGCAACTTTGTCGGCTTGATTAAATTTGTATGTACACCCCTGCCAATTTACAGCAGATATAGATAGACAGACAGACAGACGGACGCATTAGGCGAAACTATAAGGGTTTCTTGTTGACTATGGAACCCTAAAAACATAAACACGCCCTCTTCCTATGGGGGTAGGCAGAAACAACAGAATGCCACCTGCTACGATACATCGGTGGGGTAGTTGTGTAACATACTAATGGTAGGAATGCCTAACAATTTGACAGTTCAACAACATTCGTTGCGTTATTTACGTTGGTGAGCAGACACATTTTTCAAACATATGTATCAATGGATTAGCAATATCACGTTACTTTTAACTTGTTTCTGTTGTTTTCCTTACTTAGTTATTGATTTTTAACCGACTTCAAAAAGGAGGAGGTTATCAATTCGAATGTTTATATGTACATATTTTTATAATGTATGTTTGGGCATAACTCCGTCACGTATGGACGGATTTGCAAAATTATTTATTTGTTCAATAGAAGTTTACTCCGAAATAGTCCCATTTCAATTTCGTAAAGATCTGGTGATGAGTTTCGGAGACAGACAACGGAACTCTTCAATAAATACCAGTAAAACAACCGCGGTTGCTGCTATCGCATATGTATGCATTGTTTACGCAATCGCACAATATAACATCACATCTGTACCCTATAAACGCAGATGCAGCTTCCTGTCACTGATATTTAGCAATTAGTGTTATATGAATTTGTTTGGGGTGAAAATTTTGTTAAAAAAAATGGTTTAGTGCTTGTGTCACAATTGTAACATGTATCTGGCATGCGGTGCTAACCTAGGTAACACGGGCTGGTGTCCGCAACTCCACGTCAATGCGCGTATTTTGCGTACGGGGTGCTAACCTATAAGAAATTTATACACTATCCTTAGATTTAAGTGTAATATTATTATTTTAAAATTATAACGGTGTAAACAATAAAATTGTTGGTTGGCCTTTAAAGAAAAATTAATAAATCGTTCAAATTTCGATTCAGATTATGACTGACTAGCTGCGCCCCGCGGTTTCACCTGCATAAGTGTCGATCCCGTGGGAATATCAGGATAAAAAGTATCCTATGTGATAATCCCGATTATAAACTATCTGTGCACCAAATTTCATCAAATCCGTGCAGCCGTTTGCGCGTGAAGAAGTAACAAACATACAAACTCACACACTCACAAACTTTCGCCTTTATAATATTAGTGTGATACGCAATTAGGGTGTTGATCATACACGCACGTTGGTTACGAGTACTATGCACCTTGACCTTCCTGAAGGACATCACCAAAAAATCACAAATTTTTACCTTATCGCCATAGAAAATCAACTTTTGTGTCACCCTATAGTAACATTAGCAACAAAACGATGAAACTGTTGAAAATCTCAGCACTTTGAAGACAATAGGAATATAACACTTTAGTGGAATAACCTATTGTATAAGGTTTAACAGCTGCCGTAAATTAGGAGGCCTTTTCAGCTGAATCTGGAGGCTTAAGGAACTCCTTTTGTGTTAAAATGTGTATAGTTGGGTCGACTAGTTTTTGTGAACGGGACTTGTCTGAAATGTTGGCTACATACATGTATAAAAAGTAAGTTTTGGTTTTAATTGAATTGACTCTTCACGTGACCAAAGGGCTGGCCTATTTTTAGCCCAAAGAATCAGCATTGCCATCCAACGTGGTAATGCTGCCAGGCTTTTGGGCACTCATCCCATTGACAGAGATGCGGACGAATTTTTTGATGCCCAATGAGCTCTTGCATTTTTTCTTTACCTATATTTTTTTTTATTATACACACATATACAACGTGTAACGTTAAATGCGCAAAACCTCAGACACCCCAACTGTTTTTTAATTCAATTGACCTATTTCAGAGAGAAAATAAGTAATTAAAAAAATTGTAAATGTTTTATGGGTCGTTTAATTTTACTGGCCATTCTGATCGTTTCTTGGGTCTGCGACGACGCTTTACCGAGAGGGGAGTCGTCACCGGGCCGCTGCTACGCCGCGCTGACATTGGCTTGCGTGACCTATTAATAAATAGACACGGCAACGTTTTTATTGAAGATTTTTTGAAAACTGTGACCTATATTAAAAAGTGGTTCAATTAATTCTGCTCGTTATTCTGATCAAACTATTTTTAGGTTTTGCGCATTTAACGTTACACGTTGTATTTATATTTTAGTGGTAGCTTGTAAATTGTAATTGTTGTGTCGTTCTAGAATGCATTAAATCAATTATTAAATATTTGAGGGATAATTTTAGAAGTTTTATTGGCGGAGTTTATCCTCTCTTATAGGAATTTATCCTCATACTGGAACGCCATACAGCAATTACACCAACGGAGCAAAAAAAATATTTCACGTGCTGCTTTCCATCAATCCCGAGGAGCCCGTGGCTAAATAATAACAGTCGCACAGGTCGATCGATCAGGTTAAGCTACGCTTGCCGCGGTTGGTCTGTGGATGGGTGACCATCTTTACATACCGAGACCCCTCCGTGCCTCGGAAAGCACGTTAAGCCGTTGGTCCCGGCTGTCATTCGTGGATCTTTGTCAGTCGTTACGCGAAGTCAGAAGCCCGAAAGTATGACAACCAGTCTGACCAAGGGATATCGTATTACCCAGTAACTGGATTGTGGAGGTCAGATAGGCAGTCGCTCCATGTAAAATACTGGTATTCAGCTGCATCCGGTTAGGCCGATGATGATGCTACTTTCCATCATTCCTGTGCGTAGTGGACATAGTGGCGATGGATCACGCACGGTGACGGCAATTAGGCTTAACGTGCTTTCCGAGTCACGGAGAATTACACCGTCAACTTCCAAACTCTGGCCTTAAAACTTTGGTCATAAACCGCAATAAACTAATTGGCCTTGCGAATGATGTCTCTCCGGTCGTGTTGGATTTTTTACATTTAGTATTTTATCTATGGTCGGATTGCCATCTCTTTGGATAGTATGAGTGAGGGAAGAGAGAGTCACTTGGTCTGCGCACACACTTGTGCACTATAATATCTCCCGTCCGCTGAGTTTGATCGCCATGGATGAAATCCGGTTTGGAGAACTTTAGTGTCTAAACACACTATGCCGAAGTTACGCGACCGAAATTCAGCGGCTGATTTTACAATCCGACGTATTCGGCTGATATGACACACCATAAGTGCCGAACTTACGCGGCAGAAATTCAGTTCCGAAACATTGTGTGTGTATTAAGTGTCTCGAGCGCTGTCTTGGCGTCGTGTCGTGTTATCTACACAGTTGGACAGACAGACGCAAAACAAAGTGATCTTGTTATTACTTTCGAGGTGCGAAACCCGAACTTACGCCCGACCGAAGTTAGGCTGTACGCTATGACGCGACGTAATTTCGGCATAGTGTGTCGTCAGTAATTCAAATAGCATTGCAGGAGTAATTGTGCTGAACTTCGGTCGCGTAACTTCGGCATAGTGTGTTTAGACACTTATACTCGTAAGTAGACAAGCCGTGTGCCCAATAATGGCATTTCCCATATCGGCAAATTTACGAATTTACGCGTCCTATTTAATTCCTTTAGATGAAGAATTTTTATGAGAACCTTCCTTAGATTTCTCCTACGGAACTCTTGTGCAAGATTTCATGCTTCTAGACTCAGCGGTTTAGGTTGCGCGTTTTCTGTCAGTGTATTTAAATTTAGTATGACTATTTAAAGCATAGAGTTTTATAAGCTTAAATTTTGACGATGTTAAGAGCACGTTCTTTTTTATGTTCTACGGGGTGATTGCAAAACATACTAACAATTGAAATGGCTTTCATTTTAACAGTTCAACAACACTTCGTCGACCGTAGGTTCAATTGCTGTAAGGGACAAAATACCCAAAATGAGTTGAGTATACAGTTTTGTTCAGAATTTTTCGCTCTATCGAATGGTGAATATGAAAAAATTCTAGCTTAAGAAAAATGTCCCTTACTCTAATGATTTTTGGATCCAAATTTCGAATCAGCCCCATAATAACAATGTATCTGAAAAACTATGCAATATAGGAACTTGAAATGGTGTAATTATCGCCGCCAATCCACTTCAAATAAGGTAAGGGTCTTCCCAATCAACGAATTACCATTACGTACGTCAAAAGTGTGTACTTCATTTTCTTTCAAAAATCTCTTTACACTGTATTTTTTTCCTAAATTTTTTCAACAAGTCCTTTACACTATTTTTTCATTAATAGATTGGATCCAGCGTAGAGGTCAGTTTAATGTAAGGGACGGGACTACAAGAGACTTGGTCAGTAAGGGACATTAATAACAAAATACGTTGTTGTAAGGGACATCTATTTTCTTAAATAGCTAACACATTTAAATAAATGTTACACATGTAGATAGAGCACTAAAATACAAGTTTATGTGTGAAATCAGACCCGAAAAAGGTTAATAACAAAAAAAGTTATGGGCGATTTAGTCCGAAAAAAAACTTTGACGGCCTCTCCTGAAAAATCGTATTTTGTCCCTTACCTACCTCAATTGAACCTACGGTCGACGATTTATTGCGTCGTTTACGTTGTTGAGCAAGACACATTTTTGAACATATGAAGCAATGGACTAGCAATATCCTTGAAAATACAGATTGTGATCGATACCTTGTTAATGCTTATGTGCAATTGTGGTGCTGTTGTTTATTACAAATGGTTGTAACTGAAAAGTAGTTAACTAACACCTGGGTCGATTATCCATAGGCAACAGCCTGTAAAAATCTCACCGTGACATCATAGGTGAAGTGAGCTTGAAGTGAGCAGTCAATACTGTTAATCTCTAGCATTAGTCTACTGAATCTCACTTCACGCTCAATTCACCTAAGTTCTCACGGTGAGATTTATACCTACATAGAATAGCACTACTGTTTTCCTACTCAAAAGCGTAGGAAGGTCCATAAGACTGTTTATTGAAATGATGGGTAGGCGGGAGCATTATTATATATTTAGTGCTTTTGACGTTCAGGTAAAATCATTATTCTGTCATTATTAGGGAACTTCCTCTTTAATGGTTTATTATCATGAGCATCGCGAACCATAATTTTTTATGGTATCTTAATAATAGCAACGCACACACACCCACTTCTCTGTCTTTATTATTCCAACGTGTGGCACTCGTGGGTTATAAATGATAAATGATTTATTTTCTGTAAGTAGGTTTGTATAAACACTTTTACATGTCAATCATTTTTTTTTTAAACTAGATGAGATCGGCGTTTCTTATCTGACTGTTCTGAGAAGAAAGGCCGAAACAAACTCAGAGGTTACAGTCTCTTTTAAGGTTGTAGCTGAAAATCAGTGTCAGGTGGTGACATAGGGGGCTATTCTCGTAATTTTAACGTTCTGAGTCTGATCTCCGTCTCAATTCGTCAAAAATACCTCTAAAATCACTACATTTTTGACAAGTTATTGACATTGATTGATAACATTGATGACTTAAACACAGCACCCTAATTGTGTAACACACTATTACTCTCAATTTGAATCATTTTGAAGCATTTTACTAATCCATTGCTCCATATATTTGAAAAATGTGTGTCTGCTCAACAACATAAATAACGCAATGAATGTTGTTGAACTGTCAAAATGAAACCCATTGCTACTAAGAGTGTGTTACGCAATTACCCTGCTGGTTTTTATTAACCTAGCTCAGGCAGGTCGCCACGAGTTATAATATCAGTACCAACGCACCTTTCATAGATAATTATAACATGTATATTAAACTTGTTTTTATATAAGTATTTAAGCCAATCTGTTAAGAACCTGGTACTACTAAGTATTAATAAGTTTGTAAATGTATTACTTTGTAAAAACCTAAATAAAAATTTTATTTTGTTATTTTATTGATTGACGCTGAGGTGAGATTGCGACTAGATTTTAAACGTTTTTAATCACGGGAATTAGCCTTAAGCCGGTCGATTCTGTAAAAATCTCACCGTGAAATCATAAGTGAAGTGAGCACTTAATAGTGTCAATTCCTACCATTAGGGAGTGACAGAGCTCACTTCCCGCTCATTTCACTTGGCTTCTGACTACTCGTAACGAATGACAAAGATCCACGAATGACAGCCGGGACCAACGGCTTAACGTGCTTTTCGAGGCACGGAGGGGTCTCGGTATGTAAAGATGGTCACCCATCCACAGACCAACCGCGGCAAGCGTAGCTTAACCTGATCGATCGACCTGTGCGATTGTCATTATTTAGCCACGGGCTCCTCGGGATTGATGGAAAGCAGCACGTGATTTTTTTTTTTTGCTCCGTTTTGGTGTAATTGCTGTATGGCGTTCCAGTGTGAGGATAAATTCTGATTATCGAAGAAAGTAGTCGGTCGTGCCTTTAGCCAATTGCACACAAATGATTGCACTATCTGGTCAGTGTGAAAACGGCGTCCTCCACTTGAATTTTTTTTTGTGCCATTCCTACACTTAAGTTCTTGAAAGCGTATTCTTATCGAACTGTAGAGTCAATCGATGAAAAATTTTGGAAGGTTAATTTCGGAAGGGAAAATTTAACACGGGAGGGCATAACCTCCCGTGTTAAATTTTTATGATAAGTCGCTGCTCAACAGACTTATATACCTCCTGCTCAGACATAAACTATAGTGAGCCGGAGCAGTATCCCCCCCTCCCCTAGATGATCCCCCCTAACACATACAACAGCACCAAGTGCGTCAATTCACTCAGAGACCAGCTATGCTATTCTGAAAATGGTAAATCACTTCGAAAGCCATCTCGCAAGTCATCTCGAAAGTCACAAGTCACTTCGCTTCTCATGTCGCTTGTACAAGTTTCGGTATTCACATGTCAAGATCAAGGCCAAGTGAAGTGAAGTGAGTTCCGAAAACTCAAGTGACATTGCTCTATGGTAGTAGGGTAGTGACGCTGAATTGTGTCTTGTTATAATTTATATCGACTCACTGAATTTAGCTGAATTTGCGCTTTACAATAATAGTTTATAGTTTATTTCAGCCATAAATGCAATGTAAATGCATAATTTTGTACGTTTTAATATTTACAAGTTTTATTTGAGATGAGAATGAAAAAACTAGGCTGAACGCAGTATCGCCTTTGCCTCATGTCCGTGTATATTGAAAAAAAAAAACGTTTAAAATTGTTTGTTTACAAACAAGCAGTTTAAATTATATTTATTTTTCCGCGATGTTTCAGTAAAGTGAGTAAAGTGATTAACAAAATGAAGTAAGTACGATTTCTGTGGTAATTAGTTACTGCCGGTATCGATATATTCACATTTAAGTAATTGTTAATTCTCTACTTCAGTGCCGAGCGTACTTCCCATCCATCTGCGGCCCAAGTGGAGACGCTAATAGATTTTTTAGAAAGGAAGCCTAGCTTGGCTCTGCCAAAAATTAAAGCGCCAAACAGGCAGCTAATAAGGAGTAGGATCGTATCACCCTAACACTAAATAGTATGGGTGGAGGTACGGTGAAGACGGCAAAAAATTGGACTAAGGTAAGTTGGTCATTTCAGTTAACGTATATACAAAGTATACTTAGTTTATTGTGCGTATGTTATTTACGCCTCTGCCTATCATGCAGTGTGAAATTATTACCTATTATTTCCCATTATAGTATTGGTCTGACAAAAAAAAGTCCAGTAAAAAAGAAAGTTGCTGAACGCGCCGCTTTTAGAAGTACCACAGGCTTAGGAATGGTAGAAGGTGGCATGCCAGAGCTTTCGAATATAGAAGAGCGGATACTACTGTTAATGGGTGGTGAAGGTTTTGCTACAGGCGACACACATTTACAGATAGAACCATTTAATGTACTTAGGTATGTTATTTTTTTTACATAGGTTTCATAGCTTACTCATATAAAGGTATATAATTTATTAAATTGATTTTATAGGAACCTTCACAGGAAAATAGTCCCTCTATTAGTATAGAGGGACTATTTTCCTGGTACGCCTCTGGTGCACTAGCACCAGTGGCACAAATATGCCAGTAAGTGATTTAAGTATTAGTATTATAAAAATATTCTTCTTCATTCCACTGTCAAGATCTGATCTCAATAAAAATGTCTTCGAGCTTACTTCACCGTGCTGCCTCACTATGGCTAGGCAGAAGTCAGTGTTTTCAAGCCGGCTGGAGGCCACTTATTTGGCTTAATTACTGTCATTGTATAACAACAGCTGAGATCAAAGACTTATATATTATAATATATGTACTTACATACACTACCATGCATGAAGGAGCTTCAGAGTTTCAGATAATGTAGGTGATGATGGGCTGTCAGGTTTTTTTAAACTGGCATATTCAATTTGCAACATTAGTGACTCTTATTTTTTTTTTATTACTAAGTTTTGTTTTTTTTTGTTATATTTTTTACATTAAAAATGTAATGTTTCAGGATATTGATGAATGTCTATTTGCGGGACCAGGCACATCAGCTCTTGTTGATCCAGTTATTGTATGAAATATTCTATATTTTCCTTATTTAACATAATTTGTAATATAATAAGTATTAATAGTTATACTTATTTAACAGAACACAGCTGACATGGACTTCAGTTTGGGTCATAGAGCCCAATCAGAATTAATGGTGTGTTTTTATCATTATTATTCATTAACATTCTTATTTTTTACATGTATATTCCTTTAAAAAAAAAATCAACATAAAAACATTTAAAAATATAATAAAATAATTAAAAATATTTTCTAGAACAATCTTCTGGGCCCAGAAACGGAAGTTGCCACCACCACCAGTCCCACCAGGCCTAATGAAAGTTTTACAGTTGTAAGAAATTGCTCAATTTTTTTCTTTTGCTTCTCATTTGTATTATACATTTAATTTTGTTGTTTTTGTCCAGAACATCACAAATCAACATCTGACGCCTGCTATTCGGAACCACCAGCAGCAGCAGTCTGAGCCTGCTAGGAGCACCACCGAGCAGCACTTACCTCCTACTACTCGTACAAGACCTTCATCATCTAGGCTTACAAGTAAATTACTTTGCTACTTTATCGACTCAGAGCAATATTTACAAACGCAACAAGTAAAGGTTCGACTGATGTAAAGCTGCTGCAAGAGTTTGCTAATTGGCAGGGTGCACCACATGCAGGCTGCTTTCCTTTGTATACCTTATATTCAGTGCCAGTACTGCACCAATTGCGGTGCTTCTAAGTAAATGTGGCTTTGCCGTACTTGTATGTTTTGATTGGTGGGGTGCACCACATGTAGGTTTGGTGACGTCTAAGATAAACCATTTACATGCTGAAACTTGTTTTGTTTTAGGTCCAAGACGACCGCGTCGCAGGATTTTACAGGCCACAAGAAGAACTGACCAGGCGTCACCACCATCTCAGCGACATAGCAACTTAATAGGCATGGCTGATACATTTTTGCAGGTACAGCAGCAGCGTTTGGATTTAGACAACAGAATGTTTGCTCTCATGGAACACAACAGTGAGAGGGACCGTTTGCTGGTGGAGGCTACTAAAGCTGTGGGAGAAGGCTTAAAAGCTCTGGCGGGAGCAATCAAGCGCTAATATGTCAATGACTACTTCTGCACACGTGGCTTCCCTGGTAGTTCATTAACTGCATTATCTTGTAAATGTCTATTCCGTTTTTTTTTTGTATTGTTTTGTATTAATTATTTAATTATGAATTATAATTTTTCTTTTTATAACATTGTTTTTGTATATTATAACATTGTTTTTGTATATTATTTAGACCACAGCCACCTTAACTTCATTAGTGATTTATTATTGTTAAAGCGTTACTCTGGTTTATTTTTCCTTTGGCCTTTCTTCTCAGAGTAGTCAGATAGGAAACACCGACCTCACTAGTTTAAAAAAAAATATGATTGACATGTAAAAGTGTTTGTACAAACCTACTTACAGAAAATAAATCATTTATCATTATCATTTATTTTATTTACCTTCTTTTCTATGATGTTGTAAATGTGAGGACTTTGTAGGCCTTGTAGACTTTAGATCTGTAGATCATTTTTATTTTATCAAGTACCTGGTACTTGTAGACTGGCCTACGCTGTCCTGGGAATACCTACTGTAATTTGAAAACAATGTAAAAGCCAATTATTTTTAAAAGAGTAACCGTGGAGTTTCTTGCCGGTTCTTCCCCACAGGAAACGACCAATTGGAACTGTGCACCTAGCTTCTGACGTTTCATAAGTGCCCATGTAGGCTTATGTGAAATAAAATATTTTTGATTTTGGCCAGACCTCTTCCTTTTTGTGCGGTCACGGGTAATAGACGTCTAAGCTCTTATTCTAAATTTCTAATAAGCTCCTCTGTTAATCTGTACATATGCACTTAGTCTTGACCACGGCTCAATATGTTCAGATTTCTAATATTCCGGGCTTGGCGATTGCTTGCGGCAACGTCTAGGGTATCAGCTTCTTTCAATAAACTTAATATCAAGAAAGAACGAGACATCTACAAAAGTTAGAAATAGATGAAAACACAACAAGTTCATAGAGTTTTATAAGGTCGGTAAGTATATTAGTTCACACTAATCGTTTCAATTTTTCTGCAATAAAGTCACAAATATATAATTATTATTTTTGTTTTGCGTTAATTTCATTACCTTTATTAAAAACGCTTCAATTCGCTCAAGAAATAGTTACTTTTCATTTGACAGATGAATTCGTGTGTGAGATGCGAGATGACTTTCGATATGACAAGCGAATTGTATTTCAGAATACAAAATCCTATAGACAAACGTCAAAATACTCACTCGTTTAGTTCCTCTCACTTTGATTGTCACTTGGTGGCGCCAGTGGCGAATTCACTCCATTTAAGAATACGAAACTTTAATTTCACAAGTTTTCACTGCGGATTCAGAAGTGATTTCGCAAACAAACTTTTCGGAATAGCTATGCAGTAATAAAAAAAGTCCGGTTTATATTTGATTCACCCACTTAAATTAGTGTTCTGTGTTTTGTAATGTTAATTACTTTGCATACCTTGTATTGTAATCAAATAATTATTTTCTAACTGAACAGACAGCTGTGCTGCTGGGGAGTTTGTTGCGCCACTTCTTCTTCCCAGCGAAAGCACTAGGAAGTGGTGAAGGGCGGGGGTTTTAGGGGACTGTCTTTTGTAATTTTGACGTTCGAAAAAGTGCTGATTCTCAACCTAGTTGGAATAAATGACTTTTGATTTTTATTTTGATTTACCTCCATAAACTATACTTGGGTAAGTCGCTATGCTGAGAAACTCAGTATGCTGCCATGCCATGCTGACTTTTTCCATAGGATAAATGGATATACCTAAATAACTTCAAGCCTACAATACAAATGAAAGTAATTAAGTTACCTTTTGCTCTACTCCGGGTAAATCAAAAGGGGTTAATTACCTTCAATTTACAAATTACACTTTACGAAATATTTAATTACATATATGCCCCCAGAGGGTACAGACATCAACACATCAAGGTACCCGAAACTGTAAAATTTTCCCAATCAATCTTGAACCTTTTGCGTTAGCGATAAAGTTGAAAATATTTTAAAGAAATTGGATTGATTATAGTAGCTTGGGGTGCTGGCATCTGTACACATTGTCAACCCTCAAATCAGCTAAAAGTTTTTACACCTTGCTACTCAATGCTTGTTCAGACTTCCACGTGTACGCAAGTATGGCAGAACCCAGTACAAAAATAGAATATCATAATATTTATACCAATGTACACCTTATTTTTCGGTAGGTATGGTCGACTTGGGCTTTGGATTGGAGCTTGTGGCTAAGAAATAACAGCCGCACGGTTCGATCGAACAGGTTAAGCTACGCTTGCCGCGGTTATTTCATGGATGGGTGACCATTTTCACATACCAGGACCCCTCCATGTCTCGAAAAGCACGCCTTTAAGCCTTTGGTCCCGGCTGTTATTCCTCGACCTTTGACAGTTGTTACGGGTCGTCAGTAGCCCGAAAGTTTGACAACCAGTCTTATCAAGGGGTATCGTATTACCCAGTAACTGGGTTCTGGAGGTCAGATAGGCAGTCGCTCCATGTAAAACTGGACTGGTATTCAGCTGCATCTAGGCAGATGATGCTGTTTATTTAATAATGATTTAGTATAGATTTGTGAAATTACCGCACTGTTGCCTTGGGTACATACACCTGTAATTATGGTTGTACCTATAAAGGGAAATTAAATTGAATATTTATATAATCCTGAAAAAATGCCTGTCGGTCGATTCTGTAAAAATCTCATCGTGAAATCATAAGTGAAGTGAGCACTTAATAGTGTTAATCCCTAGCGAATGACAGCTCACTCCACGCTCACTTCACCCAAGCTTTCACGGTGAGATGGTTACAGAATCGCACGGCAACAATTTGGTCTAACATTGAAATACTTGCCGTTTTAATGAGAAAATATACATAATATTACAAATAAAATATTGTTGCCAGTCATATAACATAACATAACGCCCCTGTTCCTCGAAGGGTTAGGCAGAAGTGCATCAAGCTACGAGAAACTGTGAATTTTTTTCAATCATTTTTGAACCTAATGCTTTAGCGACGAAGTTAAAAATCTATTAAAGATATTTGACAGATTGTAGTAGCTTGATCTGCTGGCGTCTGTGCCTACAGTACATCCATATTTCGCCAGATATGTTTAAGCCCTATGTGTGTGTGTGTGTTTGTGCCCTATTGCCATTAACCGGGCACAATTCCAAACTCCGGGCTCTTACTGAGAAATTCCAGATAGAAAACACACCACACACTTTCACCACACTCTTGCTGACCATGGTTTTATTATTGTTATCATTATTAATAACTTGTTTATTTAGTTTCCTTCGATGGTCCTATTTTATCATTTGTGACTTCAAGCGACAGCTATGTAAACAGAACCCAGCATTGCATAAATATGTTAGCGGTCACGCCCTTTATACCTGGAGGCTTTTATTTAATTTCCATTTATTAATTTTTGCTTGAGTACGTATAGTTTTTTATTGTATTTCTTGGTATATTGGCGTTGCTAGCTGACATATGGCAAATAATTTAATTTAGTGTTCTGTGTCTTGTAATGTTAATTGCTTTGCATACCTTGTATTGTATTCAGTCAAGTATTTTCTAACTGAACAGACAGCTGTGCTGCTGGGGAGTTTGTTGTGCCACTTCTTCTTCCCAGCGAAAGCACTAGGAAGTGGTGAAGGGCGGGCGTTTTGGGGGACTGTCTTTTGTAATTTTGACGTTCGAAAAGAGCTGATTCTCAGCCTAGTTTGAATAAATGACTTTTGATTTGATTTGATTTGATTTGATACAGTTAGCCGCTTTTTTTTGGTATTTTAGGCTTCCGACAATGCTAACTTGTACTTTATCTAACAATTTATTTAACAAAAGGATTTTTATAAAGCAGATCTCAGTGGAAAAGTCGAAAGGAAACGCTCTAAAAAATATTATATGTTGCTATAATCTTTTAAACTGGTGAATTCCTTGATTTTCTTAACCCTTAGGGCGTTTTGGGAGCGGTAGTGGCCCAGTGGTAGCGGCTCGCGGTCACTACTACTGGGCATAGTTTCGGACCCAAGCATGCGCTTTAATTCCTGTTCATCACCGTGTGTTCATCACCACTGTTCTCAAAACGGTGAAGGAAAACATCGCGAGGAAACCGGCACGTCCTAGAACCAAAAATTCGAAGACATGTGACATCTACCAACCCGCACTGGGCCCGCGTGGTAGATTACGGCCCACTCCCTCTCACCGAGAGGAGGCCTGCGTCCCAGCAGTGGGAACATCATTAGGCTGATTTTCTAGGGTGTTAATCTACGCAGCCGTCACCGTGACGTCACCGAGAAACTAGCTTATTTGAACCGAACGTGACGTTCCGGTAACGACGAAAGTTTGTCTACCGCGACCGAACTTGGCAGTTCAGTATGTTGTGAAAGGTAAAACAAAAGCCGACCGAAAGGTGCGACGGCAATTTATTTGGAGAAGATCAAACGTGTTTTGTATTGACGCCATGTCGGCCCATCACAAATGTGTCGATATCGGGTGGTCGCACCGAACTACTTCAAACGTCAGCGGCCGGGATAAGAGCGTTCGAGAGATAGACGTATATTAGACACGCGATTATAGTAATAGTAATCGTTTATCGAGAACAAAAAAAAATACATTCAAAGACAAACAATGTTAAACGATGCTATCTGCAATACTTGGAACTGTGGAGCTGCTACCATGCTCATAATAAATCTATATATCGCTACTTTGGCGCTGTCACCTCGATTACGTGACGTCCCGATGACAAGTGCGGCGGACAATCGCACTTAGGTATCACTTCAATACCTATGTCCTCGATTAGAAAAGCATGTTCCTCAAACCTTTAAAATAACAAAAGTTATATTTTAAGACCAAAAAATACAAAAAAAAAGCTTCAATTTTACTCTTTCACTTATTTAAAAGGCAGTACGCACCCCAACTTACACCAACAATTTAGCGTGAAGGTGGCTTATTAAATTACATATTCGTTCATGCAAATGTGGCTCGACAAAGAGCCTTTGATCCAGGCGACATTATTAGCCCCACTTTCGTTGAATAACAGGGGTGGCTCGAAAGAGAAAATTATTTTATTTCATGGTTTTTTTTTGTCGGTTGGAGCCATCGAGGACTGCATGATTGGTTTCGGGTGTAACCAGACCGTTGTTAATCGATGTCGAAAGCCACTCTAAAATATATGTATTTATTTAATACTTCAACCACATAAATCTACAGAGGCGGACTTAATGCCATAGGCATTTTCTACCAGTCAACCTTTGGGTGATACAATTTTCTGTCACAAAATATCCCAGTCGTCGTCGATTGACCACGGTCTGTTTGCACCATTACGTCATATCCACGAGCTACACTGCCAGCGGCACGCGTCTTGCAACTGCTATCTATGGAGAAAACTAATTAATGGAACTGTTTAGGGCTTCTAGCCCTACTTACGAAGCGACAGACGGAAACAAAAGAAAGGCGCGCATGTTTCTTGACGAAAGTTGCATCGCTAGAAAAGGGAAGATCTGCCTACCAAACGGGTATTGTGTATGGTGGGCAACTGCCCGACGATTGATGTCGGAACTTTGTATAAATGTTAGTTGCGCGGTAAACTCTACTTGCGCGATGCAGAATTTTGCGGGACGTCAATGTAGTTTGTAATAGTTAGTAGTTCGTAGTTTGCATTTGGCGATTTAGGTGCCACACATTCATTGATCGACTGCTAGTAAAATGTCTCCCTCATTGCTTTCGACTCTGCTTGGTGCGATGCCGGTGAACTTTTATCAATTTTTAGGGTTACCTCAAAAGGATAAACGGAACCCTTATAAGATCCCTTCGTTGTCCGTCTGTTTGTCCGTCTGTCAAGACCCTTTTTCTCTGGAACGTGTGGAGTTATCAAGTTTAATTGACATCGAACAAGTACTTAAAGATGCAATCCCTTGAAGCAGTGAAAAAATCAAACTTCTAAGTCTACGCAATCAAAATATATTCACGTTTATATTCCGTTTATGCCGCATATTTTGCCACTCGCAAGGGAATCAAAATCTATAGGATACTTCCCGTTGACCTAGAATCATGAAGTAATTTCACATAGCACAAGTAAAGGAAAAAATCTTACATGCCTACTTTGTACAGAACATTGACCGGTTTTTTATTTAGCAGGTAGAAGAGCCTTTAACACAACTTCTACATTTTAAAAACCGGTTTTTGCCAACCCTAAACCCTTATGAGTAATGTACGCAACGACGTACACTCGCGCACAACGTGCAGATGTTAAGTACAGCCGAGCACAGTGCAATTAAACAGACAAATAACATTACACAGCGATAGTTATTTCGCACGGTTTGTATTTTTAAACTGTCGTCAACTGTATTTGTCTTGTTGTTCTGGCGGTGGGAGATAAAAAAGGGTTGTACATTTTTCTTGTTTAAATTGTACAGGACTGAGTATTCAGGACAACTTGGAGAAGGCCTATAAATGCAGAATTAAATTCTGGCCGTAGGGAGAATGCTTTCCTGACACCTGTCAGTGCGACAAGTGTAGCAGACAATAAAGAACCAATTCGCAAAACACGTATGTCACGTATGTGTTCGTTTGTTTGAAACTGACAGGTGTCAATCTCATGTCAGCCGCACTGTAGATGAGAAAAAGAGAACATTAAATCACGCCAGCATTCTACAAAGGGTGAGACAGAGATATATAGTAGGTATACCCACATTTTTCCAGATAACTATGTTTATTTTCATATTATAGGGGGCGAGATATTGACACAATATCAGCCGGTCGATTCTGTTAGAATCTCACCGTGAGAAGTTAAGTGAAGTGAGCTGTCATTCCATCTGATGCTAGGGATTAACACTAATGACTGCTCACTTTAAGCTCACTTCAACCAAGTTATCACGGTGAGATTGTTACAGAATAGTCAGTAGCATTGGCTTTCATTTGAACAGTTAAGTATTTACGTTGTTGAGCAGACAAATGTTTTGACCATATGAAGCGATGGATTAGCAATATCTTCAAAATGATACATATTATTGTGATTGATATAGTGTTACGTAATTAGGAGGTAGGCAGAAATCTAGGATACGTGATACCATTACAAAATTCATAATTCAAAAATCAAATTACACTGGCCGTCAAGCAGGCTTATTTCGTAACACAATATCAGTAGCAATGGGTTTCATTTTGACAGTTCAACAATATTCATTGCGTTATTTACGTTGTTGAGCAGACACATTTTTCGAACAAATGGAGCAATGGATTGGCAATATACTTCAAAATGATTCAAATCGAGAGTAATAATGTGTTACGCAATTAGGGTGCTGGGCATTGAACTTAACAACCCAACCTCAGCATTGCCACCGCGAGACCAACGGAATGTAACTATTTAATTTAATTTAATTTATTTTCAAATAATCAGACAACAGGGATCCGTAGTGTTAGTAAAGTACCTTATACCTAGTGTTAGTACATATATACATAGATTAAGGTAACAATTTGGGTATGAGTCACTTTGTAAAGAAGACGAAACCAGTTTCTCAACCGGTCATCTTCTCCACAAAATGCCTCATAAAAGGGGAAAACACATTCTCAGTCACTGTTTTTAGAATGCTGTTGGCACTGGCCCGGGTTCTAGCTGCCACAGATACTATTTTCTTCCGCACAATTGCGTGGAAGCCGTCAGTACGGTTCTGAGTAAACATCTCTGACGCACTACAGAACCGGGGCAGTCTCAAGAGCATTCTAAAAACATTGTTGTACTGGACGCGCAGGACATCTAGCGACCTTTTGGTGTAGTTGATCAATATATAAATATCAAAATAATAATGTAACCAAACCAAACCACACCGAACCATTAATTTATAATTTCAAATAGAATACACAGTCACGTGAGCGAAGCAACGGACACAGCTAGGTACAGACGCCAGCACATCAAGCTACGACGATCTATCAAATGTATTTAATAGATTTTCAACTTTATCGCTAAAGCATAAGGTTCAAAGTTGATTGGGAACATTTTACAGTTTCGGGTAGCTTGATGTGCTGGCGTCTGTACTATAATAGTAAAAACTTTTTTAAATAGAAAAAAAATTGTGTAATCAAGACTTAAAATTCAAAGCTAAAACCTAAAATAACTCGTCAGTAACAATAAAACAAACTGAAAGCGTCTTTCACACCAAACAAAACACAATAATGAAGATAGATGTTGTACTTTAAAGGCGAATATAAAAAGCTAACAATTACTTCCTCTGCTCATTCAAACCATTTAGCCGGAATCATTATAAATGTACCTACATCACTTATTTTGTTTATGATAAATTGCTGTGACGATGGCTTTGGGCAGTTCTGGGGATAGTCCTGCAGGGTAATTACGTAACACACTATCAGTAGCAATGGGTTTCATTTTGACAGCTCAACAACATTCATTGCGTTATTTACGTTGTTGAGCAGGCACATTTTTCGAAAATATTGAGCAATATGCTTTAAAATGATTCAAGTTAAGAGTGTGTTACGCAATTAGGGTGCCGTTTTATAGAATTATAATCACAAAAATTATCATGCTATTCATAGCATAAGATGATAGCGTACAACTTACAAGTATAAAGTTTCCACTGCTCGGACACAGGCCTCCTCTCTGTGAGAGGAAGTTGGCTACAGACCCCGCGGGCCCAGTGCGGGTTGGCGGACGTCACAATATGTCTTCGATTTTTTTTTTATTTTAGGACATGCCGGTTTCCTCAAAATATTGTCTTTCACCGTTCTGAAAGCAATGGTGATGAAATAATCTAAAAAAAAATTGGTTGTCTGTAAAGTCGGTTTACGGACGATAATCTTACGTGTTAACATCATAGTGGAAGAGAGATGCGTCTATTCGTGTCATTACGTTATACAATTATTTCGGTACTACTGTAACATTTTCAGTTAAATTGTCCTATAAAACACTCAATTTACAGCCTGACTATTCAAAATAAATCACCATTAAGATGGTAGCGTAATTCCCCGGGCCATTAGTAGCACATTATTGTACTGTTGATGGACCAAATATTTTGCACGTCATCCCCTCCCACGCCTGTCCCGATAATTACGGGACAATTATTATCAATTTTGTTAAGATGGCGGACTTTTTGGGGGGTGATGAAAGTGCAGTGTTTCTTTTTTTAATGATGAATTATTTTTTTCGTAAAGAAAATGCCGTGAAAAGTATAAAAGGAAGGTCCCTTCAAATTAAGAAAAAATTAACATGACAAGCAAATTGTTTACAGTCGAACCAGCTATTTGGTATTCAAGGAAAAATATTCATCTTTCAAGCCTCAGGCACATGATTCTAGTCCTAGCGTAGAAATGTTTTGTCGGTTATCAAAATAAAAATCTGCTGTCTCACACCTACGCGGTCAAAATGTATACAGCAATTTTATATAATAACTGTGATATGACGGTTTATTTTTAATCAAAGCATTTTAATCAAAGTAAAACAAGTATAAAACAACAACATCAAAGTGTTATAACAACTTTAACGTTCTAAAGTCATTAAAACAAATATTCAATTCAAAGCCACATCATAATCTTGTAATCTTATTAACCCTTTACCGCATAGGAAACCATATATGGTTTGACATGTTTACAGTTTATTTTACTCAAAAAAAATAAAAAACTAGTGTATACATGCTAATGGGGTTTGTTTTTCATATCATTAGCAATAATAAAACACAACTATTTTGTCTATCATCACATCATCATCATCTGCCTAGCCTTTTCCCAACTACGTTGGGGTCGGCTTCCAGTCTAACCGGATGCAGCTGAATACCAGTATTTTACATGGAGCGACTGCCTATCTGACCTCCACAACCCAGTTACTGGGTAATACGATACCCCTAGGTAAGACTGGTTGTCAGACTTTCGGGCTTCTGACTACCCGTAACGACTGTCAAAGATCTACGAATGACAGCCGGGACCAACGGCTTAACGTGCTTTCCGAGGCACGGAGGGGTTTCGGTATGTAAAGATGGTCACCCATCCACGGACCAACCGCGGCAAGCGTAGCTTAACCTGATCGATCGACCTGTGCGGCTGTTATTATTTAGCACATCACATACCACTTGGAAATATAAAAAAATAAAAATAAAAAAAAATACATTAAAATTAATTCTGAAGCTTTAATAAACACATCAACATAAAAAAAAATTGTCACTTATTTAATATATCATGCAGTAAAGGGTTAACAATGGCAAAGTTCTTTCACAAGTACATACTAATTAATTAAAAGCAGTTCCACTTTGACGTGAAACTACCTGTGCCCGCGGCTACGTTCGCGTGGATGTCCGTAGATGTCAGTTGGATGTCAGTAGCCTAGCAAAAGCATAATCAGCCTATAATTTATTAATATTATTAATACTAGAGGTTGTTCATGATGATGAGTGCAATGACCTCTTAAGGGGTTGTTGGTGTTTTACAATTAACCCTGTATGTCGCTTGCACTTGGCTTGTGTTAATTGGTTGAATAGAGATAGACCAAGAAAAAAAAAAAAAAAAATCCCACTGCTGTGACATAGTCCTCCTCTTTTTGAGAAGGGGTGGGCGGAGAAGGAGTGGGGGGAGTATAATCTACCACGTGGGCCCAGTGCGGGTTGGTAGATGGCACATGCCTTTGAGTTTTTGGTTCTAGGATATGTCGGTTTCCTCACGATGTTTTGCTTCACCGTTTTGCGAGTAATGGTGATGAAATAATTTCCACAAAGTAAAGCGTCTGTCTGGCTTCGAACCGGCCATTACCACCAATGAGCCACCACTGCTGCTGTAGCAGTTACCCTTTATAACATCAGCTATATAAGCCACCTTCACGCTAAATTGTTGGTGTAAGTTGGGGTGCGTACCAAGCTTTTTAAATAAGTTAGTAAAATTGGAGCTGGTTGTTTTTCGTACTTTTTGGTCTTAAAATATTTTTTGAAGTGAAAACTTCTTTAGCATCGTTGTGATTTGAAACTCAATGAAACGAAAAAGCGACAGTAAAAAGAGATAAATACATACATCTATAGGATTTAACGTGCGAGAGAGTGAGATAGAAGGCATTATACAGTGTTTCTTATATTTGTGATCTCCTCTTTGTGCGCTGTCCGTACCCTCTCCCATCTTCAACGTTCGGAAATATTCGTAAGTCTTCGTAGAATGTCGGTACTGCTCTGGGCGCCTTCAAGCAGAAACCTAATACCCTGATAGTGGTGGTACGTGCTACGTACGACGCGTGGGTCCGAGCGTTGTTCGTGTCTTAGTACGTGTGTGCGCGCCTGCGTATTACGAAGCTTGGGTAAAAGCATCATAACAATCATGGTGTATCGTTTACATAAATATTTATTAATTTTAATTAAGTTATTTTTCAAGTACGAGTATGCCGAAAACGAATGCAGAATATTTGAAACCCTACGATAAAATTATCCTACTCCTGAAATTCTACATTCATCTCATTATCTTGAAGTTAACATTTTTGAAGGTTTCACTTCTATCGCGTGTGAACTGCACACGTTTTTTGTAGTGAAAACTTCTTTAGCGGCGTTGTACACTTTTTTTGTAACGAGTAAAAAATGTAAAACTCGCGTCAGGACACGTGACCCTGATCGAAAATTCGTAAGACTGATGGTGAGTACACAGCCGGCGGCGCGGCGTAGGCGAGGAAGTATCCCCCTCTCTTTCTACGGCGCGGCGAAAATGTATGCCTGCGCCTGTTGTTTAGTTTAGGTGGGGCAGGGTGCTTGCGCGAATGTTCGTGTGTGTTTATGTTACAGAAACAAACTTAACTTAAATGAATGAATTAATTAGAATTGTAGTTAATGTATTGATACACTTGAAGGTACATCTCTCGACAATAAATCTGCAATTTGGGAACTACAGATAACTGGTGGAACATATGGCACACCTCAGGTGGACGTGAAAAAATTAAAAAATTAATTAAATAATGGTTCTGGTAATAATGATGGTGAAAAAGTCGTCGAAATTATGGATGTGAAAAAATTAAAAAAATAATTAAATAATGGTTCTGGTAATAATGATGGTGAAAAAGTCGTCGAAATTATGGATGGAAGTTGATTTTTCTGAGAGATAAACTTTTTAATGTAATATAAATTGTCATGTTTGTGCAAGATAGCGCAATAAATAAATATTGTATTCTACGACATAAATGATAGTACTTTTATACTGATAATTAAAGCAATTCGTGCAAAATGATTCCCTAACCATTCCAAAATATAAAAAATGCACAACGTTAATATTTAAGTTTTCACTTCTGCCGGCACTCCCGGAGTGCAACCCGTCGTTTTTTTTTCTTTTTTCTTTTACATGTTCAAAGAACGTGTTTTTATAATTTATTAAGGGAGCAGGTTTAGAAGTGAGACCTACAAAAACTAAAATTCAAAGAACTTACCGGCTTAAAATATTGTACTAACATGTAACGTTCTTTTTTAGAGCGTTGCCTTTCGGCAGTTCTACTGTCATCAGCTTTATAAAATTCCTTTTGTAAAATTATTTTTTAATACACTTAGCTATATTATTTATAAGTTAGTTGAGTAATACTCGCAACTGGCGTGCGTGTATGACCAGCCGTGCGATTCTGTAGCCATGTCACCGTGAAAACAAAGGTGAAGTGAGCGTGAAGTGAGTCGTCAACAGTGTCAATCCCTAGCATCAGCATGACTCACAGCTCACTCTAAGCTCACTTCACCTTAGTTATCACGATGAGATTTTTCCAGAATCGACCGGCAGATGTGTGAATATAAACGAAGCAAAAAGATTATGTGAGGATCGTTGCTTGTCGCGTTCTGTAGTTTCTGCCAGTGAAAGTCCCGTCAAAATCGGTCCAGCCGTTTCGGAGATTAGCTGGAACAAACAGACAGACAGAAAAAAAGAATTAAAAATTGTTTTTTCGTGTTATAAGTACCGTATATATTATGTTAAAAAGCTGTTATTTTGACATTAGAAACAGACACTTTTATTTATTTGTATTGTGTAGATCGTAGGTTCTCAACGTGGTCGGTAACGCCTCTCGTGGTCGTTTGAGACTTTCAAGGGGGCAGTAGAAAACCCAGAGAAAATTATAAATCCTATCTTACTAGTATATAATACACGTTTAAATATAATCGTGGCAAAAGCTGGTTCAGGTTCGCGACAGATGGTAAGTAAAAAAATTTGGGGGTTCTAGAAAAAAAAAAATCTGATATATTTTTGGACGGTGGGCGAAATAAGATCGAGAACCTATGGTAACTAGACATAGATAATTATAAGGGTTCCGTTTTTGCTGTGGTCATATCACCAATAACGAGACACAATTTGAAACACCATAACTAAACGCGGCCAGTGTGCCACCACTTCCCCTGAAATAGTCGTTCCGAACTCGAACACATAATATTAACTTAGTTTTAAGAATTTGTTTGCTAATTTGTGCTTGTTGCAAAACAAATACTAAAATGCTATAGTATACGAGTAGTTGTATTTTTAACTGACTTCCAAAAAGGAGGACGTTATATGTTCGACTTTATACATGTTTTTTTTTTATGTATGTCCACCGATTTCTCCGTCAATTGTGGACCTAATTTAATTTTTTTTTCTTTTTTCAAGTTTATGCTCTTGAGGTGGTCCCATTGTCACCAAGTCTGAATATAAGGGAATCTCATGGAAATCGAGGGAAACCCTCAAATTTTATAGGCTATAGCGATTTGGGTATTCTTTATAGTAACTCGTACATTTGCTCTCGGAAAGCACCATTTGGTGAAGTGGAACTGACGATGAAGATCACAGACGGCCATCGGAACTACTCAGTAATAAGTATTTCAAAGGTTGCGATTCGCTTGGGTACTTTAATGTGGTTGCTAAGCAATTTATGCTCGTCACAATGCGTATAGTGAAGTGGAGCTGAAGGTGACTACTCAATCAACTGCAGTTGTCCTGGTTCTTACGAGGAGAACTCCTCAACAATTAACGTCCCTGCATTTGGAAAAGCAATATTTTGTAAAAGGTGATGATCAGTTTATATTCATTCACAAATTATTAATTTCGGGCGCAATTGCACGAAATGAGGTGCTAGTTTCTGTCAAGCCGGAATCCTGAAGGGCGGCGGCATTCCGCTGGAGTAACGCACACTTGTAAGCGCTGACCGCAAACTACCTCTTAAAATACAGGTGCAACCTAGCTTAAGAGGTAAAGTATTATTATTGTACAGAACTTACAACTTAAACTATAAATATAATTTTAAACCATTTATCAAACTGTATTCAAATTCTGTATGTTATGGATAAATAAAGATTATTATTATTATTATTTATGTGCTTGAAGTATTAAATAAATAAATAACCCTTTGCAACCGGGAGTTAAAATTTCGCATAGATCAGTAAAAACTTATTAATCGTTTGGAAAGTGCTCAGAGGTCCTGGGAAGAATACTGGAGAAAATCTCATGCAACCTGGTCTTCAGCAGCCAGATCCTCACATATGTGAGGTTCAGGAATAATTTGCTAGTCGCTCGATCGTGCTCAGAATTTTGTAAAGTCGAAACTCACCATCATTTCAACTCGGTTGGAGAGGGATAAAGTGAGCCACTAAAAAGTGAAGAATAAAAACTTTTTTACAAATAAAAGAAAAAAAACAACCGAATTCCAAAAAAACACTATTAATTGAAAAATAACTTTAATTTCGGAAGTCAGTCTCTGAGAATCGAACAAAAACCTTGTTACAATGTAAAACGAACCGTCTATGTAAAAAGGTACGTACGTTATAGTTTCAATTACCATAAAACGAGGGATTTCTCATTACGTTTCGTGTGCTTACCGCTCTTTAGTAGGGTCACCACGGATTTTGTATTGTAGGACAAAAAATTAAATATTTTCTATTTAAAAAATAGTACCCGATGGTTCTTTAGGCGGCCTGTTAAATGAAAAATTTTAATTTGTAAAGTTACAGTCACGATTAAAAAAATCAATCAATGACAAAAATCTTGCTTTGTAAACTCTATCCTAATACCATAAAACTATAGTATGGTTACAACAAATTAAAGCCGAGAAATTAAACGAGAAAGATGCACGAAGAAGTATACAAAAAATAATAATTAAGATATATTAATATCTTAATTATTTTTTTTTTTTTTGTTAACCTATTTGGTCCTACTGCTGGGCAAAGGTTTCTCCATTTTTTTTATATTGTGCCTTCTCCAGCCAATCGGTCAGGAACGAGTCCAATTCGTCACGCCAGCATATCTTGGGCCTGCCTCGGTGACGACGCCCGTCTTCAGGCATTCACTGTGTGACGATCCTGGCCCATGTGTTTTGATTCTTCCTATAAGTATGACTCGCCCAAATTCAATTTCAATTTCAGCATTTCATTTTCGCAGGCTTATCGCCAGCATCAGCGATACCTGTATTGGAGCGTATGATGGTGTTGCAAAATTAGTCAGTGAGTTTACAACTACCCTTCATCGCTCTTTGGCAAACCTTGAGTTTGGAATTCTGAGCCTCGGTCAAAGACCAAGTCTATTAGCGCACAAACTAACAGTTACAACTGACACATAGCTGTAAGTTTTAAAACTATTTACACAATAATATCCCAATAAAACTAAATCATATACCCACCCTATACCTCTAAGCAATAACTTCAGTTTTCGCATACAAATTATGTTATTCGCGACGCAACCGACACACCTCTATCCGTCTCTTTCTTTTGTTCTTATCGACCCCTTCCATCCCTTTTCTTTCTTCTAATTAGCGTACCCTCGTGTGGCGAGCTTTGAGGTGTGACAATGTGGTAACGAGATATCTTGGGTACGATGCCAGTCGTTGATGTAGGGGTTTTAAATGTGTCTAGACAAAGACTGTTTTCATCTTGAGGGTAGCTCGTGATGAGAAGTAAAGGTTAGTTTTAAGTATTTTTTTTATTTTCATACAAGATAATATTTACATAATATAAGCTAATAGACTTAAAATAATATTAGTTTGGCAAGTAGACATTTTCAGAATAATCTAGAATTTTTTCAATTTATTCATTGAATGTTCTTGAAATTTCCTTCGACGAAAATATAAAAGCTCTTCTCTTCATCTCTCTCTCAAGTTAAAATCTCTGTATGACAAGAGACCTCTTCTTTGAGAGGACTAATACCACTTCCTTATTGGCTTGACTTCTTGTTCGAAAAAAGTTCGTGAAAAAGTTGTTCTTAACTTCTTCGTTGCCCACTGGGCAAACAGGAAGGCGTGGGTGGGTGGGTTTATAATATTAAATAATATCAGGTACACACATAGTTGGGAGCTGATATTTTTGTTTGGTATTTTAGAGTTGAACATTCATGGTAAAAGTTGTTCTTTCACCCCCTGAAAGATTGCCAATGAATTCAAACTCAGCCTGAACCTATACTAGGTACCAACGTCCCTGTTTATCCTTATCGTCAGGTTTACTGTTAAGAAAAAATATGACCCATGTAAATGCAGGTTCAAATTAAATTAGCTAGTGAAATTCTGCAGACGTGATGTGTATGGATATGTAAACATGATAAATAAAAATAAAAAAGATTTGATGTTTTTAGGAGTCAACGACAATCGTTTTCTCATTTTTGTTTCTTATAGTTACAACGTGTAACGTTAAATGCGCAAAACATCAGACACCCCAACTGATTTTTAATTTAATTGACCTATTTTAGAGAGAAAATAAGTCATTAAAAAAATTGTAACGGTTTTATGTGCTGTTTTAGTTTTACTGGCCATTCTGATCGTTTCTTGCGTCTGCATCGACGCTTTACCGAGGGAGGAGTCGTCACCGGGCCGCTGCGCCGCGCTGACATTGGGTTGCTTGACATATTAATAAATAGACACGGCAACGTTTTTAATGAAGATTTTTTGAAAAATGTGACCTATATTAAAAAGTGGTTCAATTAATTCTGCTCGTTATTCTGATCAAACTATTTTCAGGTTTTGCGCATTTAACGTTACACGTTGTATATTATTATATGAGCTGAGACACTAGTAGACCATTAGAACTAACTGCTCTGTTTTCAACCTCAAAGATAGTTTCTGATATACCAAAAACGATGTTATTTACAAATTGATAATGACTCCTTTTCTATCAGTGAACTATGGGCATGCTTCTTCGACTTGTTTTCCAGTGTAAATGGAATCCCAGATTTTACCATACAGCGCTTTTTCATATCTACGCTATGCAGAATGCGGTCTTGACAGTTAGAGAACAAATGCCCATAAAGTATGGACACCATGACTCTGGGTCTTAGTCGGACATTGGTATATTTTATGAATTAGTAAGCGACTGAATATATTCAATGGAAACAATATGGCAACGTCCATTTTGCCCGAAGTCTTAAAAGAAATCCTATGAGTCTTTTTAAAACCACCAAAATTATTTTTTTATTGTAAACTAGCTTTTGCCAATGCCCAGAATTTGTACGTATTAACGCCAAATAGAAGGGCATTTATAACATTGTGTATAAGAGCATCCTAGAATAATGTTCCGTTCTGAACCCATGAGTGCAACGGCCAAACAACAAGCAGAGTACAACCCGAATCGACTCTCAAATTCTAAATTAACGCGAGCGAAGCCGCGGGCAAAAACTAGTAATGTAATCAACGCGAAAGTTTGTAAGTGTGTTTGTTTGTATGTTTATTACTTCTTCACGCACAAACGGCTGGACCAATTTTGATAAAATTTAGGTATAGAGGTAGCTGACACGCTAAATTAATATATAGGTTACTTTTTATCCCGATATTCTCACGGAAACACTTCCCGGGATCGACACTTATGCGGGTGAAACCGCGGGGCACTACTAGTAAAACTATAAAACAAATCGCAGTATCGGCAGGTGAAGTAATATCCCTGGAACGGACGCCTGTAAGCCATGGGCAACATAATAATTAATATTTATAAGATGTTACCTTTTATACGGCCGAGAGTGCATCGTAAAATCTTTAGTACAGACGCCTGCACATCAAGCTACCCGAAACTGTCAACTTTTCCCAATCAACTTTGAACGTTATGCTTTGGGGATAAAGTTGAAAATCTATTAAAGAAATTTGACAGATTGTAGTAGCTTGATGTGCTGGCGTCTGTACAAGTATTTTTTGTGAGCACTATTTAATCATTTTGGATGCTGGAGGTAACTTGCTTCCTGTATCGAGTTTTTGTATAAATTGTTGGTATATAAATTGCTTGATTTGTGTGGATAAAAGAAAATACTCGTCGAATTCAAAACATCTTTTTTTTTTGAAGTCCGTGTGGAGATGAACTTACAGATATGGCGCTGCAAGAATAAGTAACTGCAGCAAAAGGCTGAAAATTAGCTATTTAAAAAAAAATCCTGTGCGGTCGGGGGATCGATACTCGCACGCACACACACTCATATACTGGATACTTTTTTTACAGTCTGAAATTTTTTACAGGCTGTTTTACTCATGAATATGAAGAACTTTCACTATGGGACCAACTCTGAGATCACGAAAAAAAAATCAGCTGTTTCATACATTTTGGTCAAGTAGGTATTGAACTTTTGTATTAAACAGCTGATTTTGTTTTCGTGAAAACGACACCCATGACGAAAAATTTGAAAGTTTTCACAGCCGCCATCTTGGATTTTTATTTCAATCTCCTTATCGGCTTTATCACCCTCGAAAATCATAAAAAGAACACCTATGATGTTAAATTTGAAAATTTTCTCAGCCGCCATATTGCATTTTCATTTTGACTCACCATCAGCTTTCCCTCGAAAACCATGAATCCTATGTATCTCTAGCTCTCTCTTTCTCTCTGTGTCTCTTTCTATACTATAATAAAATACCAGATAGTGCTTGTAGTATCATGATAACTGTTCTGTAACCAACTTTTTTCGTTGTAGGCTTTTTTGTTATGAAGACTAAATATCGTAAATGTCAGACGTTATATTTTACACCAAGAAAATATTTTGGGTTTCATAAAAGGCCGAAAGCCTTTGCTTTCTTGATTTTCTTAAAGATATTATAAAAGCTTACAAAATCAAACAGTAAATTATTAAAGTAATTATTGGATTTAATGACTAAAGTTTTATTGAAGTAATTATAATCTACAGGATGTGTTTGTAATACAAATATCAGTTTCATATACTCATTAAAGCCCGAAAGTCTGACAACCAGTCTTACCTAGAGGTATCGTATTACCCAGTTACTGGGTTGTGGAGGTCAGGTAGACAGTCGCTTTATGTAGAATACTGGTATTCAGTTGCATGTGGTTAGACTGGAAGCTGACCCCAACATAGTTGGGAAATAACGGGCAGATGATGATGATGATGATGTTTTTTGATGTTTTTGCTCGCGGCTTTGCCTGCTTGGCGGCCGGAAATTGTCCCACGGAAACCTACTACCGAGATAAAAAAAGGATCCTATGTCTAAGCCAGGCTACGGTTTACATGTGTACCAAATTTAATCAAAATCCGTTAACCCGTGAAAAGTTAACAGACCGACAGACAGACAGAGTTACTTTCGTATTTGTAATATTAATAAGTATACATCTGAATGAAGTGTGCAAATCTCATACAGCCAAACTCCCAAAAAAACATTTGTTCCGAGCGGGAATCAAACCCAGGATATGGAACGGCAAAAGCCAAAAACTCAGCCACGGCGATGGCACTGACAAACGTGCTTAAAAAATCAAAAATTGTAGATTTAATCATCGTCATCATCATCTGCCTAGTCTTTTTCCCAACTATGTTGGGGTCGGCTTACTCGTACGGTCTAACCGGATGCAGCTGAATACCAAATCAAATCAAATCAAATCAAATCAAAAGTCATTTATTCAAACTAGGCTGAGAATCAGCACTTTTCGAACGTCAAAATTACAAAAGACAGTCCCCCAAAACGCCCGCCCTTCACCACTTCCTAGTGCTTTCGCTGGGAAGAAGAAGTGGCGCAACAAACTCCCCAGCAGCACAGCTGTCTGTTCAGTTAGAAAATATACTTGACTGAATACAATACAAGGTATGCAAAGCAATTAACATTACAAGACACAGAACGCTAAATTAAATTATTAGCCATATGTCAGCTGGCAACGCCAATATACCAAGAAATACAATAAAAAACTATACGTACTCAAGCAAAAATTAATAAATGGAAATTAAATAAAAGCCTCCAGGTATAAAGGGCGTGACCGCTAACATATTTATGCAATGCTGGGTTGAGTTTACATAGCTGTCGCTTGAAGTCACAAATGATAAACTAGGACCATAAGGAAACTAAATAAACAAGTTATTAATAATGATAACAATGATAAAACCATGGTCAGCAAGCAACGACCAGTCACCACAAGCAGCACCCGTTCACGAGCATAACGCAAAGGTCAGCCATTACCCCCCTCGCCATATTTGAGGGAAGGAGACAACCCGACCCCCGACGCTACCGCAAGCAGTGACATCTAAGGGAGCATGACGAACTTGCTGCCGGTTGCTCAGGTAAGAATTATATGATCAATTGTCGAGGTCACTAGCTAACCACATATTGCAATCAACTCATTAGAAAACATTGCAATGGGTTGATTATGTCAATAATAAAATTAAAATTAATTTAAACTGATTTGACTTATACAGCCCAATAAAAAAACAATTGTATAATGAGCTCATATAACCTATCAGTAATTCTTTGTAAATTAATTCTGGAGAAAGAACATAAACATTGTCTTGAGTTAATCAGGGCGACCAACTATTCTTATCGTTTAAGTAGTCGTTGATAGAATAGTATGCCTTTGAACAAAGGTTAGATTTTACTTGAGCTTTAAATGCATTAAAAGGCAAATCTAGCAAAGAAGAGGGTAGCTTGTTATAAAAGGCTATACCAAGACCAACAAATGAGTTATGAACCTTATGAAGCCGGTGAAAGGGAGCACGTAGTTTGTCCTTATTTCTGGTGTTAACATTGTGAATATCACTGTTTTTAGTATACAAGTGTATATTTTGCCTAATATATAAGATGTTGGCAAAGATGAATTGTGATTCAACCGTGAGAATACCAATATCTTTAAAAAAATCTCTTAGAGAAACTCTAGCACCTAGCTGGTAAATTGCTCGAACAGCTCGTTTTTGAAGGACAAATATATTTTGTATATCAGCTGCTTTGCCCCACAGCAGAATACCGTAGGACATAACGCTGTGAAAATAACTAAAATATACTAAACGAGCTGTATCAACGTCAGTGTACTGTCTTACTTTCCTGACGGCGTAGGCAGCCGAGCTGAGCCTTCCTGCTAGGCTCGATATATGTGGTCCCCACTGAAGTTTGGCATCTACTGTTATTCCCAGAAAAACTGCCGAACTCACAGTTTCAAGCGCCTCTTTATCTAAGACGATGTTGGGTCCTAGATTTCTAACATTCGGTAATGCGAACTTTACACATTTCCACCAGTATTTTACATGGAGCGACTGCCTATCTGACCTCCACAACCCAGTTATTGGGTAATACGATACCCCTAGGTAAGAATGGTTGTCAGACTTTATGGCTTCTGACTACCCGTAACGACTGTCAAAGATCCACGAATGACAGCCGGGACCAACGGCTTAACGTGCTCTCCGAGGCACGGAGGGGTCTCAGTATATAAAGGTGGTCACCCGTTCACAGACCAACCGCGGCAAGCGTAGCTTAACATGATCGATCGACCTGTGCGGCAGTTATTTAGCCTCGGGCCCCTCGTTGTAGAATTAATCATTGGTCATGATAAATTATTTCATAATATAACATTCTAGACTCGACATTTTAAAATACGCAGTTTTCCCCTCGTAAAAAAAGCAACATGCTGTATTTCTTACCTACTAAAATTTTAGGTCAAACATACTTCGCTTTATAAAATAAATATTACCCACTAATTAGGTCTTTATCAAGCCTTTTGCTAACACAACACTGAAATGTTTTAATATTTCTAACTAAAATGTTTGTTAACAATATTTGCTCTAGCATTAAAATAATTGCTATTTTGATGAGAAAATATTATAACTCAAATATAGTTGCCAATAAAAAAGGCATTGTTGACTTAGGTTTATTAAATATACGTATGGTTTGTTTTACAATAATAGTATGAATTAATGCCATTTATTTCTATAAAATTTAATAGATTTTAACAAAAACTTTTCACAAAAAAAGAAAGAAGAAAAGGAAGAAAGAAAGTCTCTTTTAAAGTCCAAACATAATCTTGGTCAGGCCATGAGGACCATGCAAATGCGATCTGAGATGGTATTTTGAGGAAAGAACCACAAAGATTCCAGTGGATCTGTCCAGTACGTCAAGCTTATTTGGAACTCCACCGTATTTTGTTGATGGTTTGCTTAGCCCAGCCGGTTGATTCTGGAAAAATCTCACCGTGATAACTAAGGTGAAGTGAGCTTAGAGTGAGCTGTGAGTCATGCTGATGCTAGGGATTGACACTATTGACAACTCACTCCACGCTCACTTTACCCAAGTTTTCACGGTGAGATGGTTACAGAATCGCACGGCTGAGGGGCAATTCTCGTAATTTTAAGAACGTTTACAGTCAAGCTTCAGTCTCAATTTGTCAAAAACACCTCTAATTTCCCTAGATTTTTGACAAGTTTTTTTACATTTGTTTGTCGCCGAGATGATACTGCGACTAGATTTTGAACGTTTTTGATCACGGGAATTGGCCTTCTGTTTTAGAATATCAATATCTTATATATATTTTTACCTACAACATAACATAAAGTTAATAAACAACAATAAATTACAAAATTATTTCATTTTATACACAACCTCAAACAGTTTTATTCCAATATCCCAAAATTTTATAATAAAACACAAACAAAATTAAAATACCGCCCACGTTCATAATATTTATTTAATTTCAAATAATAATTACCTTTTGTCCGCCATAACTCGGGTCGTGTGGTCACAACAAAGCCACAAATCGGTTTGGTCTCTTCTATTTTGGAATGGAGGTTGTGTCAAACCACAAAAATTATAGATACAGAAGGTTAACTCCATAGAATAAACGAAAACAGGCACGAACATTTTTGTGTTCGTGCTCCTGTGTCGCGCGCGTGTGTAACGCGTCTATGTAGACGCGTCATCATCATCTTTTTTATCAGCCCAAGCACTCTCCTGCTTATTATATACTAGCGACCCGCCCCGGCTTCGCACGGGTGCAATGGAGAAACAGTGATAATTTTAGAGTAATTATTTCTCGTAAAAAGTATAGGATAAAAAATGCTTATTGTGGGTTATCCCTAAGAGGTAGACATATACCATCGCGGACTTTTTTGTAGACCTTTTTAAGGTGTACAATACTGTAGTACATTATTTTGATCTATCTCGACGGGTTCAGCCAGCGTTTACAATGTAAGCGCAAAAAAATGTGTTTATTTACGACATTACATTAGAAACCTCTAAAATTATCAGTGTTTCTCTACTATATTATGCATGTATTATACATATAAACCTTCCTTTTGAATCACTCTATCTATTAAAGAAAACCGCATCAAAATCCGTTGCGTAGTTTTAAAGATCTAAGCATATATAGGGACAGACAGACAGGGAAGCGACTTTGTTTTATACTATGTAGTGATTAGGTTGTCTCATAAATTATTGCCAGTTAAAAGACAAATTATTATTAATACTTTTTATTAATAAAAATACATTTAATCAATTATATAGTCTCCCTCGTTATCAACAACAGTCAGCCATCTACTGGGCAAAATTTGAATACCCTTCTCCCAAAATGAGGCAGGCTGGGTCTCGAAAAAATTTTCAAGTTCAATTTTAATACTTCCAGAATTTTCGAATTATGCATGTATAATACATATAAACCTTCCTTTTGAATCACTCTATCTATTAAAGAAAACCGCATCAAAATCCGTTGCGTAGTTTTAAAGATCTAAGCATATATAGGGACAGACAGACAGGGAAGCGACTTTGTTTTATACTATGTAGTGATTACGGCATATTCCTCTCCAATTTCACTCCATTCAGCTCGATTCTCGGCAATTCTCGTCCAGCTGAGCAACGGTGGCCCAGTGGGTTTGGCCCCGACTTACGAGTAAAGGTCGTGAGTTCGAACCCAGCCAGGGACTAATTAGCGTGGGCTTTATTTATTTATTTATTTTAGTACATGGAGGACTTACAGCTATAAAAACAGACACAAAAGGAAATCATAATCACCCGAAAGCCAATTACAAATCCTTTCCTTTGTGTGTTTAATTTCATCACCCCTACTCTCAAAACGGTGAAGGGAAAATTTGTGGGGGAACTGGCATGTCGAAGAACCAAAAATTCGAAGACCTGTGACAGCCGTCAACCCACAGTGATCCCGCGTGATGCATTATGGCCCACTCCCTCTCACAGAGAGGAGGTATGTGTCCCAGCAGTGGGAACATTATGGGCTGATTATGCCCGGCGAAGATCTTCGCTTTACCAAGCCTGAGGGCGTCTTAACTTACGGTTACCGATTCGCGGATTCCACTCAAGATGACGACGCGTACGTGCGGCGATCTCAAACAAATGCCAGTCGTGAGTGCGCTTGCACTCGCTGTACGTGAAGCGTGTCAATGTGTGCGTGCGTTCTCGCTCGATTTATGGAGCTGTACTTCTGTACCTATTTTTCCCCAGTTGCAGTATCGAAATAATTGATGTTTTTTGGCGTGGGGAGTTCCTACGGTGTTTAGCGTTTTGGTTTGTACAATGAAAGAGATTGACTTTTGTTTAGCAGTTAAATGGTAAAAGGTTATGCTTATTATTAGATGTTTGATGTAAATAATTCTGCAAAAATATAGACGTTAGTCATTCTTACATACTAAAAGTACAGGACAGCTGTATTTACGATAAAAAAAATCATACGAATGTACCAACTTTAACTTTTACGTACACAAAAACAATCCGAACATAAACTCTGCATTCAAAATATCCTCATACTGTACAATGACAGAGATGTCAAAATGGACTTCTGGCCATCGACCTAACGAGATAATACATTTCGATTTAGATAAAGGATTTAATCTACACTAATATTATAAGGAGGAACGATTTGCATTTTTGTATGTATGTATGTTTGTAACGAATAAACTCAAAAACTACTGGACCGATGTTAAAAATGTTATTACTTTTAGAATGCTATACTATTCTTGAGTAACATATGCTATATTTATTACGAGAAAAAAAAAATAGGGGTCCCTACTAAAGCTTCAATAATATAAGCCAAGGTGTAAAAAAAAATCCATAAAATGTCTTTCACCGCATGCGCTGCGGAAACTATTGATGATAGAACAAAAAATGTTCTACAATATTAAAGAACATATCAATATCTACAAAAAACTTTACAAATGTTCAACTATTGTAGTTGTGTCACTATAACTACCTTTTTACATTTTAAAAGGTGATGGAAATGCCAACCAAAATGGGTCCATGTTATCCATACCTTTGTATTAATCCTTACCCAAATAAATCATTTCGTATTCAAGACTCTTTCAACATATGTAGATTACTTTTTGAATTATTCAAATCGGTCATTCCAATCAAAAGATATTACGAATTTAAAAATGTCAATCTAAACAAAAGTGGACGGTGTGGTCCCACGCAGCGCAGCGGCAAATATTAGGTCATCCCATTTCCTGTGTCATATTTTTTATTTCCAATATTTATGTATTGCGCAATGGTATGCAATAGTTAAACTAACATGATTGTACAATAGTCTTGTACAATAGTCTTGTACAATCATGTTAGTTTAATTTGGTGTGTTGTATTGTCAAGACGTGCATTGATTTAAAATGGAAGATTAAAAAAAATCTATTAATGTAGTGGAACAACGTATATTTCTAAAGTTTTGTGTTTTTAACGTCGGCACGTTGTCAGGATCGGTAGCCTTCAGAAGCGTGATGATGTCTTGCACACTCTTCTTTGTCCCGTCGCGCCGACGAGACACCATCTGGCCAATTTTATTGAGTGATCGGAACAGCAGCAGCTTCGCAGCAGCAATGTCGTCCTCGCTGAAGTTCGACACACAGATCTGGATGGCGGACACCTCGTCCATCACGTCCAGTTTCTGCTGCAGGAACGCCAGCAGTTCATTTGACACAAGCTTATCACTCATGGCAACAAAATTACGAGCGACGGCTTGCGCCGCGCTTTACAAAAATAATAATATTTTAAACGTGTCGCAACGTCTGCCTCTGAGCGTGGCTAATGCTGCACTGAAACAAAATAGCCTATGTTCATCACGGATAATGTCGGCTTCTAATGGTAAAACGATTTTTCAAATCGGTCCCGTAGTTTCGGAGCCTATTCAATACAAACAAACAATCAAATCTTTCCTCTTTATAATATTAGTGTAGATTTTGCGATCATTATTAGGAATAGACGTGCAACCCTGACGACACGTGTTCGCGGCAGCACCAACTCTCATCTGTTCTCAGTGTGTTCGCAGATCGGTGGGATTCCCTGATGTTGCGGAGGTGGATGCTCCACGCTGAATTTTAATTGTATATCTGTGTCTGTCTGTAACCTACTAACACTAGAAGTTAAGTAAAACTGTCAGTAACTTAATGGACTCCTGTCTGAAATAAGTGTTATATTCTATTCTATTATAAAACATAATTATAGGGTGACTGGTTATTAGTGACCGATACTTAAACACATGATTCTACTCATCATTACAAACCACTTTTACTATCGGACCAAATCCAAAATCGCGAAAAAAAATCAGCTCTTCCCTACATTTATGTTCGTACGAGTCGTCAAAATGTAGGGAACAGCTGATTTATTTTTCGTCATTTCACTTTTTGCCCGTTATAAAACTTGTTTGTTGTAATGAGTAGAATCATGTGTTTAAGTATCGGTCACTAATTACCAGTCACCCTATATATATTCTATTATAAAATATAATATTAGGTACCGCAGTAGCTTGTAATCACAGGGGACGTTACATCTGTCCCCATCATTCTGTCACCCACAGACAGATAAATGTTGGTGGATTATTTTAGGACGCCATCGCCACCTAAAATAATATATCTTCCCCTTCATAAGGAAAAGTGAAAAATGAGGACATGAGTGATCTCATTTCAAATC
The DNA here is from genome assembly GCA_949629135.1 of Eremobia ochroleuca. NCBI lineage: Eukaryota > Metazoa > Arthropoda > Insecta > Lepidoptera > Noctuidae > Eremobia > Eremobia ochroleuca. Next base: position 3,138,506 of record OX451407.1, read on the forward strand.
ATGGTATTATGATTTAATGAAATGTAAAAAAAACGGCCAAGTACGAGAGGTACTCGCACAAGGAGGGTTTTGTACCACTGTACAATATATAACAGTTTTTTTCTTTTTAAATACTTTATTAAAACAAACAAGTTTCTTGTATGACCAACATTAACTTTCAACGTTAGTATTATTGTTATTATTTATGTAATAGAAGCCACAGTAGTACACACTCAGTGAAAATTTCATGTGTTTCTGTCTACCTATTACCGTTATGTCTGCCCCGTTGGTTTCGTGGTTGTAAGCGCGACTGCTGAGTCTGGGTTCGATTCCCGGGTAGCACAAAGTGTTATAATAATAATAATGCTTTATTGAAAACAAATAATTGTTATTGGATTATTCCATTGGTAATTTCTTAATACCAGCCCGGAGTTTGGCAGTTGGAGGTGTGATACCCCCATGCCTCGGAATCGTTGGGCCTGCATCAGATCTCTCCGTCCCGTCAGATATGACAGTGAGGGAAGATACAGTACACTAGTCTGCGCACACACTTGTGTACTATAATTTTTCCCGCGCCGAAGGCTATTCTCCGCCGAGATTGGTCACCTTGGCCGAAATCCGGTCTGAAGGACTTTAATTACGCTTCTAAAGATACAGCGCTGTGGCAGGTGGATGATCAAGGACCTTAGAAAAAGAGCCCCGTTGGAACCTTTTATGTACGGAACCCTATAAACGGCATAAAACTCAAACATGGACCCCATGTAATGACGTCATAAGCTGGTAGATTGATGGGGGTATTAAAATGCTGCATATCAAATGCCGTCATAAAGTGCGGTTTTAGGTACCATGAGTGAAACATTTCGATTGATGGAATACTTTCTGCCGGTCGATTCTGGAAAAATCTCACCGTGATAACTAAGGTGTAGTGAGCTTAGAGTGAGCTGTGACTGTGAGTCATCTAGGGATTGACACTATTGACGACTCACTCCACGCTCACTTCACCCAAGTTTTCACGGTGAGATGGTTACAGAATCGCACGGCTGTATTATGTGGTATTGTATGGTATATAAAAATATTTTCTGCCTGATTCCTCCGACCACTGTTCGTTATTTTGAAGGCAAGATTTTTACATGAGCATTTCACTCACATAAATAAATAACATTATTTTAGGTGACCAAAAGCACAGGTATTTTATAATATTCGTATTTTTACCAAAAGCTGGCGGAATATGGCATATTGCGATTAAGTATTGTGAATATCTATTTATCATTCCTAGCCTAGCCTTTTCCCAACTATGTTGGGGTTGGCTTCCAGTCTAACCGGATGCAGCTGAATACCAGTATTTCACATGGAGCGATCTGACCTCCAAAACCCAGTTACTGGATAATACGATACCACTTGTTAAGACTGATTGTCAAACTTTCGGGTTTCTGGCTACCCGTAATGATTGTCAAAGATCTACGAATGACAGCCGGGACCAACGGCTTAACGTGCTTTCCGAGGCACGGACAGCAATACAACATCGGTCAACATCGGTCGGATTATTACAATATTGAATAAGACTTCCGAAACAGTTGAGCGTTATTCCATTTATTTAGCTGGAATCGCCTCAGGTGACCCCAAACCGTGAAATTTAAATGAAATGAAATTTATTTGCATATTAAGAAATCTTAAATACAACCTAACACTAAAATATATACGAGTACAATGCCCTGCAAATGTTAGTTGACACTTTTCCACTTCAGATGTAATCCCACATTAAATATGATTTAAAATTCTAGTTTCAAATTTTTGAACTGTAAACTCTATGACGTTTTTAATGACTCAGGGCTTTTTTCAATCGACCGATATTTTTTATTCGTGGGATAAATTTATCTGTCGATTTAAAAATCAGCCTTAATTCGACTAACTATGATAAGGGATTACCTGATATATATATATCGCTCATCCAATAGAACAATGACGTAATTACGTTTTAGCTATTTTTCAGGCGAACGTTTTAAAAGTTTGAAATTGTAAATATAAATATATCATATTTTCAATTTCAAACTTTTAATCAAATGATTATCTAAAATATGTAATATTTTTATGTATGTTACTTTACTATCAATAACAATTTGTAATAATTTCATGAGAAAACTCAAGAACTGTTAAAAAAACATTTTCGTAATTACGTCGTTATTCTATTGGATGAGCGATATATATATATATATATTTTTTATGAGCTTTTTGATGACTTTTTTTTTGAGCTCTTAGTTGATGTTTATAATTTCTGTGAATTTACAATTTTTACAGGGTTGCAATATTATTTGAATAACATTTTCAGTAAAATATCAATATTTTTCAAATAAGATTTAGCCGTTGCCAAGGCATTTGACCTTATTCTGAAAAAATAATGGGTTTGAGGTAAAATTGAACCACACAAGAAGGAACAAAGGTTATGTGTCAACATGAAAACCATTAAAAAATTGGTTCAAATCAGCCTTGAAAGGATCCGAAAAATAATAAAAGAAACGTTTTGAACTCTTTCACTCACTCTTTCTTATTATTTTATTCAGAAGAAAACTTTGAGAGACTGCGAGGACGTCCCAACCTTTCTTTATTTTCGACGAATAGTGCGCTAGTGCAAAATCAATCCCAAGATCGTTGTATGAGGTATTCGAGAAGTCTTACAAGAAGCGGAAACCTCAATTTCATTAACAAGCATCAGACGAAGCCTGCACGATACTAATTTACGAGGTCGCTAGAAGAAAACATTTGTAACAATCAGTCAGTTTCATACAAACGAATACCTACGTGTTTTGCGAATTTCAACTTTATTCATTTATTAAGGTACAGACGCCAGCACATCAAGCTACTACAATCTGTAAAAATTCAATAGATTTTTAACTTTATCGCTAAAGCTTTAGGTTCAAAGTTGATTGGGAAACGTTGACAGTTTCGGGTAGTTTGATGTGCTGGCGTTGAAATGAACTAACTCTCTGTTCCCTGACTCTCATAGTCCGATGGGACGGCAATCCGACATGACTGGAGCGAGATCAGGCGCAGGACCATTGGCTTAACGTGCGCATCGAGGCATGGGGGTACCACACCACCAACTTTCAAACTCTGGGCTGCTACAAAGAAATTCCCAATGGAAAACCTAATAACATTGCCTGACCTGGGAATCGAACACAAGACCCCATGCTCTGCACCACGATACCAACAGGGCAGTATATTAGATAGAATGTACAGACACCAGCACATCAAGCTACTACAATCTGTCAAATTTCTTTAATAGATTTTCAACTGTTTAACCCTTAAATGCATGATTTATTTTATCGTATTGCAAAAAATGCTATTGTATAGGTATTTATCTATAGAATTTAGATAGTAAATATATAATAATTATACAATAATATTAATATTCATAGAGTATATATATTGTTTTAACAAAAAGAGGTGCGTTCAGAAACTCACAGCTATCACAATCTTAAAAACATTAAATGACGTGCTTTGTTGCCATATGGCAACATTATGCATTTAAGAGATAAGGCAAAAGTAACTGTGTAAGGTTCAAAGTTGATTGGAAAAAATTGACAGTTTCGGGTAGCTTGATGTGCTAGCGTCTGTACTTGGATTCCTAACATTCTTTGCAAATAAATTTATTTATTCTATTCCATTCTATACAGTTCATTTTACGCTACAACTTTAAACATTTTTTATAACGTTTTCAATAATACCAGTCATCCTGAAATCAACTTAATTTCCACTTCCATAAACTTGTTATTCGATTAAATAGAAATGAAACCAATTGGGAACAATATTTGGAACAGACTTTAGGCCAGCCGTATACGGTGTGTGTTTTACATGAAAAACGCTTTAAAGCGATTTTCGTGTTTCAACGGTACAAAGCCGCTTGTCGAATTGCATGATATTGCGTTTGCGTAAACAGTCGATTGTAAATTGGCTTAATTAAACAGCTGATGCGTGTGCTAATGATGTTGGTAAATGTGGGTTTATACAGCGCATTTGTCTCTGTGATCTGTGTTTAGAACGACAACGTTTAACGTTAAATGAGCAAAACCTCAGACACCCCAACTGTTTTTTAATTCAATTTACCTATTTCAGAGAGAAAATAAGTCCTTTAAAAAAAATTAAAGGTTTTATGTGTTGTTTTAGTTTTACTGGCCATTCTGATCGTTTCTTGCGTCTGCGACGACGCTTCATCGAGGGAGGAGTCGTCACCGGGCCGCTGCGCCGCGCTGACATTAGCTTGCTTGACCTATTAATAAATAGACACGGTAACGTTTTTAACGAAGATTTTTTTTGAAAAATGTGACCTATATTAAAACAGTGGTTCAATTAATTCTGCTCGTTATTCTGATCAAACTATTTTGAGGTTTTGCGCATTTAACGTTACACGTTGTATATTTCACAGCACAACGTGTGTGAGAATTTCCTTTCTCAAATAGCCACACGTCTTAGAAGAAATGTTTCATTTTCGAATGCAGCAGAACACAAGTAGTTTACTTGAAGCAACTGCCTATATTACTTCAAGCAACCCAGTTACTGGGTAACACGATACGCCTTGGTAAAGCTGGGTGTCAGACTTTTGGGCTACTGACTACCAATAACGCCTATCTGACCTCCAACAACCCAGTTACTGGGTAACACGATACGCCTTGGTAAGGCTAGGTTTCAGACTTTTGGCCTTCTGACTACCGATAACGTCTAACTGGCCTCCAACAATCCAGTTACTGGGTAACACGATACGCCTTGGTAAGGCTGGTTGTCAGATGTTTGGGGTTCTGACTACCGATAACGCTTATCTGACCTCCAACAATTCAGTTACTGGGTAACACGATACGCCTTGGTAAGGCAGGGTGTCAGACTTTTGGGCTTCTGACTACCGACAACGCCTATCTGACCTCCAACAACCCAGTTACTGGGTAACACGATACGCCTTGGTAAGGCAGGGTGTCAGACTTTTGGGCTTCTGACTACCGATAACGCCTATCTGGCCTCCAACAATCCAGTTACTGGGTAACACGATACGCCTTGTTAAGGCTGGTTGTCAGACTTCTGGGTTTCTGACTACCAATAACGCCTATCTGGCCTCCAACAATCCAGTTACTGGGTAACACGATACGCCTTGTTAATGCTGGTTGTCAGAATTTTGGACTTCTGACTACCGATAACGACTGTCAATGATCTACGAATGACAGCCGGGATCAACGGCTTAACGTGCTTTCCTAGAACAGATGGGTCTCGATACCTAATGTATGCACGAAGCGGCCATTTCAATATTATATTACATTTTATTCGGTCGACAAAGTTCTTTCACTACGGAAAGTAGAAAGTATGTAACCACCCTAAACCCCAACTCTGCAATGTCTCATGTCACGTCATGACGTCACCAAGTTTGCTTAGCAGCTGTTTGCGCGTCATAAGTGACGTCACATATGACGTATTGAATGTTGTAATACAATGCCGTGACGTGTTGGTATAGGGTAAGTAGCATAGTCGATAGGGTAATTCTGCCGCCCTAAGTAAAAGGGGCGCATGTGCCGAAAGGGGATGAAGAAAAATGAGCCTCAATGGATGCGCCTTTTTTGTTTGGTAAGGTTTATTTTTCTTTACATTTTTGGCCGATATGCGTTTCTCTTACTGCGGCAGAATTGATATTCCTGGTTGCGTTGGTTTTGTTCTTGGTTCAGAATATTTATGCTGTAGCATGGTTCGAACCTACATGGTCCTCATTCATGATCAGATGTAGTATGGACTATCCTGTCCTACTTCCTACTTCCATCCTACATCACACTGATATTATAAAGGCGAAAGTTTGTGAGTGTGTGTGTGTGTGTGTGTATGTTTGTTACTTCTTCACTCTCAAACGGCTGGACCAAATTTGGTGAAAGGTCATTGGGCACCTTAGTATGGAAACCATACCCATGGCGGACACAAACGAAATATAGCAGAGTGTATTGATATATGGCTCTGATTTACTATGGCATTAGTCACATTAATGTGAGCCACGCGAATCTCGAAAAATTCGTGTTTTAAACTGATATAGGGAAGATGAATAAAATGCTAATTCATTAGAATATTTTTTATTCAATTTGATCCAAATCAAGCATAAGATCATTTAAAAAGGCAGCGGGTGCATCTGTTGCTTCCTGATGTCTTGCCCAAGACAGATAATAAACTATGCTTGCGATATGGGCGCAGCTCCCGACAGTGCGGCGGCCATGTATACTTGAGTATTAATACTCTTCTATACTTTGTCTTCCATGTTGTGTCGGGTTTAACATAATATATGTATAGTACTGTTTCATTCGGATATGACGTGACGAAGGACTGCGCGGAGGGCGGTGAGACAGTGCGCGAGCGCAACGAAACTTGTTCTACCTGTCTAATGTGTGAAAGAGACAGCGTATACATGCCTCTGAACAGTCTGAACATTGGCGCATCCGTCCACCATGCTGTATGGTATCGGAATTCTTTTTATGCCTTTATAAGATTAAATAAAATCCTCTGAAACCGTTTGTTTTTTATATTTTTTAAACGATCCTGTACAATTTTCTCCATCGATTTTTAATTAAATAATTATATGCAATGAAAGGTCATATTATTCCCCTTAGTTTAAAACTATTTTGGTTAATGTCCGCCACTCTTCGCTAAGCGGGTCAGATATGCCCAATGACCTTTGGCACACAGATAACCAGGATTAACACATAGAATACTTTTTATCCTGATATTCCTACGGGATCGAGACTTATGCGGGTGACACCGCGGGCGCAGCTAGTAAAAATATAAACGCGAAAGTTTGTGAGGATGGATAGATGCTTGTTGAATAACACCAAAAAACGGAACGGATTTCTAATAAACTTTACAGTAATATAGCTTACACATCAGAATATCACATAGAATACTTTTCATTCCGATATTCCCACGGAATCGACACTTATGCGGGTGAGACATAGAAGACATTATTGGACAAATGAGACCTTGTTTATAAACATTGCTTGCAGTCAAAGGTTTTTTTTTATGAACAGTGGAAACACACAGCTATCAATCAGATTCACCGCCGAGTGAGCGAGTGTGCTAGTGTACGAGTGAGCAAGTGTGCGAGCGAGCTAGTGTGCGAGTGAGCAAGTGTGCGAGCGAGCTAGTGTGCGAGTGAGCTAGTGTACAAATGAGCGAGTGTGCTAGTTTACGAGTGAGCGAGTGTGCGGGTGAGCTAGTGTGCGAGTGAGCGAGTGTGCTAGTGTGCGAGTGAGCGAGTGTGCGAGTATGCGAGTGAGCGAGTGTGAAAGTGAGCGAGTGTGCGAGTTTGCGAGTGAGCTGGTGTGCGAGTAAGCGAGTGTGCCATTGAGCTATTGTGCGAGTGAGCGATCGTGCGACTCTGCGAGTGAGCGAGTGTGCGAGTGAGCGAGCGTGCGAGCGTGCGAGTGTATTATGTCCCTCCACACAGCATAGTAAATATTCTTCTTGAGTGAAGATATTATTGGACAAATGAGACCTTCTTTATAGACTTTGCTTGCAGTCAAAGGTTTTTTTTAACACGCTTTTATTAGTTTCACCTGTATATTTGTTTGTTTGTATGTAACTGACTCGTTTGGGTCGGATTTTGCCCCACATTAAGCGATGAGATTTACTTTAAACGTTGTAGACTTATCAACGACCGACGACAATAAAATATTTTGATTAAAAAAAAGTTTAAAAAAACAAAATATAGTTTAAAAAACCGGCCAAGTGCAATTGACTATGACGGACGGACAGACGGACACACGAGTGATCCTATAAGGGTTCCATTTTTTTATTCGGACGTACGGAACCCTAAAAAGTAGGTGCCTTGAAGAAAAAGTTGTTTTTTTATTTTTTTGCTTTCCTATTCTACGATCGTTAATCCCTTGTCAAGTTGTGTTAGAACACAGAACCTCTATTTTATCAGTGAGTCGGGTAACAAGATATCGCCGTCACCGCAACCAGCCGCCCCCTCAAATAATTCATGAATTGAAAACCAGACATTGCAGAGGAATGGTTAGAAGTTTAGGTTGTTCAGAACTTTAAGTTGAGGTGAAAAAAAAATGGTAATTGTTTCAAGTACTTACATAAATTATTGTGTAACACTCAATCAATACTTGTCTGTTTTTTGTAACAATTTGAAAACGTGAATGACTCTGAATTATTTGTGAGTTTGATGAGCCATTCATTAGTAAAATAGTTTTGAAGAACCCAAGCTTTGACTTTTAAAATAAATTATTTCAAAAGTTTTTTGTTTTTATTTTTCATAGTATTGTATTTATTGCCATACAATTTGGGAATGTTGCCAGCTTTTTGGCCACTTTTCCTGTTAATAGCAATGCGGGCGAATTTTTTGATGCCCTTTGTTTTTGTACGTGTTTGAATTATTTATAAAACAACAATTTAACTCTAATTTAGTCTGTCAATTACAATAAAAAATCGATTCCTTACTGTTGCAATGCGCCCCGTGGTTTCACCCGCATTAGTCTCGATTCCTTGAGAATATCGAGGGAAAAAGTATTTGGTTTCTTAATCCGAGTATTTGTTGTCCTAATCCAAGTCATGGTCTACCCAAGTGCCAAATTTCATTCAAATCCATTCAGCCGTTTTAACGTGAAAGCGTTACAAAAAAACATGTAAAAAATCAAATCTTTTTTCTTAATTTAGTTTAGATTAGATAGGTACCGTAACGATTATCATATCATTCTTGCCTATTCTTCTTCACGCGAAACTACCTTTCAGCAACTAGAATGAATCTTATGTTCCTGTAAATTTACGCACTCAAAAGTGCCTACTAAGTATGTCTTTAAGATAAATGATTTGACTATGACTTTAATATTATGAAAAAGTTATTTTATTTATTGATTGTACGAGTACGAGTATTTTTAATAAAAATATATACATTGGATAAACTTCTTATAATAAATTAACTAACAAACTATTAACTATAAAAATATTTTACTTATTAAAATTAAAACTATTAAAACTAAAACCATACCTTACCTTACTAAAACTTTTTTTTTACTTACCTTATTAAAACTAAAACTAATAGTTTTAGTTTTAATAAGGTAAGTAAAAAAAAAGTTAAATATCCGAAACCAAAAACTTTTTCATCTCTAACCTACGTCTCATCTGACTACGGCGTAGCAAGCGGTTACGAATTCCATTATAGCTACGAGCTACGAGCTACGCAGGCACGCTACGATTGGCACGTCCGTAGGGTTATTGAAATGCGCTGCTAGGCGGCGCGTAATGAGATCACCGACATTTGTTTAAACTATTGTTCTTTTCAAGTACCTCCATCTTGATGGAGGGATAAGCAGAGAATCAGGTTATAAGCGTAAATTAATAAAAATACTGCCACGTTGGACGAATGGTCGCGAGTTCTAACCCAGCATCTACAGTCATGCCTGAAAGAGGACTTTTGGCGGAAAAGTGTCGTATCTCGACGTTTACGAGGACGGTTACGCGACTCCACGCAGCGAAATACGACGCCGACAACGTTACGTGTATTTAGTCATAGTTTTAAGGTTTTTATTATGTACTAGCGACCGGCCCCGGCTTCGCACGGGTGCAACGGAGAAACACTGATAATTTTAGAGCCATTATTTCTCGCAAAAAGTATAGGATAAAAAATGGTTATTGTGGGTTATCCCTAAGAGATAGACATATGCCATTGCGGACTTTTTTGTAGACCTTTTTAAGGTGTACAATACTGTCGTACATTATTTTGATCTATCTCGAAGGGTTCAGCCAGCGTTTAGAATGTAAGCGCAAAAAAATGTGTTTATTTACGACATTACATTACAAACCTCTAAAATTGTCAGTGTTTCTCTACTATATTATGCATGTATTATACATATAAACCTTTCTCTTGAATCACTCTATCTATTGAAAAAAACCGCATCAAAAGCCGTTGCGTAGTTTTAAAGATCTAAGCATATATAGGGACAGACAGACAGGGAAGCGATTTTGTTTTATACTATGTAGTGATTAGTTTATTTTTGTAGAGGATTATTTTGTGTATTTTATGTATGGGCCTTAGTTGCCTGATAAAAAATGATTATTATTATTCCTTTATTTCGTTTAAATACTTAAAAATTATATTTTAAATATTTTTTATAAATAAAAAGATTAAAAAATAGTAGCCCACCGATATCGGGAAGAGGGTCCAAGCTACCAGGTCAGGGCTCCAGAGAGAGGAACCTCCTGACAATGCGAGCCGTGTCCAGTAGTACCGCTTTCTGAATCAAGCCCTTGATCCAGCTGCCTAACGAAAGCCTCCTCAGGTGTTGGTCGAGGCTTTTGGCTATTAATCCATTGGCTGTCACGACTATCGAGTCCACATCCCACATGTTGACAACCTCGCGAGCCAAGTCTTGATCGGTTTGTCTTTCTTAAATATAATATTATTATTACTGTCTTTAACCATATTATTATTCTTATGAGTTTTTCCGCCTATTTATCAGTAGGAGCCCGGAGTCTGGATTTGTCTCCCGGTTGATGGTACTCGTAATAGGCTGGCCCTCTATTACATAGGAGTTAACCCTTTACCGCATAGGAAACCATATATGGTTTGACATGTTTACAGTTTATTTACTCTAAAAAATGAAAAACTAGCGTGTAAATCCTAATGGGGTTTGTTTTTCATATCATTAGCAATAATAAAACACAACTATTTTGTCTATCATCACATACCACTTGGAAATAAAAAAAAAAATAAAAAAAAAAAAACTATAATTCATTCTGAAGCTTTAATAAAGACATTAACTTAAAAAAAAAAAAAATTGTCACTTATTTAATATATCATGCAGTAAAGGGTTAAAGATAACTGGATAAATGTGGGTATCAAAATCAAATTTTAAATATTTTATTCCACATAAACCTACAAGGGCACTTATGAAACGTCAGAAGCTAGGTGCACGGTTCCAATTGGTCGTTTCCTATGGAGAGGAGCCGGCAAGAAACTTCACGGTCACTCTTTTAAAAATAAATGAATTTTACAATGTTTTCAAATTACAGCAGGTATGGGAGGACAGTGTACTCGTAGGACTGTCAACAAGTACCAGGTACTTGATGAAAACTTTTTTACAAAAAAAAAAAAATTACTACAAAGTGAAATATAACTTTAATTTTTGGAAATCTCTGTCTTTGGTTTCGCATTTTCATTTTTTGACACCGACTTCCGAAATTAAAGTTATATTTCTCTTTGCAGTGTTTTTTTTTTTGGACGTCGGTTGTTTTTTTTTTGTGTACAGACGCCAGCACATCAAGCTACCACAATCTGTCAAATTTCTTTAATAGATTTTTCCGGGTCGGGGAAAGTGTTATTGGGTTTTTCCATTGGGAATTTCTTAGTAACCTTGGCCCAGAGTTTGGAAGTTGGCTGTGTGGTACCCTCGTGCCTCGGAAAGCACGTTAAGCCGATGATCCTGAACCTGATCTCTCTCCGGTCGTGTCAGATTGCCGTCCCACCAGACAATGAGAGTGAGGGAAGAGAAAGTGCGCCTGTGTCTGCGCACACACTTGTGCACTATAATATCTCCCGCGCCGAAGACTAGTCTTCATTTGAGATTGGTCGCTATGACCGAAACTCGGTCCGGAAGACATTTTATTTATATCTTTATACTGTGCCTGTGTACTGTATACTACCTTTATTACTGGATATTTTATATCAGTAACTGTGCCTTGGAAAGCACGTTAAGCCGTTGGTCCCGGCTGTCAATCGTTGATCTTGACAGTCGTTACGGGTAGTCAGAAGCCCTAAAGTCTGACAACCAGTCTTACCAAGGGGTATCGTATTACCCAGTAACTGGGTTGTGGAGGTCAGATAGGCAGGCGCTCCATGTAAAATACTGGTATTCAGATGCATCCGGTTAGACTGGAAGCCGACCCCAACATAGTTGGGAAAAGGCTAGGCAGATGATGATGATTTTATATCAGTAATTTTTATGGTGTAAATAATAAGGAATATTTTATCTATCTATCTACATATTTAGTCCCGTTAATGAAATAGTCAAAGGCTTATCATATAAAAGGGGAAGGGGGAGGGTTATTCCATTATCCCACTACTTTAACATGAATGATGTAACCAATATTTTGTAACCATATTATTTTGACATAAAAGAGTGTCCGTGGAGTTTCTTGCCCGTTCTTCTCCACAGGTACCTACTACGCTTTGGGCAACTAGCTTCATCTTTCTGACTAACTGACCCCTTGACAATTCAATAGCGCTTGTAATTGGTATATTTGAAATAAATGCTTTGAGTTTGAGTTGAGTTTGAGTTTTATCATCACTAAATCGTAACGTCATTCCTGTCTGGGATATTTTTAGCAAAGAAGCATGTATAGTTTGTGGGCGACGAAGGCTCCTATCATCGCCATATCGACGGTCCTATGCTTCTCGCATCCAGCAGACTCCAACCTGTGAGACGCTTAGATGCATCATCAAAAACAACTTACAAATTCACCACCAACTTTCCCAAGTCAATTAAAATTCCACGCGCTCCCAAGTCGTCATGAAATCAGGTATAAAATCATAGCCAAACTAGCAAGCCCTCCGGCCATGTTTGTTGCTTAGACGAAAGAAAAGAACTTCCTAATGGACTCTGTCAAACTTTGCCCGGTAGGTGGCGAGGTGGCAGTGAGAGCGGAGCGAGGAATGAGAGAGGAGAGATGAAAGGATCAGCAACACAGTTATTAAAAAAAGATATAAAAGTCATAGTTTCTAAGTCGTAATTTTTCGTTATTTTTGTCTTTTATGGTTATTATATATCTTACTAGCTGGGGTACCCGGCTTCGCTCCGTAATACTCTCGAATGTTCTGGACTGTTCTAGAAATTTGTAAAGGGCAAAAACTCCAGCCCTTATATCTTCAAAAGCATGCCCTTCAGGTAAAAACGGGAACCTTCTTCATGCACAGGAGACAGAGGCTTACCACACCATATAACTTCCTTACTCGTACCGGGACTCATTTCTGAGTTTTAGCGGCACGCACATTGTATACTTTCTTTTATAATATATATTGATATTGATTTTAATTTGTAATGTAATTCACTTTCCTTCCTTTGTATGATTTTCATGTTATGTTCTTTTATTTATTTTAATCTTTTTACCTTGTCAAAACTCCTATAATTGGAAGCGCTCACTTATATTTGTCCCTATTCTGTTATGTGCATGTTATTTTGTAGCCTCTGTTGGAGATCCAACTTTTTTTCTGTCTCACTGCTGGGCAAAAGCTTCCCCCAATTTGAAGTCTTTCCAGGAACTCCTTTCCCACGCCACCTCGAACCAACCCTCGTGGTCCTCGTCCAGGTCATCTCGCCACCGCTTCCTGGGCCGACTTTGGCGGTGCCGTCCATCTTAAGGCAACCGTTGAGATTCAATAAATAAATAAATATGTCTTTATGTGTGTGTGTGAGTAGTTTCGTTAGGAACTGCACGCTAATTTTATTCCACTTTTTTTTTTGTCTAACCCATAATAAAACTGTTGCTCTGAAGGCCAATTCTCGTAATTTAAAACGATCAAAATCTTGTCGGAGTCTCATATCGGCGAAAAAAAAAAAAACGTCAAAAACTTGTCAAAAATGTAAGAAAATTGGAGGTATTTTTGACAGATTGAGATTGAGATCCAATTGTGAATGCTCTTAAAATCACGAGAATTACCCCTTTTTTTTTTGGGTGGGAAATTATCAAATAACTTCTCCCGCTCTGGGCGGAGCGGGAGGGTGTATCAGACTTTTACTGACTAAAACCCACCCGTGTTCCTTCAGTTGCCTGTGCCAAGGGCCACGGTAACTCTTTCGAACAATCCGCGACCCTGGCAGGCATCGGCCCTAGCGGACCCCGTCAGTTACTGCTGACATCTCTTTGAGGCACGAGAATTACCCCTCAGATGTTGAATGGATTATACAGCGTATGGACATCTGTATTACGAAAGGTATTACAGGTGCGTTATGTTATACTAGAGACAAAGGTAAAAAATCTTATGTGCCCGTAATATGCATGGAACACTACCACTCCCTCCTTACAAACCAAAACCTAGCAACACCGCTTAGCAGAAAAAATGCGTCATCATCTGCCTAGCGTTTTTTCAACTACGCTGGGGTTGGATTCCAGTCTAACCGAATGCAACTAAATACCAGTATTTTACAAGGACCGACTTCCTACCTGATCTCCAAAACCCAGCTAGTACCAGAAAAACTGCGTACAAAGTTGATATTTTTGCGTATCCACTATACTCAAAGCAGTGTGATATAAGTTTTCCCAGTATTTCCCCATTTCTTTGCAAAGAGTTAAGAGCAAGAGATCCTCATTTCTTTGCAGAGTTAAGAGCAAGAGATGACTTTCCTTCATCACCCACTGATGATTATTTTTCTTTAGTAGACAGCACACATCCTGCCACCGTAAAATAGGACCTTAAAAATTATCTTGGTTTCACTGAATCACAAAAAACATCTTAAGAATACGGTATATAATATCTCTCTGTCTTTGCACGCCAACCGTGATGTCACACAAAGGAGGAAGCAAAAATGAACGAAAAAATAAGTTCAATGAGGTGCTTGAATTTTCTCAACCTAAACGAATTATGGGAAAGAATTGAATTAACTTTCGTCAATCTATGCCTCTTTTGTGAAATAAAGCACGGAGCGGGTACAGGAAATATTTGCATTAAAATTATTTAATTTTCACTGTATTTTGTAATAATATTATCATTTTCACTTTGATCATTGATTGCGTTCTCCTGGTTCTTACGAGGAGAACTCCTCAACAATTAACGTCCCTGCATCGGGTAAAGCAATATTTTGTAAAAGGTGATGAGCAGTTGACATTAGGCTATTGTAACTTACATAGATAAATTACAAACTGACACACTAAAAAGTGAAAAATAAAAAACTTTTTTATAAATAATTTAAAAAAAACAACCGACTTCCAAAAAAACACTATCAAGTGAAAAATAACTTTAATTTCGGAAGTCGGTATCAAAAACCTAAAATACAGATCCAAAGACACCACTTCCGTTTTTTTTTAAGTTTTGTCTTTATAAAATATTTCCTACGCGGTCTTTCTTACCAAGGTCAGTCTTACCAAGAGATATCGTATTGCCCAGTCACTGAGTTGTGGAGGTCAAATAGCCGCTCTATGTAAGATACTGGTATTCAGATGCATCCGGTAAGACTGGAAGCCGACCCCAACATAGTTGAGAAAAGGCTAGGCAGATGATGATGAACCGACGTAAAAATGTTTCGTTGGTTTAGAACCGTGTGGTGAATCTGTGGTAACCGGTGTACCTCGATGTCCGTGGCACCATTTTAGTTTTACCTAATTGTAAATGTGCTTAATTAGCACTGACCGGGATTTCTTAGTTACGATAATAGTTCATGCCGTCATAAACACTATAAGACACTAGCAACGATCCGTCGTTTCACCAGCACAAGTCTTGATCCCGTGGGAATATCAAAATAAAACGTATCTTATGTGTTAATCCTGGTTATAAACTAACTGTATGGCAAACTTCATCTAAATCCGTTAAGTAGTTTTTGCGTGAAAGAGTACCTAACAAACAGCCGCCCATCCATCCTCACAAACCACGTTTATAATACGTGTATTAGTAGGAAGAAGGAAGGATTTACGGGGTGCCGGAGGAGTGTGTGTATGTAGGTACATTTAAGTATGTAAACCATTTTTATTATTTTGTTATTGCAGAACGGACCTGTTCTTGACCACGATGGAAAGCGATGGATGAGGTCTATGATGGAACGAGCGTGCCTTGAAAGCAGATCGATTGTAGAAGAGAACACAGACGCACAGACTACTGTTACTGGTGCCTTCAGATCGCGTCGCTTATCTCACACTGCGACCTATCCCTTATATACCCTCAGTATTCTAGACTATGTTTACAAAACGTATATACATGCATACATTACACATAAGTACGTACACATACAGTACAGTGTTCAACTATAGTTGTTGGTTTGCACACAACTTGGCCGATCGACTATGAATAACTTAACTTGGCAATGGATTTGTTTCTGTAGTTGGTCTTGTGGTTGCAAGCAAGAGTGAGCTGAGCGTGGGTTCCTGGGTTCGATTCCCAGGTCGGGCAAAGTGTTATTGGGTCTTTCCTTTAGGTTTCGGAGTTGGGAAGTTGGCCGTGCTTCGAAAAGCAGGTTAAGCCATTGGTCGTGCGCCAGATCCCTCTCCGGTCGTGTCGGATTGCGTGTCGTCCCATTGGGCTATAAGTGAGGGAAGAGAGAGTGCGCCTGTGTCTGCGCACGCACTTGTGCACTGTAATATCTCCCGCGCCGAAGGCTGATCTCCGCTGAAATTGGTCACCTTGGCCAAAATTCGGTATATAAATTAAATTTTTGAATCTTTACTCTTGAACTATATCATTACAAGAGCGATAAAATGAAGGATTAAAACCGTTCATACTTCGCATACTTTCAAAGACAATCGTTTTCGAATAACGGCATAAATTGTGATATTTATTGAGTAAATCACCTAAAGTCGTGTTAAACACCAGCGGAGTAATTGCGTGAAGCACTTGCAGTAGCAATAGCTTTCATTTTGACAGCTCAACAACATTCATTGCGTTATTTACGTTATTGAGTAGACAAGTTGTTTGAACATAAGAAGCATTGGATTAGCAATATTCTCCAAAATCATTCAGATTGTGATTGAAAATGTGTTACGCAGTGAAGGGACCAGGAAGTATGGCAAAAAATTGAAAGGGGTGATCCCTGGCTGACACAATGATAATGATGAAATAATCTAATGGTCATTCTTCCCAGTATTTATATAATAATAATAATAATAATATTCCACAACTTTCACACAACGCCATCTAGTCCCAAACTAAGCAGAGCTTGTACTATGAGTACTAGACAACTGATAAACATACATATATATTTCTAAATACATACATATTATAGATAAATTACACCCAGACAAAGAACAAATGATCGTGCTCATCACACAAACATGTGTCCTAGGTGGGAATCGAACCCACGACCTTGGGCATAGCAGTCAGGACCACTGACCACTAGACCAACAGGCCTGTCCTATATACCGATCTAATGGGTAACTCTGATCATAAATAAATGATAAATGATTTATTTTCTGTAAGTAGGTTTGTACAAACACTTTTACATACAAAAAAAACACTGAAATAAACTCAGACATCCAGGTCTCTTTCAAACTCCAGACATAAGAAATGTCCGAACTTCCAGACTTTATTTCACCATGAATCGGACAAAGATAGCTACAAAACTTTTCAGCTACCTAAGATCTCTGCTTACGCCGCGAGTGTAAAAAACGTGAAGTTTCCAACACGGACATCCTGTAATAGGACTCGTGGGACCAGTAATTGTGTATCGAGCCAACGAAACAAAACTAGATCGCGATGTAATGGGAAAACTTTCCCATAGCCTTGTGTACATTATTAAGTACTTAATTGGGGCTGTGCTTCCCATGAAATAAATTTCCCGGTAAGGGGAAATAACAAGGTATTATATGGGATTATCAAAATATGTGGGGGGTACAAGGACTTTAGTTTTAATGATGGTATAGATGTATGAGGAAAAGGGTGTAAAGTTCACTCACCCTCCATAGAAAAAAGAAGATCCTTTGACAAGACGGGAGTTGTGTCTGGTGGGCAACTGCCCGATGCTTGATGTCGGGACGTTGTTTGTGGGGTAAACTCTGCTTGCGCGATGCAGGATTTTTCGTGATGTCAGTATGATGCGTAGTTCACATGTGGCCCTGTAGACGCCGCTACAATGGTTTTACCTTAAACGAAAATTAGATTGTTAATGTGTAATGAGCAGACGAGTGCCAGAGTGGAGACCGCGTATCGGCAAGCGGGTGAGACACCCCATAGCTATAATAATAATATTCCACAACTTTCACACAACGCCATCTAGTCCCAAACTAAGCAGAGCTTGTGCTATGAGTACTAGACAACTGATAAACATACATATATATTTCTAAATACATACATATTATAGATAAATTACACCCAGACAAAGAACAAATGATCGTGCTCATCACACAAACATGTGTCCTAGGTGGGAATCGAACCCACGACCTTGGTCATAGCAGTCAGGACCACTGACCACTAGACCAACAGGCCTGTCAAAGCTGAATGAACCGACGACCTCAGAAAGGTGGGCGGGTTAGACAGGATGATGAAAATGGAGGACAGGGTGTTGTGGCGAAGCCTGGGAGAGGCTTGTGTCCAGAAGTAGACTGCAGCAGACGGAGTTAGTTGACTGATTGGTGATCATTATATCTAAGCACTCTAAGGGCCAGTTTCTTGCATGATAATTATCGCAAAGTGTCAAGCGTGCGACTTGGTTAGCATATTTTCTTCTTTTAGCCCTTAAATGCATCGTGATGTAAATTTGCATCAACCAATCCAATGCCATATTTTCGTTTCCACAGAGCACGGGGATTCCCCAATTGTTAGAGATATTCAATTCATTTTGTTCCCAGTAGATTCGTTCTGATTACATAAAGATGTGAATTTCCACCAAGCCATTTAAAAAATAAAAAGTATTTCTATGAATATATTTTTTTGAATATTTTTTCCTTACTATAGAGCTAATGTTATGTCCAAATAAATTTAATTTGCTTAAAAAGTAAAAATCATGCATTTAAGGGTTAAAAAAAACGTTGCCCCACACTAGGAATTTCTCCTGTATTGTGGGTGCGCTTACAAACATTTAAACTCACATACACAAACAGCCAGACCCGGAACAGCTACTTGTAGGTCATACAAATATTTGTTCCGTGCGGGAATCGAACCCGCGACACGCAGCGCAGCAGTCAATCGCTTAACCACTGCGCCAACCGTGCCGTCATATAAGCCCTCGCTGCGTTTACGACGGCTGCAGTTGCAGTAGTTCGTGTGCGTGAGCACTAAGCTGCTGCGATTGGCTCTTGGTAAATCATTCAACCAATTACAACAGTTTACGATAATTTGTGTTAAGTTCGCGGGCGTTCTACGCACAGTTGGGTTGTGTGTACCTGATGGGCACGTGGGGCGGCGGAGGCGGCCGCCGCTGCTGTGGGTGCCGCCCGCTCGCACCAACCTGCTGCAGCACGCGCCGCTGACGCGCGCGCTGCGTACACTCAATGCGGTGTCACAACAGATTGACTGCTTCCACTGTACTCTGAGTGAATTCACAGGGGCCGCATTTTGTACTCTTGGTTGTTCTTGATGATATACTTTTAAGTCTAATTATAAATAAAACTACACTATTGTATTAGGTAAGTAAGCCTGTGATGATAGTGTATGTGAAATAAATAAATAAAGTTTGCTGTGATAAAAATACAGACTGATTTAAATCTCACTATCAAGGCTCGTCAGGGTTAAAACTTGAAACTATAATTTATCTACGAGTTTATTAGTATCGAGGAGACAACCCAAGAATAGCGACCGCAGGCGACGTCGTTTTCACTTCGCCGGATACTATTGGACATAGAACTCCTTGTAAGGAAACGAGATTTGATACAAAGGACCAATTTCTCAAATCTTCAGATTACTCAAAATAAAAACGCGATTTTTCGCGATTTCTGGACAAATTACAAGGTCGGACAAAGACCAGACCTGGGGCCAAATAAATGGGCACGTCTGGTTTGACCGAATGGATACCCGAGATGCGAAATTAATGCGATGACAAATTACAAGGTAGGACAAAGGCCAGACCTAGGGCCAAATAAATGGGCACGCCCGGATTGACCGAATGGATACCCGAGATGCGAAATTAATGCGATGACAAATTACGAGGTCGGACAAAGGCCAGACCTGGGGCCAAATAAATGGGCATGTCCGGATTGACTGAATGGATACCCGAGATGCGAAATTAATGCGATTTTCAGGGTTTAGTTACCGATTTTAATTTACAATAATTTGGAAAAGATATTGAAACACTTAAAGTAAAATAGGAACAAAGATTTATATTACGTCGAACGCAGATATAACAAAGATTTAAATTGTTAGATTTGCCCTCACTGTACTTAGGTCGCGCGAAAAAGTTTTCAGACTAAAAAGAATGAGCTCCTACATTTCGCATCGAACGATACCTACTCACTGAAAATCTAAAAAAGCAAAAAAAAATCTAGATCTAAATCTAATCTAGGTCATATTTTAGATGATGTAATCTTTGTCAAAATTTTAACTTTATTAATGCTCATTAAACAACTAATTACTAAGAGTAAGAGTGTCTAAGAGTTTAAGTACGTACTTAAACTCTTAGCGGTACAGAATAGTTTAGACAGAATAGTTTAGAAAAAAAAAAGGAAGTGTAATCCTTTTTTTTTTCTAAACTATTCTGTCTACCTGTGAACAGGGTTGTGGATTATACTTACTAAAATTGTTTTGGTTAAATCAGTTTCAAGTTCTTATAATGTAACTGTTTGTTCCTTTCTTAAAAAAAAAACTTCAGTATGAGTGAACGAGACAATACTGTTCAAATGTCACTGTCATCGAAAGAGAAACGTGACCATCTTATGACGGAGAATCTAACGATTTAAATCTTTGAAAAATACTAAAACATTGTAGTTTGTATTTACGTAAGATCTAAATAATATTAATAATAAACAAAACATCTTCCCCTCATCACGTTCTAATGAAGAAGATTTTTCAATTAAGTGGAAACGCTTTCCACTTCAAATTACATTTTAATTAAATCGTAATTTCTCGGCAAAAATACTATAAATCATGTTTTGTTTAAAACCGAGGAATGGAGGGGAAGTATCCTTAATCTTGCGATAACTCATATTTTGACGTTCGAATTGCTTAAAAATTTTGCTTTGTAATTTGATTTAATCTGTTGAATGCCGTAATTACAGAAACAATTAAAAAGCCATGGTGTCTCGCGTGGACCCACGAATACGAATACAAATACGAATGATAAACATAACACCACGCCCGTTTTCACTCAGATTATGAGACAGCACAGTAATTTTTCTAAGATTTTTCTCTTCGTGTAGCAATTCCACATTCATACACAAAACTTTCCTAATGACAATTTCCTAATAATATACCTAACTATTACAAGCATTTATTGTTTCACTACAGGGTCTAGGGATCCAGATTTCCTTCCCATTTTCTCTCTTCGCCCAGTGAATCTAAAAATAACATCAAAACCCACGTTATTAGTCCATCCACCTAACTTCTGAGACAGAAATTCCTTGTACCTAATATAGAATACAATCAATAGGCAGCCTATTCATATCAGAAACAATTCAAGAGCTTAGGTACAAGTCGTCCCATGTTTGTTCTTAAACAGTAAACAAAGTCAATCCTTTGACAAGCGATGCACTGGGTCGCATAAACAACGCGTTTTAACGAGCTGCGAGAAAGTTGTAAATTAAGTAGTTTTGCTGTCAACAGTCTAACCAAAAAGTTTCCCGTCAGACTAAAACTACGAATCTTCCGACAGTACAGCAAGTACCGCTCATAATATTGAGTTATGTTTCACTCGATTATCGGAGACATCGAGTTTTTCTTTGAAAATAAAGAGAGCTAGCTTGAGTAACGCCTTTTGTTTAAAAAAATATTATTTGTTTGAGTTTTTATTAGGACCTATTTTTATATGTCCTCCAGTCCGTATTTCGGTCATGGCAGACAATCTCAACGGAGACTAGCCTTCGGCGCGGGAGGTATTAATATAGTGCATAAGTCTGTGCGTAGACACAGGCGCACTCTCATTGTCCGATGGGACGGTAATCCGATAAAACCGGAGAGAGATCAGAGAACGGCTTAAACCTTTCAGTACGGCGCGCGAGAAGCATAGCGTGCACTGCCGGCCGGCGCTCGAGAGATGTGTTCTGCGCAGTTGTGATAGTACATAGCGCAATCTGCCACAAGCGCTGGCAGTGACTGCACGCCTGTCTTGTTTATAATCAGTTTTAGACTTGATTTGCAAAAGTACGTCACCCAGCCGTGACAAGCATCTGTGCCAGAACGTACATGTCCGTCAACCGTACTGAAAGGGTTAACGTGCTTTCCGAGCTACGGGGATGTCCGTCCCATCAGACTATGAGAGGGAGGGGAAGACGGAGTGCACCTGTGTCTGCGCGCACACTTGTGCACAATAATATCTCCCGCCGAAGGCTAGTCTCCGTTGAGGTTGACTGCCGTGGCGGAAATACGGTCTGGAGGACTTGATTTTTTATCATTTTGATATAACAGCCAACTAAATCATCTTAACTCTCCTGTCTTTATCCCAAACGCGTATTGTCATCGTAGATTTAAAATCCTAACTGACAAACTATTTGTTATACTAGAAACTCCACTCATCGATGAATTTAAAAAGAAATTAAAAAGATTCTTGCTATTTAAATGTTATTATAGTATTCAGGATTATTTAACAGAGGATGTAAGGACATATTGTCCTCAGAAATATTTTTGTTGATGTGACAAGTGATTAATAATAATAATAA
Source organism: Eremobia ochroleuca (assembly GCA_949629135.1). Classification (NCBI taxonomy): domain Eukaryota; kingdom Metazoa; phylum Arthropoda; class Insecta; order Lepidoptera; family Noctuidae; genus Eremobia; species Eremobia ochroleuca. The sequence goes on from OX451407.1 coordinate 3,160,946, forward strand.
TAATAATAATAAAACTTTATTTCGGACTAAAGTATCCATAGTTTTGTTAGTATTTTAGTGTTAGTAACAATGATGATGCTTAGGTATTAGATTAGTATTGTTAGTATCTTAATAATAATAATAAAATAAACAATTCACTCCCAATCTGGGTGAGGCTCGCCGATCCTGGGGAATGTCTACTTGACTGCGTGCAGTCGTATCCAGCGCCCCAAGATCGGAGAGTCCCACCTATCAGCCAACACTCTCAGGATGGTGTTGGGGCTGGCGCGAACACGGCGTAGCAAGGATGCGCATCTCTTGCGCATGATGGCCGAAAAACTATCAACGACCGCGTCCGCAAACATGCCGGACGCGCTGCAAAATCGCGGCAGCCCCATCAACACCCGGAACGTGTTGTTATATTGTGTGCGCAGGCCACTGTATGCAATGCACTAATTAATTATCTAATAATATTACTTTAACATTTATTTACAAATATATCTTTGCATTGTCATTTAATACATGACATTTTAATCTTTAATTATTCTTGTGACGTTAATATTTGCTAATGTGTCATTATTATTTGCCACGGTGAAATACCAAAATTGGGTTACTAATTATTAAATTACTGTTGCAAGTAATTGTATAACATGTTGTGATACAGTAAAAGCTTGATATTTGCACGCCTCAAGGCGTAATATGGTTGAACTATGCTCATTTTCTTTTTTTAACAACTTTATGAAAATACCCATATTAGCAAATAAATGATTTTGAATTTGTATCAAAGTGGTGCTGTTATAATGAGTGATGACATTTATTCGTCATCTCGGTAGTAATCCCCTTTCTAGCTATATCATATTTCACACAGTCCATCCATTTTTTCCTTGGTCTTCCCCCATTCTTATCCTCGTAGCCATCCACATTTATACTCAAAACAGCAAACCAAACATCCAAATACCAACCTCTACCTACCTACAAAATTACTAATTTCCGTGCGCAATCAGTCGGAACAAATCGAAATTATATGCATGAACAGTTCAACGTGGAGAGCTTGATACAAAAATCAAATATAGGCTGGTTTTGATGAGTACTGATCAAAGAGGGTGGGGACAGGGATTTACGATTGGTTGGTCGTGGATTCGATCCCAAGCAGCTTTAACCTATATTGTCCCACTGTTGGGCAAGTCTCTCTAATACTTATCCACTTTTCTTTGTGCTGTGTGTGCTGTGACAGATGGGCCAAAGTCGTCACACAGTGGGTGCCTGCTGACAGGCGTCGTCCCCGAGTTAGGCCTAAAAATCGCCGGCTTGGACTCGTTTCTAACCGATTGAACGGAGAAGCGACTTATTTTGTGTAAATTATTTCATCATCACTCATCAAAACGGTGAAGGAAAACATTGTAAGGAAAAATGTGTGTCAAAAATTCTAAGATGTGACATCTGCCAACCTGCACTGGGCCCGCGTGGTAGATTACAGCCCACTCCCCCTCACAGAGAGGAGGCGTGTGTCCCAGCAGTGGGAACATTATAAGCTGATTATGTATATACATCGTGTAACGTTAAATGCGCAAAACCTGAAAATATGTAGTTTGATCAGAATAATGAGCAGAATTAATTGAACCACTTTTTAATATAGGTCACATTTTTCAAAAAAATCTTCATTAAAAACGTTGCCGTGTCTATTTATTAATAGGTCAAGCAACCCAATGTCAGCGCGGCGCAGCGGCCCGGTGACGACTAGTGATGGGCGTTGAATCAACGAACTAGTTGAATCAACGTTGATGTCTCTTCAACGGGATTAACGTTGACCGTGTACAAATCAACTCGTTGAATTCGTCAACGAGTTACGAGACAACGACGTTTATGAATTCAACTCGTTTGACGAAACGAGAAACGGAACCCAACGTTTTGTTATTTTCAACGTACGTAAATTGTATTTCTTTAACAATAAAACTCCCGCTACGACGCGATAATAATGACAATAATTTGAACTCTAAATAACGAATACAAGATTTGATATTTATTTAGTAATTTGATCAATGTCATTATTTTTAAAAAAAGTAAAGGATGACATTATTAATTCTTAAAATTATCATATTCGTGCGCGGAATGAAACGTTTCCGGTAGTAGGTAAAGTCATCATAAAATGTTATCCAATTTCATTAGGTAAACTGCATCAAATTGTTCGTAAATTAACATTACAATAGCATACATTAGTAAAAGCGTTTAGGCGTTTATCGTTCATGCAAGTTGACGTTCGTAACACGTTAACTCGTTGACGAAATTAACTAGTTGATCAACTAGTTGACAAACGCAATTCAACGTTAACGTTTCGTTGACGGAAAAACCTTCAACGACCCATCACTAGTGACGACTCCTCCCTCGATAAAGCGTCGTCGCAGACGCAAGAAACGATCAGAATGGCCAGTAAAACTAAAACAGCACATAAAACCTTTAAATTTTTTTTAATGACTTATTTTCTCTGTGAAATAGGTCAATTGAATTAAAAATCAGTTGGGGTGTCTAAGGTTTTGCGCATTTAACGTTACACGTTGTATAGCGTATTGTATTTCTGAACCATTGTGACTAGATGTATGAATGAAAGTTGATGTGTCTACACACTAAAACCACCGGGCTTGGGTGTGGGTGCTGGTTCCTAGAAGAGCGGTGACAGCCACGTGCGGCCGTAATGTCCAAATACAGAGCGTAATTTGACACCTTAATATAAAATACTGGGGATAATGACAGATTTTCATGACGTCCGTCATAAACATGACGGAAGCGCTCTTCTTGGAAACTATAGCTTTAGGCTTCAGAACGTTGCAAGTCGGACATCTTTTCTTTAAAATGAGCCCGGCGGAAGCAAAAGCAGTATGAAGGAATCGTAGCAGGAGTTCTCTAGTTTCTGCGTGCCCACATGGGAAGTAGCTATGAGTTTATGTATGTATGTATTATATTGAAATCTTTCAGTTGTAGGTTTTACTATTTACGCTGGCAAATCTATGCTAATATTATATAGAGGTAAAAGCTAGTTTTAATGTAGGGGGTAATCTCTGAAGCTGCCGGTTGGATTAAAAAAAAATCTTTTTGAATTTTATAGCCCCTTTCTTGAGGAAGGCTATAGGCTATTAAACATCACGCTATGACCCTTAGGACCCGAGCAATAAGGAAAAAGTCAAAATAAATGCTAAGTGAAAGCCAGATAGCGATGCGACGAGGTGGGTCGGGAACAAGACATTTCACGCAAATGAAATCGCAGGCAGAAGTTAGTAAAAAATATGACGGCGCCTCAACGTCGAAATCAAAATGTCAACGTCAAGAGTGGCTTTATGGTCGCTGTAAAAGCCACTCTAGCGGAGCGTCGTGTCGATGGTAGCGGGGCAGCCATCTTTTCAAACGAACGGTTTGACGGAACGGCACCAGCGCACCATGTCTGCGACGAATCGCTTTCCATTGCCTCAATTAAAGTGATTTTTAATAAGATTTGTGAAGATTTAAAGACTAAGGACTATTATTTTAATGTTACAAGGTTAATTTTAGTGATATTGTAATTATTGAAGAAAAGCATTATAGCAGTTGATTTTCGGAGGTATTCGGTTTTATTCACCGCCTTATATCCACGCCCTGCGAGATTAGTTCTGATGATGGCCCTCCTGCGCCCTCAAATATATAAAAACTAACATACTTTGAATTCTGACGTACATATACAGTGTGTCTGGACATGGACTACCGATATTCTAAATACTTAAATATAAACTATTTTAAAGTACACGGAGAGAAAAAACTTAGAAAAATTACTGTGCTGTTTCATAATCTGAGTGCATTTGAGTGATAATGGGAAAATTACCATAAAAAATCCTATGCTACATAATAAAATTTATTGGACTAATATTGAATTTTTCCTAATCTCAATCAGAAAATTCTCTGTAGATGTCACTTGCCACTTGCTTGATTTCACTTTATAGTTATGAGCACAGTAATTTTTCTAAGAATTTTCTCTTCGTGTACAATTACACTCTAAGCTTGGGTCCAATACACTTCGCCGCTATGTGACAGCCATTTTGTTTGTTTTTTTTTTTTTTGTATATTCTCTATGCGAGTTCAAAAAAATAATACTATCTCTCAAAGTTTTAGTCACACTGAGATACAAATAGGCTCATTCGATAGGCAATAATATTGTCTACCGTCTGCGTATGCATTACAAAACAATGTGTTCACAATACCATAAATTTTAAAAAAAATGTGAATGTCGAAAAAATCGAAAAATTATGCAATTCAGCAAATAATTTTTAATTACTACAAAAACACCCCCGACAACTTTTTTTTTTTTTTTTTACTAGATCGACAGATTTTGAACTAAGATACAATACAACATAAAATTAACAACTGTATGTCTAATACATTAAGAGTTACTAAAGAGTTACTAGTGACTCGCCCGCTTCGGGTGAGTAAATTCGTGCGAATCGACTAATAAGCCTTAATTGCTTCTGCTTTCTTACTATTCTCATTATTATACGAGAGAACAAGATGATACGTAAACTTAGTTATTATTTCGTGATGTCGACGTGTTATTTATTATTTAACAATACAAGAGATTAACAGAACGAACGTTAATAAAGGGATCGTTGTCGATTCATAATTCACCGTTTCATTAGCCGGCGCGTGTTTTTCGCTCGCTCCCAAATGTTTTACGATTGAGCCACAGTCGGCTAAGGGAAGTAAACATTTTATGACGGCGGCTATTACGTGTCCATGTGGCAATAGGGATTACTGTAGTCGTAATAATTCATACTATAACGTGAAGCTATTTCTAACCGCTCCCGCCACACTCCACGCGCTTCAGGCGGAAACGCCTCACGTACCCACCCGGCCAATGAGAACTAGTCGAAGCTTCTAGAGCATTCTAGAAGAGCATTAGTGAAAAATAACTTTAATTTCGGAAGTCGGTGACAAAAACCTAAAATACAGATAGAAAGACACCGACTTCCGAAATTAAAGTAATTTTTCACTTTGTAGGGTTTTTTGGAAGTCTTTTTTTTTTGTTAAAAAGTTTTTGTTACGTTTAGTTTCTTTTGTTCATATAATTAATTTTGTTCATACAATTAAGTTTGTCCATATAATTAATTTTGTTCATACAATTAATTTTGTTCATATACCTAATTAATTTTACTCTGACCACAGTTACGTTTGCCTTCAGTTTGTAAATATCTAAGTTGTAATCTGTGGAAAATGAAGTGGGTAGTATATTTGTTAAGTTTATTGTTGAGTTACTTTTTCGTTTCTTTTTTTGATACTTCTGTTTGTTTTCCCTTGCAAATAACACATACAACTTAAACTGAAGCTAACACGATGCTAGTTGTTTTGCCAGTGGCATACAACCAAATTGAAGCAACACTTGACTCGCATCGTCTAAACACTGTTTTTATTTAAGTAATGCTGCACCGTCCCACTGCTGAACAAAGGCCTCCCCTAAGTCCTACCAGACATCCTTTTCTAGAGCCACCTCGATCCAACCCTTATGGTAAGCGTCTAGGTCGTCTCGCCACCTGTTCCTGGACCGGCCTCGACGGCGCCGTCCATCCTCAGGCACCCACCGTGTGGACACTGTTGCCCAACAGTCACTGGACTTTAGACGGTGCAACTTTTATCCTTTATAAATTGCTAACAGCGATGGGTACCGGCAGCGCAAGAACAGTCGTGTGACGGTGTGTAAATAAGTAATAAAAATCAACAATACAGCTCTCTAAGTTCATTTTACCCTATTGAATGACAATTGACTATGAAATCGTGACATTTGAGGACAATATTCTAGCTTAAGGAGTTGTATTTCCAATTCTAATAAATATAATTATGTATAGCCATATATTTGTTACGGTCGCGAATTTTATTTTAATCAACATACAATTTTACACTGACAGATTGCAAAAGAGCAAATTGCAAAAAATGCTTAAGTAAAATTGAAGTTCGCGGGCTGTTTTAGCGCATCCCTCTTAATATAAAACGGCCAAGGCCAACATTAGTTAAGACAAAAGCGATAATCACTAAAATCACACAACACACAAAACACAACTAAACGACAGTCATACGCCCATCTCACAATACTCCAGACATCCTGACAAAATGTTCTTCCAATCCTCCGCGAGCACATCACAGTCAGGCTTAACGTCTAAAAGACCGTTAACCGCAGAGAGTGAACTTAATTTCTTACAGATTCTATCTGGATGCTATCACAATTCGAAATAGCACCCGCAACCTGCTTTACAGACATTTCAACTGTAAAATAATTTTTACTACAACAACTGAATTAAACATTTTGACAATATCACAAAATCTGAATTTTTATTACGTTTTCAGTATTCAAGTCGTGCAAACTTAAACAAGTTTGTTGCAGTAGCTTCTGTAATAAACTTACTTTTGTAAGTAGCTTGTTTTTCTCAAAACGGACGAATAATATGGTGCATAAAAACAACCATCTATGTATTTTTCCTTACGTCATAGTAAATAATCCTTCAGACGGAATTTCGGACATGGCAACTAATCTCAACGGAGACAAGCCATCTACGCGGGAGATATTATAACACACAAGTGTGCGTGCACACGTGCAGGCACACGTGCACTCGTTTTCATAGTCCGATGTGACAGCAATCCAACACGACCGGCGAGCGATCAGGCGCAGGATCAACGGCATTACGTGCTTTCCGAGGCACGGGGGTGGCACCACCAACTTTCAAACCCCAAGCTGTTACTAAGAAATTCTTAACGGAAAAACTTTATAACACTTTGCCCGACGGGAATCGAACCACGTTCAGCAGTCGCACATCACGATTTATTTTAACAATGGTTTGAACGTCTTGATTGTGTGCATCAGATCTTCTTCCAATTAACAAATTCAACGCAAATTACTAAGAAATTTATCATCTGCCCATCTAGCCTTTTCCCAACTATGTTGGGGTCGGCTTCCAGTCTAAGCGGATGCATCTGAATACCAGTATTTTACATGGAGCAGCTGCCTGTCTGTCTTCCACAACCCAGTTGCTATCTCTTGGTAAGACTGGTCTTCAGACTTTCGAACTTCTGACGACACATAACGTCTGTCAAAGATCCACGAACAAAAGCCAGAACCGACGGCTTAGCGGCCTTTCCAAGGCACAGAATTTCTTGCCCGTTCTTCTCCATAGAGATCTACGTTTTGGTAAGGGCAATTAGCTTCAGCTTTCTGACTAACTGACCGACTTTTTGACAGTTCAAAAGTGCCTGTAAATAGTTCAATTGAAATAAATGCTTTGAGTTTGAGTTTAACGGACCAACCGCTGCAAGCGTAGCTTGACTTGATCGATCGACTGATTGATCGGCTTTTATTAGTTAGCCACAATCCCCAAATAAGAAGATTAAAACAAACCGAACCTCAACACACAACGTACAATTCTTACAAGTCAGAAACGATGGACTGATGGTGTGAGGAATGATATGAAAGAGTAGGGAGTGAATTATAGCGTGGCGATTGACAGGGGAGCATGGAAGAAGAAAACGTGTTGCGCAGATCTCAAGCAACATGGGACAAGGAGAAGAAGACGATGATGAATTCTTACTAGGTGATACGGGATGGTGTTCGCAACTCCACGTCAAAGCGCGTATTTTGCTTACGAGTGGGAAATTCGATTATTTCATACACTCCAGCTCCTCAAGGAAGGCCAGAAACGTCTTGGTGTTACTGACTACCTCGCGGAAGGTACCTGGGTTACTGAAGTAATTTGCCTAGTACTTGGCGACCACCGAGCAACAGAAGCACATGAGCTGCTGTCTCGTCGTCCTCCACACAGGCCCTGCACAGCGGGCAGTCTGTGACTCCTATGAATGTTTACCAGTTAATTAATCATAGTGAATATCTTTGCTTCGTGCACAGCAAAGATTATCCGGAACTCCTTCTAATGGTACGGAGGGAAATCGAATTCTGATAGCCCCCTACCAAAATTCGATTATCCTTACTGTTTGCTTCGATGATTTGCAGTCAGGGTATGGGCTGCTCTTCTTATTTGTGTGTGTGTTGGGTTGGGTGAACAACGACTCAAGAAATGACTTATTTATTTGCTCTTGATGAAAAAACGTTTTATTTTAAACTATGTACAATCTTATATTAGATACAATGGTAAACGGGTAAAAAGGTGAAGAACGAATATATTGCGCGCGACGCATGATCTCTCTTAAAAACGAATCATCGGTGTGAAGTTGATGAGCAGCGAGCCCGAAGCTCATTGGCCGGCGTCGGCAGGCTCCACCAGATTGGACGCCGTCTGTTGCAGCTTCATGTCGTTATGCTACCGCCCCGCGCGTGTAGATGGCGCGTGCGGTAACATAAGTCCGGCCTTGGAAGTGGCAGGTTCCAACAGAGTCAGGATACTACTTCGGATACTGACTGCAGCACTGGCAGTGGGCATATTCTTGAGAATGCTCTGCGTGTGACTCCTGTTGCTGTGAGCAGGTCAGCCACTCTTGAAATTCCATCAGCGCCAGGATAATTTCGTAAAATCCTTCCTAGTTTCCATTTGAGTGGAGGCAGGTTTTCGTCCTTGATTAGAGCAAGTTGACCGAGCGTAATGGAGTCTCGATGTGTCTTCCATTTAGTACGCGTCTGCAGCTCCGACACATATTCTGTAGCCCATCGTTTCCAGAAGCTTTGCCGCATCTGCTCAATCACCTCGTAGCGCTGCAGGCGATGACTCGATGTAGCAGTCAAATCTTGGCAGGCTGGAGCAGTCAGCGGTCGGCCGATAAGGAAATGAGCAGGGGTAAGAGGTTGTAGGTCATTAGGATCTGTGGACAGAGCTGTTAAGGGACGGGAATTCAGGATGGCTTCGATTTGTGCCAACACCGTACTGAATTCCTCGTAAGTGAGATTCGTACCCCCCACTACTCGTCGCAGGTGGTGCTTACACGATTTCACCCCTGCTTCCCATAAACCGCCAAAATGAGGAGCGTACGGAGGAATGAAGCTGAATCGAATACTATTATTTGAAGCGAAATCATTAATATCTTTACTATTATTTTGAATAAAAGAAACAAATTCTTTTTCAGCCCCTACAAAATTCGTAGCGTTGTCTGACATTATCTCGACTGGCTTACCCCTACGTGAAATGAAACGTTTTAATGCGAGTATGTAATCTTTAGTTGAAAGACTTGTTACTAACTCGAGATGAATGGAACGTGTACATAAACAAACAAACAAACATATATAACATTTAGTGAGACTAGCTCCCCTGCCGCGACGGTTCAGAATCATCACCGGTCCCGCATAGTCAACACCACAGCGCATAAAAGGGAAGCCGGGTTCCAAGCGTTCAGCCGGCAAGTTACCCATCAGAGGCTGCATAGTCTTCCCTCTGATGCGCGTGCATGTGACGCAGTCGTGGACAGTTTTCCTCGCTAGGTTTCGCCCTCCGAGCGGCCACCAAGCCTCACGCACACTAGCCAATAGGAGCTGAGGTCCACCGTGCAACAATTGTTTATGTTCATGTAAAAACAATAACATTGTGAATCTATGCTTACTGCACAATAGCACGGGATGTTTTTTATTATTATCGAAATATAACGAATTACTTAATCTTCCACCAACGCGTGTTACTTTAGATTCATCAAGAAAAACATTCAAACCTATTAGTCTTTTCGATTTTACGACCAATCGCTTAACTAAATTATTATATTCGTCGCAAAATGATTGCATTTGCGCGAGGCGGGCGAGTGTCACAGCTGAGGCGTCCAACTCATCGACAGATAACGAACCGGTTTTGCGATGTTGTTTACTTGCGCGTGCATTACCTATAAAACGTAATACATAGGCTGTCGCACGCTGCAAACGATTATATGAGGAGAATCTATTAAAATCTATTATGCCAGCATTATCAGTCGAAGTGTTGCATACCATACTAATTTTTTGTGATTTTACTTCGGGTAATTGATCTACATCTATACTAAGCTCACTTGTATAATTAAATTTGTGTTGTTGTAAAAAGATTGGCCCGTGCCACCACAAGTCATTCGTCTGGAGCTCGTTTAGAGGAAGACCTCTGGACACAATATCAGCCGGGTTATCGTTACCCTTTATATGCAACCAAATTGCATCACCTGTGAGCTCGTTTATTTGTGACACACGATTCTGGACAAACGTTTTTAAAGTATGAGGTGACATTCTGATCCAGCCCATGACTATGGTTAAATCAGTCCAGAAAAATACTTTACTAAATGTCAGTCTCAATGAATGTAATATCCTTTTATATAGCCGTGCGCCCAGTAACGCGCCACATAACTCAAGTCGCGGAATGGTACATACAGTTTTAACTGGCGCGACTTTGCTTTTGGCACATAATAATTTTGTGACTATACAGTCGTCCGTATACGTACGTACGTATGCACAAGCACCGTAGGCTTCTTGTGACGCGTCAGTAAAAATATGTAACTCAACATTTGTACATTCACTCATGACGTAACGTGGGACACGAATATTGCCTAATGACGATAAGTTTTGAATGAATCGATTCCACAAGCATTCGATATCGTTAGGAACCGAATCATCCCAGGCGAGTTTGCATAGCCACAATTTTTGAAGCAATATTTTTGCTATAATTATTGTGGGTGATAAAAGACCCAGCGGGTCATAGATTTGTGAAATGACCGACATCATACTTCGTTTGGTTACTTTATTAGCTTTATTTTCTAAGTTAGTGGTAAAATAAAGTTCATCTTTATCAATTTGCCAACCTAATCCGAGAGTTTTATTCTGGCAATGTTCCCCGATAGCTAACTCTTTAGATGTTTCTAGGTGTACGTCATAACTGAATGTCCACTTTCGCAAATTAAAGCAGGCAGCTTTTAGAACCTCTGATACTTTTTCGCATGTTTTTAAAAGAGCTTGAGGATCATTGTCGCCAGTAATTAAGTCATCGACAAAGAAATCTTCGTTTATGACCTTGCTAATGGTTTTATCTTCCGTTTCTTGTGCGAGTTGACGTAAACAACGCATGCTTAGATATGGCGCCGACGCGGTACCGTACGTAACCGTGTTGAGTCGGAATATACCTAACTCATCAGATGAATTTTCGCGCCATAAAATTAATTGAAGGTTGCGCTGATCGGGATGCACCAGTACTTGCCGGTACATTTTCTCCACGTCAGCGCAGGCAACATACTTATACTGTCTAAAACGAAGTAGAATCGAAAAAATATCATTTTGAAGAGGAGGCCCTATCATTTGTATGTCGTTGAGTGACTTATTTGAAGTGGTTGTGGCACTAGCGTCAAACACTACCCGCAACTTTGTTGTGGTGCTGTGTTCACGGAATACTCCGTGATGCGGGAGAAAATAATGTGGCCATGCGTATTCGTTTATTCGCGACATGTGCCCTAGCTCAATATATTCCCGAATAAAGTCACTGTACAACCTTTTATAAGATGAAGACCGATTTAACTTGCGTTCCAATGAGAGAAAACGAGACTTTGCATTTTCATAGGAATCACCGAGCGCGTCAGTTGATTCCTTCAATGGAATTCTCACCGTGAACCTACCACTACTATCTCGTGTAGTAGTGTTAACGAACGATTCTTCACACCTTCGATCTTCTTCAGTGAGAATAGGACCCGAACTCATAATTTCTTCTAATTCCCAAAATTTACGTAATTGTGTATCTGTGTTTGATTGCTGTACGAAATTACATTGAATCTGATTAACACACGATTTATTATAAATGGGACCAGAAATTAGCCACCCTATTTTCGAGTTTTGTAGATATGGACCGTTGGGTAATCGAAGTCGATCCACCTCCAATAAGTCCCAAAATACGTCCGCACCAATCAGTAAATCGATCTCTGACGGTATGTTGAACGTTGGGTCCGCGAGACATACGTTGTCCGGGAGGTAGATTGTTTCATAAACAACGGGAATTGACGGCAAACTCGTCGTAATGCACGGCAAAACAAAACATCTTAATGAACGTTTAAATTTACTAGTTTTTGAACGCATGTTTATATCGCATAATTGATTCGATTGTGAGACCGACTGTCCCACGCCCGATATTTTTATAGTGGACTGTATTATGGAAACGTTTAAATGTTTACAAAGCTTTTCTGAAATAAAGCAATTTTGGCTACCGCTATCTATCAGCGCTCGAGCTGTATGATATATACTATTACTATCCATGACTTCGACTAGTGCAGTGGATAATAATACCTGTGGCAACGGTACTGAAGACGCATTATCGGTAAACAAATGATTCGCACATGATACGACAGAGACCGGTTTCTTATCAGCACTCGTCGCTGACGACGCCGGTGTAGTTGCCGTAACATTGTTGCTATCGTTATGCAATAACGTGTTATGTTTTTCTTCGCACTGTTTGCACGGCCCGAAAACGCATTCGGGAACTAAATGACCTGTACGTAGACAATTACGACACAAGCCCTTGATACTATTAGTGAATTTAATTCTGTCCTGAACTGTCATATTGAGAAATTTAAAACAAGTATATAATGCATGAGTTTTCCCGCACATTGTACAAGATTGTTTTGATGTTTCGGGGGTACCGGTAGTTTTACGAGTGGAAACAAAGCTATGTGACTGTTGTACTTGTGCTGCACTCGTGTGCTTTTTATTATCAGACGTATTGTTAGGTTTGTTATTCTGTGTATTTCGACTATGGTTACTATGAACCATATCTAACATATCGGCACGATTACGTAGAAAACATAACAAATCATCTAATTTTGGTTTGGTTTTGTGAACGCCAGAAGAAATCGAGCCTAAATAATTCTCCCACTCACGCTGAGTGGAACAATCTAGCTTAGATACTATGAGGTAAATGACCAAGGTATCCCACGTGTCCGTGGGCTCTTCAAGAGATTTGAGCGCTCGTAGGTTACGTAACATTACATCGATTAATTTTCTGATTAACGAAGGGGATTCTTTGTTAATAGATTGCGCAGTAAACAAAGCTTTCACATGGTTATGAATTAGCAAACGATCATTGTGGAACCTATTTTTCAACAGCTCCCATGCGTGGTTATAATTAGCGGCAGTGAACTCTAATGCACTTATAACGTGGAGTGCTGAACCACTGAGCGAAGATTTTAGGTAGTGGAACTTCTGGATCGCGTCTAAATCACTTCGTTTATGAATCATAGATAAATAGGAATTTTTATACTCGAGCCAGTGATCATATGAACCGTCGAAAGAGGGGAGTGTGATCTGCGGTAATTTAATAGAATTAGAATCACTATAATGCGGAGTTGTATATTTTGATCTACCCTCATCTCTTATTTTCACATCGTCGGTTAAGCATTTTGCGATGGACATGATATTAAAATACTGATCCTCAAACGATGCCCTATACTCGAGTTGTTTGTCCAATTCACTGTCATCTAATATTTGTTCGATTTTGTCTTGAATCTTGGTAAACGCGATTAGTATGTTGGAGACCGACTCCATGCGTAATAGAAGTTCCGCCTGCTGTCGTTCAGACATCTTAACGTTTTCATATTTAGCAATATATTTTTCAAATAACGTTAAACGACCCTTTAGTGTACCCCTTTGCCTTTTAAGATCCCCTATACGAGAAATATTACCAGCTTCACTGTATTCGTCGTCACTCATTTTAGCGGCTTATGAAAAGACAAAGGTTACTCACGATTAAGCACGAACTGCTGACGAAGTAGGTAGGCACCACGTGTTGCGAACTTTGCGCGATGTACGTTAAAACTGGAATTTCAAAATCACAGTACGGTATTAGACACTTGAAAATGGGATGGGAAGAACAGGAATGACCGCCCTGACCTTGTATTGCCGATCCTCGATTCGACGCGAAGATTCGGCCTGATCGTTTCTTGCTGACCCTCTATTCGACGAGAAGATCCGGCTCTGAAGGACCAATGTTTGCTTCGATGATTTGCAGTCAGGGTATGGGCTGCTCTTCTTATTTGTGTGTGTGTTGGGTTGGGTGAACAACGACTCAAGAAATGACTTATTTATTTGCTCTTGATGAAAAAACGTTTTATTTTAAACTATGTACAATCTTATATTAGATACAATGGTAAACGGGTAAAAAGGTGAAGAACGAATATATTGCGCGCGACGCATGATCTCTCTTAAAAACGAATCATCGGTGTGAAGTTGATGAGCAGCGAGCCCGAAGCTCATTGGCCGGCGTCGGCAGGCTCCACCAGATTGGACGCCGTCTGTTGCAGCTTCATGTCGTTATGCTACCGCCCCGCGCGTGTAGATGGCGCGTGCGGTAACACTTACAATCTTTTACAGTAAAACCTACACCCTTCAAATGTTGAAAGCTCGTTCGATAGTCCAATAAGATAAGGATGTTTTTCAAATAATTGGTTTTCTTAGTGTCATAGTATTTTTTTTTTTAATAATCATCTTTGTTTATAGTGTACTCCGACGATGTTTTATGTATGCTAGTTAACTTTAATCATTACTTTCAATTGTTTGATATTTTCAAACTTCTGAATGCCGACAAATCTTCACAAAAAGGGTCAACTTGAAATTGAAATAGCAATCAAAGCTACACGGTTCGTTGATTTAGAGATAAATGCAAAATTATAACCACTTTCGGGTACTTTTGTTAATCAATTTAGTCATATTTGCCAAAAGGCTCCATCAATCCGTCAGATATGTATATATTCACTATCAGAACATGTAACACTATTGCATAGAATAACTTTTATTTGCCAATTGTCCAAATAAGAGTTTTCAAAGTCGTCAGATTCGTCTATTTAAATCATTATGGATTAGATCGCACACGATCGTACCAAAATCAACATCTCTGAAGACCACTTTATTTTTGGTCCATTTTCGAAATCTGGAAGTAGACTGAAACTTTTCAAATATACATATATTCGGTGTTTTCCCGTCATGCCACTCTTAGTCAGCTATCAACTTTTCATCCTGCATACATATATGCTTGCTCGAAAACCCTCTGGGCGGGGAACCATTCCTGCGTGTATCGATATGAAACTTATTATACCTACCTACCTACTCATCTAAATCAGATGATACAGCATGTATTCTCCAATTGTTTTAAACAACCCCTTGTGACGGAGTATTTAAATTCATTCCTATATCTATTAACCAAAATCTTCGCAAACGAAGCAGTTCTCTTCTAACAAAAGCTAGTCCTCTACAATACCGCAAAGCCTTATCATTTATCTACAAAACGGGCTCAAACAATATTACTCCAGGCATTCCCTAAAGACCTCGGCATAGTCACAACAGAGCGTGACGAAATGAAAACATTTTGAATTCATTACGGCTCGCGTTTTAATCTATATAGCCGATGTCGGGGGAACGACACTTGTGCGCGGGATTACCCACCAAATTGGATGATTTAAAATGTTTTTTTTTTTTTTGAGGGTTCTGTATACTTATTATATATCATATATATGTTTATGTCAAAGTGAAAACTTCTTTAGGCGCACTTTGCGCGAGGTAATTGTATAAAACACTAACAATAGGAAGGGATTTCATTTTGACAGTTTAACAATATTCATTGCGTTATTTAAGTTGTTCTTTCGTCAAATTTCTCGAAAATATAAAGCAGTGGATTAGCAATAAATATCCTTAAAAAATTCAACGCAATTAGGGTGCTGAACAGTAGTGAACGAAAACGGAGGTCCGAAGTTATGGGCGTTTACTACTCCGTACCACTCACGGAAAAGTAAAATTAAGTAAAATTTTTACTAACCCTATGGACTTTTTACTAATCCTATCTGAAACAAAAGTTTACTATTCCATTCTATATCGAGATTAAAATGAGAACGCTCTTAAAAATGCGGGAATTGCCCCCCTGGTGTGGTCATAGCAATAACTATGTAACTCCGGTTGTTGCACGACGACGATGATAAAAGATCAATAAACAATCAATCAAAATCAAAAGTCATTTATTCAAACTAGGCTGAGAATCAACACTTTTCGAACGTCAAAATTACAAAAGACAGTCCCCCGAAACGCCCGCCCTTCACCACTTCCTAATGCTTTCGTTGGGAAGAAGAAGTGGCGCAACAAACTCCCCAGCAGCACAGCTGTCTGTTCAGTTAGAAAATACTTGATTGAATACAATACAAGGTATACAAAGTAATTAACATTACAAGACACAGAACACTAAATTAAATTATTTGTCATAAGTATGTCAAAATTAAATAAAAGCCTCCAGGTGCAAAGGGCGTGACCGCTTACATATTTATGCAATGCTGGGTTCTGTTTACTTAGCTGTCACTTGAAGTCACAATTGATGCTCATGCGCCTGTTTTCATTTTCAACTCGGCAAATTTCCTGCGGACCTCCGAAAAGTAGACATCCAAAATGAATTGGTATTATGTAGACATGTAACACAACACACACACAACAGTGTTGATATTGTCCAGTTTTGCACGAAACGCCCCACGTTTGAGTTCGAAATTATTCATGCGGTTATGTCACAGTCTCCGTGTAGCCATAAATTATTTTATTGAAACATATTTTTTGTTAAAATAAATCTATAGGTTTCTATAAAAATAATAAAGCTGAAGAGTTTTTTTGTGGAACGGGCGATGCTATGCAACGGGGTGGGTCGGGGAACAAGAAATATCATGCAGACGAAAGCGCGGGCAGAAACTAGTAGGTAGTTAATAAAGTTCATTCAATTTCGCTCGTCCAACCTTCCAACCTTATGATTTAGCGTAAAGTTGAAACTCTATTAAAGAAAATTGACAGATTGTAGTGGCGTCTGTACGACATTAAGTTACTGAATACGATTATAAGTCCCAAGTCTATGGTGCAAGTATAGATTTCTCAAGACGCGAGTGAAATCCTAATCTAAGGGGAAGGTAGAAATAAAATAAAATCAATACACACACAAATAAGTAAATAAGTTTTTATTGCATAAACTTAAAACTAAAATCACAGTTTTGTACATTTAAATTCCACACCTATATGGCTTTGAAGATCCGTGATATAACTATCGCGACATTTTTAAAATGGAAATCTTCTTTACCGCTACGACATAAAGGAGCTATCAGTGTCAGATTGCTACCACTTGCGTGTGGTTGATGTACAGACGCCAGCACATCAAGCTACTACAATCTGTCAGATTTCTTTAATAGATTTTCAACTTTATCGCTAAAGCATAAGGTTCAAAGTTGATTGGGAAAATCTGACAGTTTCGGGTAGCTTGATGTGCTGGGGTCTGTACAAGTTTCCTCTCATCACTTAATAGTCTTACATTATTTACACACAATAATAATTAAGTATAAGTTTCATCACAGACAATTAACGAAGTCCTAACTATGTTCACTTAAGTATTTAGAATACTACATAAACTATCGTTTCCCTCCCCCCATATAATGGTTTTAGGCACCTGTCTCACCGCCATCGAGTAGATCTAGCAACTAAAAACAAGATGGCAAGCAACGAGCAGCGAATGCGCGACGGTGACGAGCTGGTATGCATATGTACAGCCGCCAGCACATCAAGCTACCCGAAACTGTCAAATTTTCCCAATCAACTTTGAACCTTATTCTTTAGCGATAAAGTTGAAAATCTATTAAATAAATTTGACAGATTGTAGTAGCTTGATGTGCTGGCGTCTGTACCAAACGTGAGTTTCTCGGCGAGTGTTCTGTCCGTCTAGCGAGCGTCACTGAGGAAGTACTGTCTTTGATAGCTCTTGTCGCTACGACAAACGAGTACTCGCCGGCTGTGTGAACAGTCAGCGACCAACTATTAATATACCGGATGTTTTTTTTACAGTCTCCAAATCGTTACAGGTTGTTCTACCCATGAATATGATAACTTTCACTATGGGATCAGCTCTGAGATCACGAAACAAAAAAATCAGCTGTTTCATACATTTTAGTCAAGTAGGTATTGAACTTTTGTATTAAACAGCAGATTTTTTTTTCGTGATTTCTTTTTTTTTCTTAAAAATTTGGACACGGTAAAAAAATATCCGGTATATGTATCTCTTTTTCTTAAACGGGACCTACAATATTTTGTAGGTTTCTTGAGCGAGAAAATCGTTGATAGCTAGTCGCTTCCTCGTTGGCGGTGCGACAGGTGTAAGGCGCCTGTCCCAGTCGACCGTTCACTGCTACATAGTATATGCACGGGCAGTTTTCCGACGTTAGCTGCGCGGTTCACTTTTTTGTCACATTCGTGCGTAGTGTGGCCGTCGGTCACAGTGGACGACCCCGCCTATAGTTTTATACAAAGCAAAACTACAGTCCTTTCGGTTATTTTACCTCTATCAATCTAACAATAACCTTATTTTAATGAGAATAAAGACCACTTTTATTTTTACAGACTTGCGGCAGCAACCCAACAGCGACCTTATGGTAATGAAAATAAAGATCACTGTGATTATGACAGTGATGTAAGATGAGAGGTAAAATAACTCTCCAAGTACGACTACACGTGCTTAACTTAGTGTGCATTCACAAGAGCGACATTCGTCAACAGCATCAGCACTCTAATTGCGTAACACACTATTACTCTCAATTTGATTTCGAAGCATATTGCTAATCCATTGCTCCATTTGTTCGAAAAATCTGTCTGCTCAACAACGTAAATTACGCAATGAATGTTGTTGAACTGTCAAAATGAAACCCATTGCTACCGATAGTGTGTTACGCAATTACCCTGCAGTTGCCTCTACCGTTAACGCGTGCCGCTTGTGTGTATGAGCACGTGGAGCGTCGCCTTTACAGTGACGTCACTAACAGGAAAATCTCTGGCACTTCCGGTGGCAATTACAATTATTCCTAAAACTTACATATTTATATACACTATACAGAGTCAAATTAAATTAGAGAGCAAAACTTCGTAGATGTGCGTGATGGGTACTAATGACCACAAAATAAAAATTTAACTCATATTGTCAAGTAACAGTTGATTAAAGTTTCAATGGCCACAAGTAGTATGATACCAGGCTATTGTTGTCCCACTATGCCAAAGACAAAGGCCTCTTCTCATAGAGAAGGCCACCACGCTTGCTCAAGACGGGCTGATGGTTTCAGTTATCACACTAATAAATTATAAAGGCGAGCGTTTATGAGTGTGTCTTTATATGTTTGTTACTTCTTCACGCTCAAACGGCTGAACGGATTTGGATGAAATTTGGAACACAAATAGTTCATAACCAGGATTAACACATAGGATACTTTTTATACCTATATTCTTACGGGATCGACACTTATTCGGGTGAAACCGCGGGGCGCATCTAGTTAACTATAAGTCCTAGTTTCCTCACGATGTTTTCTTTCACTGACGTCAGTGATGTCCAAGATAGATTTAGAAAGTATATATGAATTTAAAAAGTCACATTGGTACTTGCCCGGATTTGATCCCACAGTATCGTACATGACAGGCTGCCCATCACGGTCCGTAATGATGTTATAAAATTTCAAGTTACCACCATACCATGCTACATTTACACACACACACGTGATACATTTTCGAATGCAATAAACGATTGAGTATTGAAGTTTTGCCTAATTTAATTTAACCTTGTAGATTGACGGTCTCAGCTCGCATCTCCACAATAGAGATGGGATAGAAACCCTCAATTAACCAAACGCTACACCACAAACCCATCATCATCATTAATCTGTTTAATGACAGAAGTATAGATCTCATTCTCTTCTTTCAAACCCTCGTTACCTAAATAGTAAGGAAATTCATTACTCGTCGCTATATAAAATATCCCAGGCCTATCAAAATGAGTCTCCGAACCGAGGTAATTGGTAAGAGTATTGTTGAAACACTGGGCAAATCTGGCTTCTTGGACGGAGTTACATTTTACAGCTATGAACTTTTTGGGATGTTCTATGGCTTGCCACCAGTAAATCGCTGCCCGAATATGACTACATAATATTAAACAAGGTATAGCAGGGAGGTCACTGGGTTGGAACTCACCTCCGTTCGCATAAATGTCTACATGTCCTAAGGTCTCAGCTATGCCGAAACCATCTATATTTGTATGTAGCACATCAACTCTTTCCGCATCTGTTCTCCACAACTTATCCTCAGTACCTAAACTCCTGAAGCAAGGTCCAGCGGGGTCAAGACCAGTCAGTCTTGCGGGTTTCTTCCCTGTGATCTGGTAGAAGTATTTGGCTGCGTATGATAATTCATGCGCTCCTAAACTTGCACCTACGAGTTCCAGGTTTTCTGGTTTCAAGCCGAGTTCGTAAAGTCGGACTAGAAATTCTCCCATCTTCTTGCCGATGAATCTTATTAGGCGTACTGACCTGGAAAATAAAGAAAAACATTTATAAGACATTTTCTAGAAGAGATCATTTATGCTTGTTCCGTGTTTAGGTGGTAATAAACTGGCTGCTTGAATGGAGTTATTAAAACAGCCTCCATCTGTGGTGACACTTAAATATCCTTCGGCAACCTATCAGCGCCTGCCCGTCAGCGTTGCCGCCACATTGCTAACCAGAGGAGCAATTCTCGTTATTTTAAGAACGTTTACAGTCTGATCTCGGTCAAAATCTGTCAAAAATACCTCTGATTTCCCTCCAATTTTGACAAGTTTTTGACAATGATTGTCGCTGAGCTGAGATTGCGAATAGATTTTGAGCGTTTTTTAATTACGGGAACTGCAGTGTTATTCTGTAAAAATCTCACCGTGAGAACTTAGGTGAAGTGAGTTGTCATTAGGGATTAACACTATTGATACTGCTCACTTCAAGCTCACTTCACTTATGATTTCACGGTGAGATTTTTACAGAATCGACAGGCTGGCCTTCTGGTAATATTTTTACCACTATTTCTTATACTCGTACGTATAGTTTGTGTACGTGTAACAATGTTAGCGAAGAGAAGGATGAAAACCCTATTCATATCGACTACTCGAGAAGAAGATATTATGAATGAAAACAGCTCTCTGAAATTACTTTTAATCAATTCTTATTTATAGTCTCGGATATTGTGTCTGCTATTCAATCTCCTTCACAGTCCTAAAACACCACCCTATCTGCGGGAGCGTTTATCCTACGCCCGTTCTGCAGTGCCTTGCAGGTCACATCTTAAAAACCTTCTCAAGTCCCCTCCCCACTGCACTGACTCCTACTTCTTCACTGTGCACGCGGTGCGATTGTGGAATTCACTACCGCCTGACATTAGGGACTGCCAAACTGTTGCAGTTTTTAAAAGAAGAGTAAAAGAACACTATCTTTCTACTTCATCATAGTTGTGTATCATGTATTTATTATTTTGATTACGTGATATTTATTAACATTCTAGTGATATTTATTTTAGAAGTATGTACCTATGTGTGTGTTTATTTGTATTTATGTAAGTATATTCTCATAGTATATGTTTAGTTTTATTAAATGAATAATTGTTAACGATTTTATGTGTTTTTTTGTCTCCTTTACTCTTTCACACGGTGTCTACATCTCTCTATCTATTGTCCTCCATGAAATAAGCCTAACTTTCTTAACTAAGTTCCTGTTCTTTTTTTTTCTAGTCTATATATGTGTGTACAGAAATGGTAAAATAAATAAATAAAAGAAATAGCTCTAACAAAGGAAGAAATCATCAAAACAATCAAATCTTTAGGTCACTCACACTCGACTGTATTGTGATGAACTTTGCAATATAAGTAAGAGCTCTGCCTACCTTTCTCCTGTCAGAACTGTCTTCAACTCAATTTGTCAGAGTAATACACAATAACAGACAATAATCCGCATCTGAGCACACAAACCATAAGCTTAAGATACAATAGGGATGTCCATGCAGCGGATAATGACGGAAAACCATAAAATATCCGCAATATTAAATGCTACATAAAAAATCTTTTTATTTTTATTACTCGTAGTATTAAGGTTCAGTACCAAGAGGGTGCCAAAGGAACCCTATTACTAAGCCTCCGCTACGCGTCCGTCCGTCCATCTGTCAGAGTGCTGTATCTTATGAACTGTAATAATTAGACAGTTGAAATTTCACAGAGCTTTTATTTCTATTGCCGCTATAACAACAAATAATAAAAATAAAAAAGAATAAAAATTAAAGGGGGGTCTCCATACAAGATACGTGTCTTTGGAATTCGACTCATACTTGGCCGGTTTTTGGATGGTTTTATCAATGCAATAAATTCAATTATTGCCAAAATGAAAGTGATCAATCTTCTGTAGGAAACGATACGGACGCCAAACTATATTACATAACTATTCACAAACATTCGACTGGTTTCTGAATCCAAAATGACACCTTTTCGGTTACCTGATTTGCCTATTGTCCCCGAAAGCAACTGGCCGTTTGAAGAATAGCGGTCGCCCATTTAATTAAAATTGACAAATATTTCGGATTTTGGATTTGTAAGCAACGTTTAGAGGACTCTATTCGATTCGATTGATATTCGATTCGGCGCGGAAGCGTATCGAATGTTAGTGTATAGCTATGCTGCTCTGTTCCTCTATAAAATAATATGAGCCTATTTTGAATTAAGTGACATTTGCAACACAGGAGAAGAAGGTGAAAGGTAACAACTTTTCAAGCCATCAACAAAACAAAAATATCCGCCAAATATATCCGCGATATCCGCATTTTCCCTCACTAGGAATTGCTAAAAGCCTCAATGAAGCTGATACCTGTTTGTTCGGAAACAATGGATGGTACTGAACGAGCACAGTACGACACAACTTAAAGGTTGCATTGATGTACGTACTTTACACCAACGAATGTCGACTTATGACTAACACTGTCACTTGTACGTAACATAATTGATAGACTATGTTCCAGCATTTCAAGTATTCTATTTTTATTTTAAAATCATTATGTTTTTGTTTTAATATTTTGCTTAAAAATTATTGCAAAAAAACGGAAGTGAATTGACTTTTGTTGCTGACCGCACTGTGAGCAACGAAAATCAATACACTTCACACAGACATGCGGTTGCTGCTGGTTAAAATATGATTTTTGGCATTTTCAATCTCAAATAGCACCCTTGGGGTTAATTTTAGACTTTCGCTGTAATAGTATAAAATGCTCAATAGATTATTCCCCATAAGAAAATAGTACTTTTTTCCGGTCGGCTCTTAAATTTTTGGGTATAAAATGTTCGACACTTGAATGATGAAACTCGCTTCGCATTTTACTAAATAGGTTCCATATTTGACGTATTAAGGCAATGTAACTTCTGTGTTGTGTCGTACTGTACCTATCTTTAACACAAGAACAATTTACAAGCTGGAATATTATAAGCTGGAATATAACTCTAATTGTTAAAGCCTATTATTATATAATAGGTAGTAATTCACTTGCAAGTCGGCTCGTTGAACGGGGAACGGGTGATTTGAGAGTGATTTTAATCTTTAATTAGAATAGAATTCGTCGATAAACTGTTTTCTTGGGGATCACCCTCGACTCAAGGCTACAATGGGGGTCCTTTTTTTTATTTTTTGTTCTCGGGGTGGAAAATCCTCAAAGTCCGCCGCCCTGGGGCGGGATTAATTTAATACAATTTAAATATTTAATAATATAACAAATGTTTAATTTTTTAATTGTATTTCATTATAAATGTTTGTACGCCATAGTATGGCAGGATATGTTGGAACCAAAAATGTTAACCATCTATTGTACCGTATTCTAACAAATAAATATTTTTGATTTGATTTAATTTGATTTGGGAGGCGGGGTCTGTCAGACTGTTACTGACTAAAAACCACCCCGGTGATCCCTCTCTCACCTACGCCGGGGGTCGCGGGAACGAACGATACTTCCAACAAGGGGGTCCTCATTTAACATCTCTTGCAGGACGGCTAAGTTCAGCAGCTTATGTTGTCAGAAAAATCCGTCAATTTACTAATGTAGACACCAGGAGGCTAGTCTACTTTAGTTACTTTCATAGTATCATGTCTTACGGTATTTTAGTACTTTGGGGACGGGCTGCAGACATCGACTGTATTTTTATTCTGCAGAAAAAAGCCATGAGAACCATTTATAATCTCCGCAGGCGTGATTTTCTAAGGGAAAAGTCTAAGTGACACACACGTGACCCACACCCAAACACACGTGACTCACCTACACACGTGCATACACACGTGACACACACGTGACCCACAGCCAAACACACGTGACTCACCTACACACGTGCAAACACACGAGAGATACAGGGGACCCACACGTGAAAAAACACGTGACACACGTGTGTCACGTGAGACACACACGTGCCTCACACCCAAACACACGTGACCCAACTACACGCGTGCAAACACACGTGACACATACGTGACCCACATATGAAACACACACGTGACCCACACGCATACTCACGTGACACACACGTGACCCACACCCAAACACAGGCGACTCGCCTACACACGTGCAAACACACGTGACACACACGTGACCCACAGCCAAACACACGTGACTCACCTACACACGTGCAAACACACGTGATATACACGAGACCCACACGTGAGACACACACGTGATCCACACGCATACACAAGTGACACACACGTGACCCACAGCCAAACAAACGTGACTCACCTACACACGTGACCCATACGTTAGACACACACGTGACCCACGTGTGTCACACACGTGACCCACGTGTGTTACATGAGACAAACACGTGACCCACGAGTGTCACATGAAACACACACGTGACCCAGGTGTGTCACGTGAGAGACACACATGACCTACGTGTGACACATGAGACACAAACGTGGGTCACGTGTGTGTCAAGCGTGACACACTCGTGACCCACACCGAAACACACGTGACTCACTTACACACGCGCAAACACACGCGACACACACGTGACCCAAACGTGAGACACACGTGCAAACACACGTGACACACACGTGACCCACACGTGAGACACACACGTGACCTACACGCATACAAACGTGACACACAC
Source organism: Eremobia ochroleuca (assembly GCA_949629135.1). Lineage (NCBI taxonomy): Eukaryota > Metazoa > Arthropoda > Insecta > Lepidoptera > Noctuidae > Eremobia > Eremobia ochroleuca. The sequence continues at coordinate 3,185,824 of OX451407.1, forward strand.
GTGACCCACACCCAAACACACGTGACTCACCTACACACGTGACCCATACGTGAGACACACACATGACCCACGCGTGTCACGTGAGACACACACGTGACCCTCGTGTGTCACGTGAGACACACACGTGACCCACGTGTGTCACATGAGACACACACGTGACCCACGTGTGTCACGTGAGAGACACACATGACCTACGTGTGTCACTTGAGACACAAACGTGGGTCACGTGTGTGTCTCACGTGACACACACGTGACCCACACCGAATCACACGTGACTCACCTACACATGTGCAAACACACGTGACACACATGTGACCCAAACGTGAGACACACGTGCAAACACACGTGACACACACGTGACCCACACGTGAGACACACACGTGACCTACACGCATACAAACGTGACACACACGTGACCCACACCCAAACACACGTGACTCACCTACACACGTGACCCATACGTGAGACACACACATGACCCAAGCGTGCCACGTGAGACACACACGTGACCCTCGTGTGTCACGTGAGACACACGTGACCCACGTGTGTCACAAGAGACACACACGTGACCCACGTGTGTCACGTGAGAGACACACATGACCTACGTGTGTCACTTGAGACACAAACGTGGGTCGCGTGTGTGTCTCACGTGACACACACGTGACTCACACCGAATCACACGTGACTCACCTACACTTGCGCAAACACACGTGACACACATGTGACCCAAACGTGAGACACACACGTGACCCACGTGAGTCACGTGAGCCACACACGTGACCCACACGCATTCTCACATGGCACACGTGACCCACACCCAAACATATGTGACTCACTTACACACGTGCAAACACACGTGACACACACGTGACTCAAACGTGAGACACACGTGCAAACACACGTGACACACGCGTGACCAACACGTGAGTCACACACGTGACCTACACGCCTACAAACTTGACACACACGTGACCTACACGCCTACAAACTTGACACACACGTGATCCACACCCAAACACGTGACTCACCTACACACGTGCATACACACGAGACACTCGTGACCCACACGTAAGACACACACGTGACCCAAGTGTGTCACATGAGACACACACGTGACCCACACGCATACACACGTGACACACACGTGACCCACACACAAAAACACGTGACTCACCTACACACGTGCAAACACACGTGACACTCACGTGACCCACACGTGAGACTCTCGTGACCCACGTGTGTCACACTTGTGGGTCACGACCCACGTGTGTCACGTGAGACACACATGACCCACGTGTGTCACGTGAGACTCAAACGTGGGTCACAAACGTGACCCACGTGTGTCATGTGAGACACACACGTGACCCACGTGTGTCAAGTGAGACACACACGTGACCCAACTGTGTCACGTGAGACACACACTTGACCCACGAGTGTCACATGAAACACACACGTGACCCACGTGTCACGTGAGATACACACATGACCCACGTGTGTCACGTGAGACACAAACGTGGGTCACACACGTGATCCACACGCATACACACGTGACTCACGTGACCCACAACCAAAATCACGTGACTAACCTACAAACGTGCAAACACACGTGATACACACGTGACCCACACGTGAGACACACACGTGACCCACACGCATACCCACGTGACCCACACACAAACACACGTGACTCACCTACACACGTGACTTACCTACACGCGTGCAAACACACGTGACACACACGTGACCCACACGTCAGACACACGTGTGTGCCACGTGTATCACACGTGAGAATCACGTGTGTGCCACGTGTGTCACACGTGAGAATCACGTGTGTGACCCACGTGTGTCACGTGAGAGACACACATGACCCACATGTGTCACGTGACACACAAACGTGGGTCACGTGTGTCGCGTGAGACACACACGTGATCCACGTGTGTCAAGTGAGACACACACGTGACCCACTTGTGTCACGTGAGACACACACTTGACCCACGAGTGTCACATGAAACACACACGTGACCCAAGTGTGTCACATGAGACACTCACGTGACCCACACGCATACACACGTGACCCACACACAAACGCACGTGACTCACCTACACACGTACAAACACACGTGACACACACGTGACCCACACGTCATACACACGTGACCCAAGGGTGTCACACGTGTGAGTCACGTGTGTGACTTACATGTGTCACGTGAGAGACCCACATGACCCACGTGTGTCACGTGAGACACAAACGTGGGTCACGTGTGTCGCGTGAGACACACACGTGACCCACGTGTGTCAAGTGTGACACACACGTGACCCACTTGTGTCACGTGAGACACACATTTGACCCACGAGTGTCACATAAAACACACACGTGACCCACGTGTCACGTGAGATACACACATGACCCACGTGTGTCACGTGAGACACAAACGTGTGTCACACACTCGTGCAAACACACGTGACGCACACGTGACCCACGCGTTATACACACGTGACTAACGTGCGTCACGTGAGACACATACGTGACCCACGTGAGTCATACGAAACACACGTGACCCACGTGAGTCACGTCAGACACACACGTGACACTCACGCATACACACGTGACACACATGTGACCTACACCCAAATACAAGTGTCCCACCTACACACGTGCAAACACACGTGACCCACGTGTGTCACGTGAAATACACACGTAACCCACAACTAAACACACGTGACTCACCTACACACGTGACACACAGTTCTACCATTCGTGAGACATACACGTGACCCACGTGTGTCACGTGAAACACACAAGTGACCCAAGTGTGCCACATGAAACACACACGAGACTCATGTGTGCCACGTGAGAACACACGTGACCCACACGCATACACACGTGACACACACGTGACCTACACCCAAACACACGTGACTCACCTGCACACGTCCAAACACACGTAACACTCACGTGACCCACACGTGAGACACACACGTGACCCACGTGTGTCACATGAGACATACACGTGACCCAAGTGTGTCAAGTGAGACACACACATGACCCACGTGTGTCACGTGAGACACAAACGTGACCCACGTGTCTCACATGAGATACACACGTGACCCACAACCAAACACTCGTGACTCACTTACGCACGTGACACACACGTGGCTCACTTGTGTCACGGGAGAAACAGACGTGACCCACACGCATACGCACGTGACACACACGTAACACACACCTAAACACACCTGACTCACCTACACACGCGCAAACACACGTGACACACACGTGACCCACACGCATACACACGTGATACATACGTGACCCATACACAAACACACGTGACTCAACTATACACGTGCAAACACACGTGACACACACGTGCCCCACACGTGAGACAAACGTGACCCACGTTTGTCAAGTGTAACACACACATGACCCACGTGTGTCACGTGAGATACACACGTGACCCACAACCAAACACACGTGAATCACCTACACACGTGACACACGTGATACATACGTGAGACACACACGTGACCCACGTGTGTCACGTGAGACACACACTTCACACACGTGTGTCTCGTGAAACACACGCGTGACTCACGTGTGTCACGTGAGACACACACCTGACCCACGAGAGTCACACGAAACACACACGTGACCCACGTGTGTCACGTGAGACACACACGTGACACACACGCATACACACGTGACCTACACCCAAACACACGTGACTCACGTGTGTCACGTGAGACACACACGTGACTCACACGCATATACACGTGACCCACACGCATACACACGTGGCTCACCTACACACGTGCAAACACACGTGCGACACACCTGACCCACACGTGAGACACACACGTGTCCCACACGCATAAACACGTGACACACACGTGACCCACACCCAAACACACGTGATCAACTACACACGTGACACACACGTGATCCACACCCAAACACACGTGACACACACGTGACCGATACGTGACACACACGTGAACCACACGTAACACACACGTGACCCCCCCCTATACAAACGTGTACCACACTTATTCACACATGACAAACACGCGCATTCACGTGACACACACATACACACGTGACATAAATGTCACGGGTGTACATGCGTTTGTTTCACGTGTGTATACGTGAAACAAACGCATGTACACCCGTGACACACACGTGACCGACACCCAAACACACGTGACTCACCTACACACGTGCAAACGTTTCAACAGAGGCAAGGAAAACTTAAGGTGTGTCCAAACACGGCGTGCAAGGTGCGCGGCAGCTACGCGCGGCGCGGCTGATCACAAATTTGCCGCGCGACTAGTTTAGACCTTCTGCGCGGCAGTGTTGCGCGGCATGTCCGAGACACGCCGCGCTCTTTATTTCGTATTCAAACCACAATGAAAGCGGCCGCGTGTGTTGTTGCTCTGCTTATTATTCGTAAATTACGTAGAAGATTGTTGGATAATCACGAGAGCAACTTGAAAATTTGATTTTTTGTTTGTTGAGATACCTTAACGATTATGGTGTCAAATGAAAGGTCCTAGGTCTAAAACACACGTGGGTCACGTGTGTGTCTCACGTATGTATCACGACATACGTGAGACACACACGTGACCCACGTGTGTCACGTGAGACACACACTTCACACACGTGTGTCTCGTGAAACACACGCGTGACTCACGTGTGTCACGTGAGACACACACTTGACCCACGAGAGTCACACGAAACACACACGTGACCCACGTGTGTCACGTGAGACACATACGTGACACACACGCATACACACGTGACCTACACCCAAACACACGTGACTCACGTGTGTCACGTGAGACACACACGTGACTCACACGCATATACACGTGACCCACACGCATACACACGTGGCTCACCTACACACGTGCAAACACACGTGCGACACACCTGACCCACACGTGAGACACACACGTGTCCCACACGCATAAACACGTGACACACACGTGACCCACACCCAAACACACGTGATCAACTACACACGTGACACACACGTGATCCACACCCAAACACACGTGACACACACGTGATCCACACCCAAACACACGTGACACACACGTGACCGATACGTGACACACACGTGAACCACACGTAACACACACGTGACCCCCCCCTATACAAACGTGTACCACACTTATTCACACATGACAAACACGCGCATTCACGTGACACACACATACACACGTGACACAAATGTCACGGGTGTACATGCGTTTGTTTCACGTGTGTATACGTGAAACAAACGCATGTACACCCGTGACACACACGTGACCGACACCCAAACACACGTGACTCACCTACACACGTGCAAACGTTTCAACAGAGGCAAGGAAAACTTAAGGTGTGTCCAAACACGGCGTGCAAGGTGCGCGGCAGCTACGCGCGGCGCGGCTGAACACAAATTTGCCGCGCGACTAGTTTAGACCTTCTGCGCGGCAGTGTTGCGCGGCATGTCCGAGACACGCCGCGCTCTTTATTTCGTATTCAAACCACAATGAAAGCGGCCGCGTGTGTTGTTGCTCTGCTTATTATTCGTAAATTACGTAGAAGATTGTTGGATAATCACGAGAGCAACTTGAAAATTTGATTTTTTGTTTGTTGAGATATCTTAACGATTATGGTGTCAAATGAAAGGTCCTAGGTCTAAAACCATTTTATCAGTTTGAATCATGTAAATCGGTCTACGCGTTTAAGAGATAATTAAGAATTAGTATACCTAGTGAAAATGTAAACAGCCAGAAATTTAAAGTACCTACTGTTATAAATTGTAATAAGATTAAACTTACCACAACCAGTGACATCACTTGTTTTTTCTCTGTTTCTCTCCCTTCTATAAGCACTCAAAAGACTTTTCATTTTCAATTTTAAAGCTGCTTTTGGTTGTACGAATGTTTTTGCTATTTCATCCCATAGATCTTCTCTCACGTTATTATTGTGATATTCTTTACGTCTAGTATCCCATAATGGACTATGGGAGCCATAAATTTAAATAAGACGAATTGCTGTTTCGTTATCCATTTTACCTGATAAAATACATCCGTCCACACACAACCACTAGTAAACCAACACTAACACCGTTCGCGGCGATCGCCGCACGCGGCAGGTAGCTCGCGGCTGCCGCGCGCGGCAGTCGTCCAATCATAGCGCGGCTAGCCGCGCGCGGCAGCCGCGCTCGAATGCCGCTTTATGTTTGGACACAGTACCTTTACATATTTTTAGTAAAAGAGGTGAAAGACATAATGATAGTAGTAGAAATAGGGACCTATCAGTTCAAGCAGGTTTCAGACTGGCTAAATTAGACTTTCCTTTCATGGGGTATTGTTTAACACATTTAACGCCACGGTGGTCACCAGTGAGCAACAGCAACTATTTTGATAATTCTTTGGATAGTAATAATAACTAATTATTTAGACTATTTTGAACCGCATGAGCCAGTAAAATATAATGTGTAAAAGGAGGCGGATACGCTTTCATACAATTTTGGGCCTGGATGTAAAAAGATGAAATTGGTGTCAATTGATAGCTACTATATTAACAAACAATCACTGAAAATTATGCAGATTTTGGCAATCTGAGAGCCGAGATAAAAGAGATCTAGGAAAAGTGAGGTTACGTTGCAATCTGTACTTAACAGCCGATTTTTGTAGTGGGATTGTCATTTTTTACCCGACTGCCGAAGGAGGGGCCACAATTTACACAACGATCCATGATGTCAATCAATATCCAATCGGTAGGTCGTTCATAGAATCCAAAATAACAAGTCCAAGTTCAATGTTTAAGCGGGGTTCTCCGTGTCTGGTATGTTAGCAAGGCAAGAGTACTAGACGGCAGATAAAAGTCCGTAGGATAGCAGAGGTCGAAGAAAATATCAATAAAAGTATGGGAGATCGAAATAATAGTAACATATATAACAGTAATAAATAGAGATAGATGTAGATACGAACGAGTGTCGATGTCATGTCATGCATGTCAAGTCAGAGTTATCACAGGTTAAAATTACAATAATCGATTAGTAAACATGAATTGATTTATCTTAATTATGTAGATATTTAATTAGTTACAACTCTTAATACTTTAATTCTAACAGATATAATTATTTTAATTGAATTAATTATCTGGTGAAAGCATTTTCGTAATAGATTATAATTGAATCGATATTCCAATTACTTCGTAACCCTTAGTTAATTATTGGATTTCTCATTTTCCAGATTGTAAATTAAGTTGATATTTCACATTTTGAAATAGAAAAATATAACTTTTTTTTTAAGCCATACCTCAACTTATTACAATCAGGCCCAGAAATCCCCGTCTCTTTTGTCGAAATCACGAATCGGCGTCAGCCAAGATGGAAAGTACAGTGTGGTCACCGGTGACCACCACAGCGTTCATTGTGTTAAGATGTTATAATAAAATAATTCCCCGCATACTTCAACTGAACGAGACAAAATTCAAGTCTTATATAAAACGCACACTAAGCAGGCAGGCATATTATAAGTAAGGGGATTAATTACATCGTTGAGAAAATGGCTGGCTTAATCCTGGCCCTGCTCCACAACCACCATCAATTGATTAACACTTCAAAATACTGTAGGAGCTGCTGAGGTCACTGTGACAGTACCCTAAAAAAGCGGCCAAGTGCAAGTCAGACTCGCAGACGACGGGTTCCGTAATACCGTTCAATATTTAACACTAAATATACACCATCGTACATATTCGAGCTAGAGCAAAAAACATGTTACTTGTATAGTGGCCCTCTTTAATATATATATTTTTTTTTAATGATCGGTTGTTATAGCAACCATAGTCCACAATCTGGGAAAGATATAGTAAATAAAGCCCTGTGACAGACAGACGGACAGCGTAGCCTTACTTATAACTAAGGCTCCGCTGTCCATCTGTCTGTCACAGGGCTCCGGATCCTGTCAGTACACTTCGGTTTAAAGAAGTTTTATTTCTCAAAAAAGAACATACATAGTTCACTTAAATATGAGAAACTTAACGAAAATAAAATATTATTATTATAAACATAGTTGTCGTTCGACCTATCGTACATACAGTGGTGGTCGTTTATTATAATAAACGACCACCACTGTATGTACGATAGGTCGAACGACAACTATTGTTGTTTGGCCAAATACAACTTTAATTTATTTTTAAAAATGTTCATTGATGAGGAGTCTCTTATTTCTTTAGGTAACTTATTATAAAGCTGCGCTCCCTCAAACTGTATTGTTCTCCTTCCTACTTTGGGCACGGAAACCTAAAAGGTAACTGTTTTTTCAAGTATTTTTCAAGCGCGTCAGAAATCCTGAAACCATCAATAAAGGTTAGGTCGAAATTCAATAAAAATGCCCATCGACGAGTCGCTAACGACCGTTCCCATAATCTACTGACCACCATATTTCTTTCGCTTGATATTTATGTGCGATAGGCTATGACGAATGCGGAGACTATTTTGGCAGTTTTATCGAACCAGGGTAAAAAGAAAAGGCATGTTTGTGAGTGAGATCGTTGGCTTTTTACACCTCAAACTACGATAATGATTTCGACAAGGAGGTACTGTTGGATTTCATCATCATCATCATCATCACCTGCCTAGCCTTTTCCCAACTATGTTGGGGTCGGCTTCCAGTCTAACCGGATGCAGCTGAAAACCAGTTTACATGGAGCGACTGCCTATCTGACCTCCACAACCCAGTTACTGGGTAATACGATACCCCTTGGTAAGACTGGTTGTCATACTTTCGGGCTACTGACTCTACCCGTAACGACTGTCAAAGATCTACGAATGACAGCCGAGACCAACGGCTTAACGTGCTTTCCGAGCCACGGAGGGGTCTCGGTATGTAAAGATGGTCACCCAGCCACAGACTAACCGCGGCAAGCGCAGCTTAACCTGGTCGATCGACCTGTGCGGCTGTTATTATTTAGCCACGGGCCCCTCATTGGGGCATGATAAATTAGCTAGCGAAACTCCACACACGTCCGGGTAATAATAATATCTAAACAATGATAAAATAGTCATAAAAAATTTGATGATGTTATTATAGTATTTAGGGTTATATTATGTAATGTTGACGTTCAAAAAGTGCTGATTCTTAGCGTAGTTTGAATGAATGACTTTCGATTTTTGTCTTGACGTATTTTGTATTTTTTTTTTTCGTAGACGTGACATCTTCCATCCCGCACTGGGCCTGCGTGGTGGATTATGAATCACTCCCTCTCACAGAGAAGAGGCCTGTGTCCCAGCAGTGGGAAGATTCTAGACTAATTATGCTAACAATACCCACAGGAAAAGAAGTAGAACAGTTATTGACGAACATTTCCGAAAATCTACCAACTAAAAGTTTAGTGTATTATGAGCAAAGATAAAATTGCTTCCGGAAAGAGATCCTAAACAAGAAATATGTCGTCCATTATCATCTTCCTATATTATCCAAGTCATTACATCCATAATCCATAATCTCCTAGTTTAAAGGACATGCCGATATAAACTTAATACAATCTCCATATCTTTCGCCTGTGCCAAACTTGGGCCCAATTTATGACCAGGGACTCGAACCGGCAACCTTTGGGCCATAAATTTGGAGTATATAGTTCTAGGAAATCATACAGGAACGAATTGGTTATCTATGGGGATAAGGCGGAAGTTGCAAGAGCGATTGTCGCAGCGATGGTTTTGATGAGTTATGCGAACATAAATGTATGGAACAGCTGATTTTTTTTTAACCTGAAATCACGAAAATCGCGTGAAATCACCTGAACCTCATTGTACTCATCATTACGAAGAACTTTTTTTTTTTATAATTCAATAATTTTAATAGTTTTTTTTTTTATCAGTGTTCAAATTGACAGGCCTGTTGGTCTAGTGGTCAGTGGCCCTGCAATACGCAAGGTCGTGGGTTCCATTCCCACCCAGGACAAATGTTTGTGTGATGAGCACGATCATTTGTTCTTTGTTTGGGTGTAATTTATCTATAATATGTATGTATTTAGAAATATATATGTATGTTTATCAGTTGTCTAGTACTCACAGCACAAACTCTGCTTAGTTTGGGACTAGATGGCGTTGTGTGAAAGTTGTGGAAATTATATATTAATTTTATATTATATTATAACGTTCGGCTCAACAAAAGCACCTGGTACCTGGCACCTTGGTTGACTGTGGGAATGCCTAAGGCATTAAGTCCGCCTTTGTACAGACGCCAGCACATCAAGCTACTACAATCTGTCAAATTTCTTTAATAGATTTTCAACTGTATTACTTACTAAAGCGTAAGGTTCAAAGTTGATTGGGAAAATTGGACAGTTTCGGGTAGCTTGATGTGCTGGCATCTGTACCTTTTTATGTGCGAAAAGTTTAAATAAATAAATAAACTTTTACTATGGAGTAAAAGTTCTTCGTAATAATGAGTACAATGACCCCTTCAGATATTTTGTGTATGAATAGATAGATCTTATATCATTTGGCATAGTGTTGTTATCAGAGTTTAGTGTTTCCACTGTTCTGCTGCTAGGACATAGGCCAGCTCTCTGCGAGAGGGAATGGGGCGTATTCCACCACGTAGGCCCAGTGTGGGTTGGTGAATGTCGCAATGTCTTCGAATTTTCGGTCTTTTACGGGACGTTTTTATTTTTCTTATACAACGTAGAGACGAAAATAAATTAAAATACTGGCAATTCTAATGCTTAGGGGTAATTTGTACGTATTTCATCATTTTATTGTTACAAATAACATTGAAAGTATCACCTAATGGGTCATCAAGTAAAAAAAAACCGGTCGAGAGCGAGTCCGGCTCACGCACCGAAGGTTCCGCACCATTATATATTAGATTTTCTTTTTTTTAAAAGTGTGCTGTTTCTCTAAATAACACACTTTACAAGATTACAGGAAAAATAAAACGATGTCTCTAAATCGTTTTATTTTTTCTGTAATCTTTACATAAACCTCTACTACATAGAATAATTTCAGATTTTTCGCTACGCAAACTTCGGAGATTTTTTTTTTTTTTACATTTTTCTGCAAAAGTTGAAAACTATGCGGCCTAAAAAAGTGTTTGAGAATGCGCAAACAGCATTCTTTCATATGCTATCCCACATGCCCTAGTAGCCCCACTTCGAATTTCTAAGACCCCCGTTTCAGTCCGTGTTGCATAAATATTTTATTTCTTTCTTATTTGCAAAATAGTTGGGCAAACGTCATCTAAAACCATTCCATATTTCAAGTTGATAGCATTAGTAGTTCTTGAGATGTCCAGCTGTGACAAACGGACAGACATAGTGAGTCGCTCCATTTTGGTAGCGAACCCTAATAACAAATATAATATGTTTGGATTCAAATGTATGAAATTGATGAACTGCCGTGCGTTTCTGTAACCATCTCACTCTGAAAACTTGGGTGAAGTGAGCGTGGAGTGAGCTGTCATTAGGGATTAACACTATTGACACTGCTCACTTCAAGGTCACTTCACTTATGATTTCATGGTGAGATTTTTACAGAATCGACCGGCTGTTCTATAATAAACATTCCATTATTTTTTCTTCGTGTAGGTAGGTATGTCAAGATGCCTGTCCGTCGATATAAAGTAATGGATGCACACTCAATGCCAGTTCAAGTCCTATTATAGCACATGCACAAGCAACAATAGTCATAGATAGCGAAAAACAAGTGCGAGTGAATTTTTTATAGAGTCCATTGACTGGATGACTGTCTCATCATCTGCCTAGCCTTTTCCCAACTACGTTGGGGGCGGCTTCCAGTCTAACCGGGTGCAGCTGAGTACCAGTATTTTACATGGAGTGACTGCCTATCTGACGTCCACAACACAGTAACTGGGTAATACGATACCCCTAGGTAAGACTGGCTGTCAGACTTTCGGGCTTCTGACTACCCGCAACGACTGTTAAAGATCTACGAATGACAGCCGGGACCAACGGCCTAACGTGCTTTCCGAGGCACGGAGGGGTCTCGGTATGTAAAGATGGTCACCCATCCCCAGACCAACCGCGGCAAGCGTAGCTTGACCTGATCGATCGACCTGTGCGGCTGTTATTATTTAGCCACGGGCCCCTACGGCTAACTGGATGACTGTCTACAAATTCTTATTCGTCGTAGACAAGATGAACGTAACATACATAAGCTCACGCCTCCTTGCCATGGGGTTAGACAGAAACTACATAACACCACCTGCGTACTCGTTTTGCTTTGTTTCCATTCATACACCAGAGGGGCAATTCTCGTAATTTTAAGAACGTTCTCAGTCACTATCTGTCAAAAATACCTTTGGTTTCCCTACATTTTTGACATTGATTGTCGCTGAGATGAGATTACCACTAGATTTTGAACCTTTTTTGATTACGGGAATTGGACTTCAGCAGTGCGATTCCGTAACAATCTCACCGTGAAAACTTCGGTGAAGTGAGCGTGGAGTGAGCTGTCAGTGTCATCCCACCTGATACTAGGGATTGATCAAGCATACATTTACAATCATAATCGCGATTTTAATAATATTTTTATGCTAATTTATTGACCATTTTATATAATTTAAACGCTAGTATTTTAGTTGTCAGTGAAAACGATTTTCAACTACAATGTTCAGTTTGTTCTTGGGATAAATTCATTCCAATCACGGAACCCTTCATTGTGCGTGGTCCGACACGCACTTGGCCGGGTTTTTTTTTCTCTATACATATCTATAAGTCGCCATATTTGAATTCACCGCATTTCATTGCACTGCAGGGTAAATGCGTAACACATTATCAGTCGGAATGGCTTTCATTTTGACAGTTCCAGAACATTCATTGCGTTATTTACGTCATTGAGCAGACAAATTTTTCGAACATTTGAAACAATGGATTAGCAATATCCTTCAAAATGATTCAGATTTTGGTTGATATCGTGTTACGCAATTATTATAACGCTGTAAAAGTCTCAAACACAAAAACATAAGGAAGAAATAGGCATAAACTCTAAATCACTTTTTCCTTTTACCCACAACACTGTAGAAATTATGTGTCTACTAACTAATTTATCTACGAGTACCTTCCTTCTTCAAGTAATTCTGATATTCAGTTTAAAGATTACCTTGGATTTCTCATGTTAAGTGAATTGTATTCTTTTTGAGAAATAAATGTCTTAAACCGTATAAACATCGTGCTTAGAAGACACTGTTGCCAATTAATGGCTTCTCTGTTTTCTCAGATACCATTTATGTCCTCAGGAAGTGCCAGGCTTTTACTCTTAACCAGGAAATACAAACACTTTCTTTATTTGATACAATATAGGTACCTATTAACTCAAGAGATGCTTGAAAACTGTTATCAGAAAATTGGGTACGTGTGCAAACCCCCGACCATTTTTCCGTAAGTGCTATTTGTCAAACATATTAAATTGGAGATAAAAGATATTTACTATATCCTGTGGAATATCGATTAAGGTGCATGGAATTTGTCACTTCTGTGAATTATTAGATGTATTTATAGTTTTCATCTTCCAACCCGCACTGGGCCCGCGTGGTGGATTACGGCCCACTCCTCTCACAGGAGGTCTGTGTCCCAGCAGTGGGAACGGTATATGGGATGACTATGTGTTTAAAATTTTCTGGGTGACTGAAGTTTATCGTAGTACCATTCTGACGTAATGACTCAATTCTTTAGAGAAGTGAGGTGAATAATGTTCCCACTGCTGGGACACAGACCTCCTCTTGGTGACGGTAAGTGGGCCGTAATCCACCACGCGAGCCCAGTGCCGGTTGGCAGTTGTCACACGTTTTCGAATGTTTGGTTCTAGGACATGCCGGTTTCCTCGCGATGTTTTCATTCACCGTTTTGAGAGCAGTCGTGATGGAATTATTTAGAAAAGTAAAACGCCTGTCTGGGTTCGAATCTACGACCTACAACTCGTAAATCACGGCTTTTACCACTGGGCCACCACTGCTCCCTTAGTAAAGGTAAATTAATAAGTACAAGTAATTACTTACTTAGGATAAATATGAGTGAGGAAGGCGAAGGTCTCAGAAATGAATACGTTGTATCCTCTTTTGGAGTACGCGGTGCCTATCGCCTGGGAGAAGGGGAACACCGAGCTGTCGACGAACCCGACGCCGTAAAGTACCGTCTTCTTGTTCTTCAAGTCTGGAAAGAGAAAGAATGTTATGTCAATATTGTTGAAAATATGTCAAGAATTGTATAATACATTGTAGAAAGAGACCGATTAGTACCGAGGGTGGCTTTCATTTTGACAGTTTCAACAACATTCATTGCGTTATTTACGTTGTTGAGCAGACAAATTTTTCGAACATATGAAGCAATGGATTAGCAATATCCTTCAAAATGATTCGTCTTAAGATTGATAGTGTTTTACGAAATTAGGGATTAGAGGGGCCCGTGGCTAAATAATAACAGCCGCACAGGTCGATCGACCAGGTTAAGCTACGCTTGCCGCGGTTGGTCTGCGGATGGGTGACCATCTTTACATACCCAGCCAGACCCCTCCGTGGCTCGGAAAGCACGTTAAGCCGTTGGTCCCGGCTGTCATTCGTAGATCTTTGACAGTCGTTACGGGTAGTCAGAAGCCCGAAAGTCTGACAACCAGTCTTACCTATAGGCGTATCCTATTACCCAGTAACTGGGTTGTGGAGATCAGATAGGCAGTCGCTCTATGTAGATGCTAGTATTCAGCTGCATCCAGTTAGACTGGAAGCCGACCCCGACATAGTTGGGAAAAGTGAATGGCTAGGCAGATGATGATGTGTTACGAAATTAGGGTGCGGATGTAACTGAATTCCAACATTTTACATGGAGAGACCGTCATAACCCAGTTACTGGGTGTTACGATATCTCTTGGTAAGACATTGGTAAAGACGCAGCAAAAGCTCAAAAGTATTGGATTCAAAAATATTGTGAATCGTAAACGGGAGGACCACATGTGAGTTTTATGTGTTTCAGACATTTACGACCGAACGTACTGGGTGATAATATTTCTTAGACTTTCCCAATCATATTTTTGCTAGAGTTGAAAGATACCATTACCGTCTTGTCTTACCCGAGCTTTCCAGCCATATAATACTTTATGAGTGAAACACCTGGTTTCCGAAATTCTGATACCAGTAAATGATTATCACATCTCAGTTATTGTGATTTGGCGGTGATATTATCATTATCTTGCACTTATGTCCCAGTTTATTTGGGATCGGAGTAGCAGTCTTCTTCTGCCATACTTTACTACGACAGTGTACATGACAGGCCTGTTGGTCTAGTGGCCAGTGGCCCTGACTGGTATGCACAATGTTGTGGGTTCGATTCCCACCCAAGACAAATGTTTATGTGATGAGCACGATAATTTTTTCTTTGTCTGGGTGTAATTTATCTATAATATGTATGTATTTAGAAATATATATGTATGTTTATCAGTTTTCTAGTACTCATAGCACAAACTCTGCTTATTTTGGGACTAGATGGCGTTGTGTGAAAGTTGTGGAATATTATTATTATTACTATTAGTCATCATCTCAATAGTCACACTGTTTCCAACCATATCATCTTTCACACCGTCTATCCATCATTTCTTTGGCCTTCCCCTACTTTTATAGCCATCCACATTCATACTCAAAACTTTCCACAACAATTTCCTCATTCTTCCATGACTCGTCTGCCTAGCCTTTTCCCAACTATGTTGGGGTCGGCTTCCAGTCTAACCGGATGCAGCTGAATACCAGTATTTTACATGGAGCGACTGCCTATCTGACCTCCACAACCCAGTTACTGGATGATAAATAAATAAAATTAGTTTCATTCAAGTAACAAGACTCATATACAAACAGATACATAATAGGATACAGGCAAAGACTAACACTCACAAGGTAACAATATGTCTACTGCAGCATTGCTGGATATATACGTAAGGGCAATCCAGTCTGTTCAGTTGCCGATCATCGCCAGGATAATAATAATACTTATTTATCCGTGTATATAGAAAACATTGATCAGGCAGGGGCCATAGTTCTTCCATAGTTCTTGTAAACCAACACACTTTAGCCACCCAAACTCATAGTCCCACTTTTTATTTTCCATACCCTGTCTACACCAACCAGGGGTTGTCCTTGTGTGCACTTACATAGTGCATACAGGGATAATCGTCCGATGGTACCGCATTTCATTAATATCTCCTAAGGGGCCTCTGCGAGTTGGCTTCGGTTACCCTCGTATGTACGCCTCCCAAAGGACCGGGACCTCGCGGTCCCGAGATATGTAAAAATATTATAATAATACGATAACCCGATACGTTAGGGCGCGTTCCCACTATGTCATAACGATTAATTTATCGTTGGACGACTGTCGTCTCTAGCTGTTCCCATTAATACGATTGTTTGTCGTTCAATTTTTTTATCGTTTAGCGACTATCGTATCTAGCTGTTCCCATTGGATCGCGACGATATTTTATCGTTGATTTGCGTTCACGATTTAGTCGTAAAGATTTTTTATCGTTTTACGACTGCCGTGCTAGCCGTTCCCACTGTCACGACAATCTGTTGTCACAGCAAAAAATGTTGTAGACGACAGTAAATCGTGTCGTTCTATTATGTGACCACCTCCATTTAAATACACAAGCCACGACACTTTAAACGACACGATAATCTGTCGTCACCACATAGTGGGAACGCGCCCTTACTAAAAAGGAAAAAAAAATAGATAAAATAAAAAAATATTTAGATTTTGCTTGATAGTTTTGCTACGTCGTTAGATTGCTGGTGAGTAGTGAGTTATCTTCCCACAAAAAAAAAAAAGTTGAAATTTCTCTGGTGCCTATAAATAATTACATTCCCACATAACGACACCGACAGGTGCTTTTTAAACCAAAACACAGCAACGTGTGTTGACGGCACAAATACGTAGTCCTTTAGAGTCAAAGTCAGTATTATTGCCAATGAAAGAGTACAAGCACGTAGTCTTAATAGAAACAACAAAACAAAAAGATTTACTGGCAAAAAGAAAAGGTGATGACAGACAGTGATTTTACATTTAAGTTTGTAAATAACCATTTTTTAGTTTGACCGCTGACCCTCAAACTAAGGAGGGCTTGTATCTTGGGGTCAGAGTGCGAGCAGAAAATAGTAAATTGCGTTGCCCGCGTTCGTTTTAGTAACTTTTGGTGCCATTGGGTTCCTAATAGTGTTATCTACAAATGTAAATTATTCGATAACGATTCAAAAACCGTAACTTACGGCAAAATGAGGTTTGAATTAGCCGCGGACTGCCAGCCGGGTGCAAATGCGCCCACTAGTGCTTGACGGCAAGGTTTGTTTGTGGTTGGAATCGCACCCACTTCATTTGGAGAGGGCCCATTTCATTGTACCGGTACCGGTGTGCAAATGTTAGGTATAGTTCAATTTAATTTAATTACAGTTAGGTTTCATTGTGTCAGTAATTGAATCTACGAATGCGTATATAATGTCATGACAAAGAAAATTGACCGAAGAGATCCTTAATAACTCATTAGTAGGTACTTGATTAAATCTTAAATTCACTGACAGACGACGCACAGCCTAAACCACTGGTTTTAGATGCATGAAATTGTACAAAAGACTTCCTCATATTTATAACGAAAGTGCACTATAGAAGGATTTTTGAAAATTTATCCCCTAATGAGGTAAAATAGGGGATGAAAGTTCGTATGGAAGTTCCCCAATTTTGCCGATGAGAAATCACATCGGGCACACGGCTTTCATCCCCTATTTAACCTCATTAGGGGAAAATTTTGTTAAAATCCTATACTTTTTTATCATGTATCTACTAACTGTTGTCCGCAAATTTGTCTGCGGAAAATCCAGGATGAAAAGTAGCCTATTTCCTTACCCAGGTCATGGTGTATCTGTATGCCAAATTACATCTAAATCCGTAGTTTTTCCCCAGTTTATCCCTGATCCCAAGTTTTCTAAGCGCTTCGGCTGAAGTCCAGGAACATCAACCACCGGAGCTATTACCTATCAAAAAATGGGAAAATCCTACTCCTTCATGTAGAATAAAAGATCAGTCACATTTTACATGCCATCTCAAAGATATCATGTCGTTACTACAAGCCTCGACGCATAGCCTGTAAGGGCTCTTACAGACTAAGCATTTTTACGGCGTGTTTTATACGCCATCACAACGACTCTATCTCATACGACTGAAGCCGCGTTTATTAGCAAGAATCTGTATTGCTACTGAGTAACTTGCCCCGTGTCCTAATGGAAAATTATCTTACGCGACTTGATAGATCGCGTTCGAACTTCATACTCATATGTACGATAGCGACGCGTATTCACTGATCGTTATATAGGGTGACTGGTAATTAGTGACCGATACTTAAACACATGATTCTACTCATGACAACAAACAAGTTTTATAATGGGACCAAAGTTTGGTTTTTTTTCGCGATTTCGGATTTGGTCCGATAGTAAAAGTTGTTTGTAATGATGAGTACAGTAGCCGGCACATAACTTGGCAAGAGTCCTCCCCTTTTCCTCTCCTTTCTTTAACTTCCTTCTAAACAGACGTGTTTAAAATAAATTATGGAAATAATCGTAGAATAATTACAAGCAATCAAAGTGATATTTTTTTTGTTGCACTAAGTGTACATGCGAAAATTTATTCCCACTACGGTAAAACCTTGCCAAGTTACGTGCCGCTGAATGTAGAATCATGTGTTTAACTATCGGTCACTAATTACCAGTCACCCTATATAACTTATTGACGTTTACGTAAACTTACGTTATTCTTGTTAAACGGGAGTTCAATTTATCCACCGTCCCGGCCTTTGAACATTGGGATTCACCGGAGCAGATCACCGGTGAAGATGCACCTACCAAAAGGATTGGCCCGCATCGGATTAGCAGCAAACAGAAGCTCGTGGAAAAGGGAGAGCAAGGCCTTTGCCTTATAGTGGAACAATACAGGCATGATAGATAGAAAGACATGCGACTATTAAGCGCGCAAAAATGCGGCCAAAAAACGCCCAATCTGCACCAGCCCTGAAGTATAGCTGGCGAACAATTTTACAAACTTGTATCATGCTATGAATAAAATATGAGTAGGCAGCTTATTCTTCGATCACGTTGTCTCACGGCGACTATTCAATTTTGCGAGTTTTTTCTCAAGAAAACGTAAAAGGTCTTGTAGAGTAAAATATAGGGCTAAGAGTTTTTGGTGGGTGAAAATTAGAGGTAGGTGCGGTCAAAGCGGTATTTTTATCGTAATGGATATCAATTTGATTTCATGGAATTAACTTGTTATTTAAGAATTAAATAGATACATTGTCCCCTATCCCCCTAATCATGGCTCCAACGAATGAACGAATATTTATTTTTAAGTTTGTTGAAAAGGACTTCATCATCATCTGCCTAGCCTTTCCCAACTATGTTGGGGTCGGCTTCCAGTCTAACCGGATGCAGCTGAATACACGTATTTTACATGGAGCGACTGCCTATCTGACCTCCACAACCCAGGTGCTGGGTAATACGATACTTCTAGGTAAGACTGGTTGTCAGATTTTCGGGCTTCTGACTACCCGTAACAACTGTCAAAGATCTACGAATGACAGCCGGGACCAACGGCTTAACGTGTTTTCCGAAGCACGGAGGGGTCTCGGTATGTAAAGATGGTCACCCATCCACAGACCAACCGCGACAAGCGTAGCTTAACCTGATCGATCGACCTGTGCGGCTGTTATTATTTAGCCACGAAAATATGAAGATGAAAAGTACCTAATGGGAATAATCAAAGGACAGCTTAACATCTACATGAGGAAACCGGTATGTCCTAGAACTAAAAATTCGAAGATATGTGACATCTACCAAGCCGCACTAGGCCCGCGTGGTTCCGCTCACCAAAAGGAAGCCTGTGTCCGAGCAGTGGGAATGCTGTAGGCCGATTATGGAAATATTTATGACACAATAAATATAAACCTACGAACCTACGATTTCAATCTAAATCAATATAACCAATAGAAGGATTGGAGGAGGAGGAAGGAAGAAGGGCCACAGAAGGTGGTCACAAATAATGCTCACAATCATGATCGAGCCGTAATGTGTGATATCTCTCAAGTGTTCTTCTTCTCTGAGTGTTTTGACTCAAATTTTGTCCGACCAATGTGTAGCCACCTGGACCGCTCTATCATTGACTTGATTCTGAAACAGTTCTACGACATTTGCTTCTCCGATAAATGGTCCGCCGACAACGATTCACTTTTAGTAAATTTTTCGCCGGCAAAACGTTTCACTTTTGTGAGTTTCGTCGAAAGAATCTTTCAACGGCGAACAATTCGTCGACACACAAAACCACAACAAAAAATCTAGTGATGAAGATGATGACTTGAAGTTGTAAAAGTACTAGAAGAATAGAATCAAAAAGTGAATTTTTCTGACGGCGAACCGTTCCACGGAGAACCGAATGACCTAGAAATGTTTTAGAATCCATTGGATTCATTCAAATCCTGGTGCGGTTCCGCACGACGGGCAGTAAAGGAGGCATATCCTGTGATGGAGCTCCACACTAGCAGTGTGTTTAGAGTGCGTCCAGTCAACATGGCCCGTAATCGATTCAAATATTTATCTATCAATGAAATTTTTAGTCACGTCTCTCGATCAAACATAAGTACAGACGCCAGCACATCAAGCTACCCGAAACTGTCAGATTTTCCCAATCAACTTTGAACGTTATGCTTTAGTGATAAAGTTGAAAATCTATTAAAGAAATCTGACAGATTGTAGTAGCTTGATGTGCTGGCGTCTGTACATAAGAGAAAGTCTGACATTGGCACCGCTAACTGAAAAGTTGTGGGGAAATTGGCTGTCATGGTGTGGGCATGTGATATGGAGGAATGAGGAAAGTTTTGAGCATGAATGTTTTGGCTATAAGAGGAGGAGAAGACCAAAGAGAGTAAACGATGGATGGACTGAGTGAATGATGATATGGTTAGAAAGAGGGGTGACTACCGAGATGACGACTAATAGAGAAGTATGGAAGGAAAAGACATGTTGTGCTGACCAGAAATATAAGGTGTAACTTAAATAACGCACAACCTCATAAGGGGTCATTGTACTCATCATTATGAACAACTTTTACTATGGGACCAAACAAGAAATCGCGAAAAAAAAATCAGCTGTTCCCTACATTTATGTTCGCATAACTCGTCAAAATGTAGGGAACAGCTGATTTTTTTTTCGCGATTGCCGGTTTGGTCCCATAGTAAAAGTTGTTCATAATGATGAGTACAATGACCCCTTACGAGGTTGTGCGTTATTTAAGTTACACCTTGTATATTGGAGAAATGATGATGATGTTGCTCAATCAAATCTTCATGTAAAAACTAAATCATCAACACATCCGCCTCCCATTCAGGCGTTTTATTTCCAAGTCCAACACAATTATTTCCCGATAAGAATGCATCGAATACCGTTTCCTCATCCTCGCTTCCCCTTAAGGAAAACGGTAAAACGATGGCTAAATAAGTGGCTATTTATCTTTTTGACAAATACTCCCTATCTGGGTCAAGCCAGGACTAATACCGACAGTTATTTATCTTGCTAGGACTGCGGAAGGAGATGTATATGATGCAGGAATGATTGTGGGCGGAAAAATACTGCCATATAATGTAAAAATCACACCCAGATAACTTAAGTCAGGTTGTAGTGGTATCTACAAACGCCACATGCGAACTACGCGTCATACTGACGTCACACAAAATCCTGCATCTCGCAAGCAGAGTTTACCGCGAAACTAGCATAATATATGCAACGGCCCGACTTGAATCATCGGGCCCCCGACCCTTGCTCGAGCCAGCCCGCGCCGCTGAGCCTGTAGTTCTAAATTTGACCATAAATTATTCCGATCCAGCCTGTCCCATGCTGCCCTCTCCCAGCGACGCCCTAAGCCGAGGTCCGTACCCCACAGGGGTTGCCCTTAGCGTGTAGTCGCTTAGTTTTGAAGTTTTTTTAAGCCCTGGCTGGAGGCCTTAATTTATTGAGGCATCCACAGGCAAGCCCGGTTAAACAGTCGACAACCTCATCGGTTGAACTGCGAGATGCCATTCAAAAAAAAAATTGAATTATCGGGCTGTTGCTCCCCAGACACAACACCCGTCTGGTCGTAGGTCCCTTTTCTATAGATTATGAGTAAACTTTACGCAATGCAATGCGATTCTGTAAACATCTCACCGTGAAAACTTAGGTGAAGTGAGCTGTCAGTGTCATCCCACCTGATACTAGGGATTGACCAACCATAAATTTACAATAATCAAGATTTTAATAATATTTTTTATGCGCCACATTTACTAGGCTCGATCTACAATCGCTCATAATAACAAACAATATCGATGCGTATTTTCATCAGTCCAGTAGCTGTCTTCAACGTGAATATTTTATTTAATCATTGTTCGTGTGTGAAGCGCTCGCGGCTCAGGCTATATAAGGACTAGTCTAGAAGAAAAAAAAAACGACATTGAGATTCTGACTACGTTTCTATTTTGCTATTTTATTTTAAAACACCACAAACTAGTAATGTTTTGACAATTAAAATAATAGCTTTTAAAAATATATGAAATGATCAATTTAATTAGCATAAAAATATTATTAAAATCTCGATTACGATCGTAAATGTTTGCTTGATCAATCCATAGCATCAGTGGGATGAAACTGACAGGTCACTCCACGCAAATTTTCACGATGAAATTTTAACAGAATAGATTGGCTGGTGTATGTATCATCACGGTTATAATATTCAAAAGGGTAGGCAGTGGTCTAGTAATCGTTTGTTTCTTCAGTTATATAATAAAACTCACGTGATAAGGGGCGCGGCTATTGCTATTCAAATACGGAACTCCATGAGAATTTCCTAGGAAAAATCTAGTAACAATTTGTCAGACGAGGGCATTGTGCCGATAAAGCCTACGCGCTTCAAATCCTTCCCTCTGCGGGAGACACGGCACGGTGTATTGTTAACATTTCATATATCTTCATTTCCGTCGGACTTCATCAAAATCTAATGGCTGAAATGATCATTTCATGTTTTCGACGTGTCAGGTCAGACCAACTTGTCCGTTCAGATAGGACTCTTTATAATCGTATGAGGAACAAGGTGTATAATTCACTCATCCTCCATAGAAAAAGGAGGATTCTCCGACAAGACGGAGAAGGGTGTCGTATCTGGCGGGCTAATGCCCGACGATTGATGTCGGGACATTGTGTATATAATAATAATTAATCATTTTATTATCAGGCAACTAAGGCCCATAGATAAAATACACAAAATAATCTTATACAAACATAAACTAATCTCTAGCTCTGCTAGCGCGATGCAAAATTTTGCGTGACGTCAGTGTAAGGATCACAGCTCATTAGAGCCACCCGGCACCCACCCCGCACCGCCTCGTCGCACGGCGTCCACTCGTTGGCGACAGGTGGTCCACGGGTGGACGCCGCGTTATCACCAATAAACGTAGCGCCGCTTGGTCCACGAATTTTCGAGTAGTCTGTTAACAATTTGGCACTAGGTCTACATGTGTGTTTCGTAACGTCAAATTTTACAAACCGTGAATTGAATGAAGGGTGGGTGGGGACCGGCGCATCGCCAACGTATCGTCCTTGCGTGAATCATTCGCGGGCAGCGCGCGGTCCACTCGGGACCCGCGCGTTGGCAACGCGCAGTCAACGCAAGACAAGCATGCGAGCAGTGAGTTGTCAACGAGTGGTCCACCCGCCGTCCGCGCATGGAGGGCTTACGACCGAGGCGATCCGGTGACGCTACGGAGTTGATGTAGTGAGCGCATACCCATACAAGTCCATATAAAGAATACTAGCCGCAGGAGGCGAGGCGGTGCGGAGTGGGTGCCGGGTGGCTCTAATGAGCTGTGACCTTAACGCGTAGTTCGCATGTGGCGATGTAAATGCCGCCACATCTCCTTGTGAGAGTAGCCTTTAAAAAAGTGGTATTTCCTGGTATACCTATTTAAGACAAAACGACGATATGCGGCTAGGATATCAGACATCAAAGTAATTACTAGACTACTCGTAATTGTCTACAATTATCTTTATCGTGGTAAAAATAATCGTGATTCTCATTGAGAATAAACTATTGCAATTATTAAATGACCGCAGAGATAAGACATATACGTTTGTAAATTACTAAAATGATTAAGTATTGTGCCTCAAACGCGGTAAAACATAGTAATTTTATGAGGAAGATATAAACTAAATTGTTTAGCATGCAATAAAGTAATAATGGAATCATTTTAAAGTTATTTTTTTTTACTTAATTTCATCTCGGGGATGTCTGCCAGAGATAAATGGGCTTCTATGAAACCGGAAACCAAGCCTGTAATAGTTAGACTATAGGGAAAAGGAAAACAAACTTGCGATGCAACGGTTCATGTGTGCTCTAGTAAGTCAATTCACGTAACTAAAAAAGTTCAGTTTCAGTAAAGTTAATAATAATAATGTTTACAAAAAACCGACCAAGTGCGAGTCGTATTCGCGCACGAAGGGTTCTGTACCAATATTTATAAAACGGCAAAAAAATCATGTGTATTGTATGAGAGCCCCTTTAAATATTTATTTTATACAGTTTTTTAGTATTTGCTGTTATAGCGGCAGCAAAAATACATCATCTGTGAAAATTTCAACTGTATAACTATCACGATTCATGAGATACAGTCTGGAGACGGACGTACGGACGGACGGACAGCGCAGCGGGAGTAATAGGGTTCCGTTTTACCCTTCGGGTATGAAACCCTAAAAATTTCACGATAATTAATATTGGAAAAATAATGATAAATGATAAATGATAAATGATTTATTTTCTGTAAGTAGGTTTGTACAAACACTTTTACATGTCAATCATATTTTTTAAACTAGATGAGGTCGGCGTTTCCTATCTGACTACTCTGAGAAGAAAGGCCGAAACAAACTCAGAAGTCACAGTCTCTTTTAAAGTCCAGACATAATCTTGGTCAGATCATGTGAAGACCATGCAGATTGGTGTCTGAAATGGTCTTTTGAGTAAAGAACCACACAGATTGAGCGGACCTGTCCAGTCAGTGCACGCATTTGTCAAAAATTGTGTAGCTCAACTCAGAACTTGAGGAGCCTTACGATTCGACGAACAATACCAATGAAAGGACATTTGGGTAGGCCGCATAAATTACTCAAACTGCCAGACCATGATTAAAACTAACTAAGAAGGAAAAAAGAAAAAAGAAATGACCCACATAGTCTTCACACTCACAATAATAATAATAAAAAATAAGATACTATACAAAGTAAATATCCATGTCATTGTTTATATAAAATTCATCAATGTCAATGTGTATATAAAAATCCGGACATCATCTTTGATCTTTGAGGACCATGTAGATTGGTGTCTGAAGTGGTATTTTGAGGGAAGAACCACACAGATTGAGTGGACCTGTGCAGTCAGTGCACGCATTCGTCAGTAACCGTGCAGCTCAACTCAGAACTTAAGGAGCTCAACGATTCGACGAGCAATACCAAGGACAGAACATTTGTGTAGACCGCATAAACCACTCAAACTGCCAGACCATGATTAAAACGGAAACAATGACCCACATAGTCCTCACATTCACAATAATTAAAATAATATAAGACTTTAAACAGTAAATGTTCATGTCATGTCATAAATAGATATTTAGAAAGAAAAAAAAATAACAAAAGTGTAAATCAGCAAAATAAAAAATAAACAACATTCACTGTCTAGACCTATTGGAGCAGCTCAATCCCAAGCGTTTTTGTCCTCAATATAGTCTTTTACAGTATAATAGGCTTTCTGGCATAGTTTTAGCTTTATAAAAGATTTGAATTTATTAATGCTTAGTTCTTGAATGTGGCTAGGAAGTTTATTATAAAAACGTATACATTGGCATCTAAACGAGCCACCTATTTTCTTGAGCCTTGTTGTAGGAACAACAAATTTATGTTTGTTCCTAGTATTTATATTATGGATATCACTGTATTTCTTAAACAGATTAATATTTTTATGTGCATACAAAAGATTATCATAAATGTACTGAGAAGGCACAGTCATTATATTAATCTCTTTAAATTTGTCTCTGAGGGAGTGTCTGGGACTTAATTTATAAATGGAACGAATTGCCCTTTTTTGTAAAATAAAAATTATCTGAATTTCGGCGGCATTTCCCCACAACAGAATACCGTATGACATCACACTATGAAAATAACTAAAGTAAACTAAACGGGCTGTCTCTAAATCAGTTAAGTCACGAATTTTCCTAACGGCGTATGCTGCAGAGCTAAGCTTTTTTGACAATTTATCTATATGGGGGCCCCATTGAAGCTTGGCATCCAAAGTTATGCCTAAGAATACTGTGGTATTTTCGGGTTTTAACTCTTCACCCTTTATGAGAACACTAGTTTCTACTTGTCTAACATTTGGTATCGTAAACTTAATACATTTGGTTTTTTTTTCGTTAAGAAGTAAATTATTAACATTAAACCAGTTAACTACTTTTGCGAGGGCACTATTTATACTGTCAGTAACCAGCTGTTGACGTTTGAGTTTAAATAAAAGTGAAGTGTCATCTGCAAACAACACTATATCATGTTCATCCTTTATGAGTATAATCCTTTATGAGTAATGAATAATAACTAGGATTTAAAGAATGCCATTAGACAGTATTATACTCTAGCACCAAATATAATATATTGTAATGTTTTGCGTGTCAAATGTTGACTATGTATTAGGAAACGTTTTTTTTTTTTTATTTTTAAGACCAACACTGTACAAATACCAATTTCAAATAATAATAAATAAATAAATAAAGTTTTTATTAATGCTTCATTTTACAAAAAGCGTTTAGTATTTGGAGCCTCCTTTTAAGAAAACAATGCCTGTATTAGGAGACTCCACTTACAAAACCGTGGGAAATTAGAATGACAAATAAAAATAAGGATGTTAGTAAGAGTATGATTTGAGTGAGAATACCTGTGCGTAGTGTGTTTGTCTGTGAGAGTGTATGTGAAAGTGTATGTGAGAGTATTTTTGAGATTTTATATGGTACTTTATGTAATAAATGATTATGATTAACGCGTGGTCGCGCCGAGAGCGGGCAATTCCGGTTATTTAACAAAAAGTGACATATACACGTGTAATCTTTACATAAACTTCCATTACATAGAATAATTTCAGTTTTTCTCTATGCAAACTTCGGAAATAAGAGGGGGAGAATGGTATTTTTTTTTAACATTTTTCATCAAAAATCAAAAACTACGCGAACTAATAAAAAGAAAAACATTTTTGAGAATGTGCAAACAGCGCTCTTTCATATATGATACCCCACATGCCCTATTAGCCCCACTTCGAATTTTTAAGACCCCCTTTCAATCCCAAGAAAAATATTTTTTTTTATTTGTTATATAGTTGGGCAAACGTCATCTAAAACTATTCCAAATTTCAAGTTGATAGCTTTAGTAGTTCTTGAGATATCCAGCTGTGATAGACGGACAGACAGACAGACTGAGTCGCACCATAAGGGTTCCTTTTTACCATTTCGGCACGGAACCCTAAAAACGAAACTTAAAACATAACAGGTTTTGGTTGTACTATTACATTTCTGCCTATCCCTTCAGAAGACACATTCATAGTGGCGTGGGGCTATTGAGTGTATACATACAACGTGTAACGTTAAATGCGCAAAACCTGAAAATAGTTTGATCAGAATAACGAGCAGAATTAATTGAACCACTTTTTAATAGGTCACATTTTTCAAAAAATCTTCATTAAAAACGTTGCCGTGTCTATTTATTAATAGGTCAACAAGCTAATGTCAGCGCGGCGGCGCAGCGGCCCGGTGACGACTCCTCCCTCGGTAAAGCGTCGTCGCAGACGCAAGAAACGATCAGAATGGCCAGTAAAACTAAAACAGCACATAAAACCTTTACAATTTTTTAATGACCTATTTTCTCTCTGAAATAGGTCAACTGAATTAAAAATCAGTTGGGGTGTCTGAGGTTTTGCGCATTTAACGTTACACGTTGTATAGCCAGATCCCGCACCTGTAAACTAATGCTTACTAAATCGAGTCCTGCAGCTCAAAGCAACCACGTTTTAGTCTACTTACCAATGCTCTTATCCTTGGCAATGATTTTGTGTGCAGACTCCACTGGCATCATCTTCCTGACGACCTGCCCGGTGCTGGTCAGACGGTGCATTGTCACTAGTAGGTTGTTCATCATTCTAGGGCTGATGCTCGCGTTCTTGTGGGTCCCTGGACCTGGAGACACGGGAGAAAAAACAATCAGAATCGGAATACAACTTTTATTTCATATATTTTTTTTTTCTTTTTCTTTTTTTTAATAGAAGTTGTCAAATTGTCATATCATTTGCTTATCGTTTCCTAGCCCTGATTGCACTAACTTACAAACGTCTAATGGCTCTCGATTAGCATGTGTTTTTCGCAAATCTTTCAAAATGTGTCAAACAGTCTTTATGGAGAGATAACTTAACCGGTAGATAGGTACCTACTCATTGTGTCAGGGAGGGATTCCGATCTGTATAGATAGTGCAAGAGCTTAACCTCAGAAGTCGTTTGAGGTATTTCATACTACTAGATTCAGGTTTGATAACTACGTTTTCCTCCACCGTAAGGCAGTGGTGTAATAGAATAGAATATAACACTCTTTATTAATTACAGACGTAAATATAGAAATTTTACAAATAATAATAAATAATAAAATAATTTATTTGCGTAAAACATGGTATACAATGGTGTTAAGCATAGGTCAGAGTGGCACAAACATGTTTAGCTAAGATAAAACATAGCATGCAAAAATTTAATGTTATAGGGTGATTATATTTAATGTCAATGTCAATTTAATGTCAATAATTATAATGTCAATATTTTTTATCCATAAATTCTTTCAAACTATAAAAGCTACATTCATTTCCTACTTATATTCATGTACTACTTATTGTAACGAAGGTTTTTAGTGTCAATAAAGTTATTATTATTATTATTATTTAGCCATTTGTACAATTTGTTTTTAAAGGGTGACACAATGGGCGGTCTTATCGCCAAAAGCGATCTATTAAAGACAATCTTTGTATAGATAAAAAAGGTAAGGAAAGACAAATATTGTAGTTAGTCTGTGGTGTACCATTGACACAATACAATGAATACATACATAAAGTATATTATACCAATTTAAGTAAATATGTATACAATATTAGACATGAAACAGGAGCAAAGAAAATATAATAATGATGTTTAAGGAGAGAGAGGAATAATATATAATGTGGAGACCACTAAGTAATTAGTTTTTTTGAAAAAAGCTTTTATTTATTTACCGTATTAGAATTAATTTGATAGTTTCAAAATACTCCAAGCTTTGCTAGTGTTTAACATTTACTCTCGGATTGTAAAGACACTCCAACTGTATACCTAACGACGGACCCGCCTCTGCTTCACACGAGTGTAATGTACTGATGTAGCGACATGTCACAACAATAAGATTTCTGTGTTACGTTAACATATAAATCATTCGGAAGAAATTTTGTAAATAATTGTAAAAACCGCATCAAAATCGATTGTTCTAAGCGGACAAACAGACAGACACGAAAAGTGACTTTGTTTTATACTTTTTAAGGCGCTTCCTCACCGGGAGCATTCGCGTGTAATGTAACGTTACAGAGTCGAGCATTACATCAGTGAGGTAGGAAAATCGAGCATTACAGCGCGCACCTTGTAATGATACAATGTGTAATACCTTGATCCAACTTGTAACATCAATGCGCTCCAATTGTAATTTGTCCAGCGGGCCGCGGAGCGCTCCCCGCCCCGCAATCTGTTCTGTTACATTACACGCGAATGCTCATCAGTCAGGGAGGTAGTTTTTTTTATATATTCTTTATTTCAGATGTAAGTCCATAGTGTAAGTAGCAACAAAATAACATAATAACTAGTGTTAGTAATAAGGAGGATTAGGATATTGTAATGTAATGCTCAAAATCGAATTTGAAATGTTACATTACAGGCGAATACTCCTGGTGAAGGGTCACCTTTATAGAAAAACCAAGAAGCTTTGGACAAACATGACTGTACATGTTGCAATTAGGTAGGCATGCACCTACAATTGCACAATGATACTAAAATTATGTATATATTATGTCCACCTTTGCTCATCGAGATACACAGAAAAACTCTTACAACAAATATTTATTACAAGTACAAGTAACAAGTATATATTTAACAAAATGATTGAATTGTTGGTTTTACCTCACTATTGTCTTTCAGTCCATAAACTCTGCAAATTATATGTTCACTTGAAGATGCTTAGGAGTTTTATTATGTGAGAAATTCAGCTGATAATTGTATAGAACCTTGAAGATCATTGTTAGGGTTCCGTACCCAAAGGGTAAAACGGAACCCTATTACTCCCGCTCCACTGTCCGCCCGTCCGTCCGTCCGTCCGTCCCTCTGTCCATCCGTCCGTCTGTCACCAGGCTGTATCTCATGAACCGTGATAGTTAGAAAGTTGAAATTTTCACAGATGATGTATTTCTGTTGGCGCTATAACAACAAATACTAAAAAACAGAATAAAATAAATATTTAAGGGGGCTCCCATACAAGAGACATGATCTTCTTGCCGTTTTTATAGATAATGCTACGGAACCCTTCGTGTGCGAATCCGACTCGCGCTTGGCCGGTGTTTATTTTTAATAGCATCTCGCAGGTCAACTTGTGTCTGCTTGACATGTTAGCCCGGTTAAGCAGACACAGGCTGACTGATAAAGTATCCATACTTAACCGGGATATCATGTGTATAGTTAACTTGATACATTCTATCAGCGATAACTATGATGGAAAAGTCAAAAATGTATGTAACTGACTGATACTGCAATTTAAAAAAAGCACTTCCTCTCTCCTTAAACAGCATCATTATATTTTCTTTACTCCTGTTTCATGTGTGTTGTTATTTGTATATATTTATATAGATTAGTATAATATACTTTATGTATGTATTCATTGTATCGTGTAAATGGTACACCACAGACTACTTACAGCATTTGTCTCTCCCTCCCTTTTCAATCCATCCAAAGGTTGTCTTAGCGATAAGACCGCCCATTGTGTCACCCTTTGTAAATTTCTATATTTATGTCTGTTATTTATATGGTGTACATAATAAAGAGTATTCTATTCTATTCTATTTATTTTTATGTAAGTATATTTGTATAGATGTTAAGGGGCTTGTGGCTAAGTAATAACAGTCGCACGGGCCCATCGATCTGGTTAAGCTACGCTTGCCGAGGTTGGTCCCTGGATGGGTGACCATCTTCACATACCGAGACACCTCCGTGCCTCGGAAAGCACGTTAAGCCGTTGGTCCCGGCTATCATTCGTGGATCTTTGACAGTCGTTACGGGTCGTCAGTAGCCCGACAGTCTGACAACCAGTCTTACCAAGGGGTATCCTATTACCCAGTAACTGGGTTGTGGAGGTCAGATAGGCAGTCGCTCCATGTAAAATACTAGTATTCAGCTACATTCGGTTAGACTGGAAGCCGACCCCGACATATTTGGGAAAAGGCTAGGCAGATGATGATGATGGTGTATGTATAGATGTCCACTAGATATAAAAAATTCAAGGTCGGTCAGCGCGCTATGGAGCGAGCTATGTTCGGACTCTTTTTTCGGAAAAGAACCAGAGTTACCGACCTAGCTTGCAGAGTAAGCAAACTGAAGTGGCAGTGGACTGGCCATGTCTGTCGAAGGGCCGATGGCCGGTGGAGCAGACGAGTCCTGGAGCGGAGACCGCGTATCGGCAAGCGTAGTGTGGGACGCCCCCCAGCTAGATGGACGGACGACCTAAAGAAGGTGGCTGGGGTAGATTGGATGCGGAAGGCGGAGGACAGGGTGTTGTGGCGCAGTCTGGGAGAGGCTTATGTCCAGCTGTGGACTGCAATAGGCTGAGTTGATTGAGATTTAAATAATACGATTTGTTTTCTCGTAAATCTATTCGTAATTATACGAATGTCCAATCATATTGTCCATCCATTATGGATACCTAGATAAGGTGTTACTGGGCAATTAGATACTAACATTAATACCGGTCTATAATTTATTATCCTTCAGACCGCTTTTCTAAGAAACAGTAGCATTGTAATTAATTCCGTGATGATAATCGCCTTATTATAGATACCTACTGTAAAGATTGTCTGCAAAGGCGATCTGATGTCAAGCAGGCAGGCAGAAAAATAACTACGGTTGAATTCGACCATTCAAGCAAATTTATAATTAGCTTTTGAATAGTTTTTATTAGGTTTTCGTTTCGATAAAACAACAGTTTTACCGGGTCAAATTAAATTGGCTAGCGAAACTCCACATCCGTGAGGGGTATCGATGTCTAAACATAACGAAACAAAAATAAATTAATTAGATTTTTTTGTTTGTGTCAAGTATTCTTGCCAAGTTTCAAGTTCATTAACCCGTTCATTCTTTGTTTTCTGTTTTATAGTTTTAATGTGTATTTATTTCGATGTAATGCCAATAAACGCATTTTTCTTTCTTTTCTTTCTTTCTTTCTTATAAGTAAAATATTTCATATAAGCTGTATCCCCGCTTTTCACCCCCTTAAAGGTTGAATTTCCAAAAACCCCTTCTTAACCCTACATTGTAAAAGGACTAGCCGTCTGCGATATTCCACATTCCTAGTCCCAGTAGTTTCGGCTGTGCGTTGATGTGTCAGTCAGTCAGTCATTCAGTCAGACAGACAGTCAGTCAGTCATGCAGTCAGACAGACAGTCAGTCAGTTATTCAGTCAGACAGACAGTCAGTCATTCCGTCATTCAGTCAGACAGACAGTCAGTAAGTCAGTCAGTCATTCAGTCAGACAGACAGTCAGTCAGTCCGTCATTCAGTCAGACAGACAGACAGTCAGTCAGTCAGTCATTCAGTCAGACAGACAGTCAGTCAGTCCGTCATTCAGTTAGACAGACAGTCAGTCAGTCGGTCAGTCATTCAGCTAGTCTGTAAGTTTCTCCTTTTATATAATTATATAGATCACGACGGTAGGTATGTCATAGTGACAGAAAATCAAATAGGTATAGACGCCAGCACATCAAGCCACACTAAACTGTCAAATTTTCGCAATCAACTTTGGACCTTATGCTTTAGCGATAACGTTGAAAATCTATTTAAGAAATTTGACAGCGTGTAGTAGCTTGATGTGCTGGCGTCTGTACAATCTTTGTCAAAGGACCTAAATAGCCGGTCTATTCTGCAAAACTCTTACCGTAAAAGTCATTCCACTTGATAGTAGGGATTGACACTATTTACAACTCACTTCAAGCTCATTTCACTTAAGTTTAAACCGTGATATTTTTACAGAATAGATTCTGATTCTGCTGATTATCTGGTGATAATTCATTTTCTAGCTAAGTAAGTAAGATCCAGGTGTATATCACACCCTCATTTCCAAAAGGATTCATGTATTGTTCCTGGTAATATAATGAAAGGTAGATGATTTCGGGGTATTATCTTTGCAGATGTTCACAAAGCTCCTATCTTGATTGAGTTCCGTAGAATTTTGGTATCTTTCTGATTAGAATGTTTTTCTCCATCGTTGCTATACCCCGGATTAGACAGAAGTATTTTCACGTTGTTCTCACTTCGAAGCATACATAATTATATCAATGCTATATCAAGTTCTCTTTGGTCTTAGCATTATAATGGTATTGAATGGCTTGTTCCAAGCTCATCAGAGGCAGTTGTGCTACTGTTCTACCTGTTACTATGTAAGATTATAATGTCACCGGTATAAACATCTGGCGACACTGACATAGAACGTGAATCTAACTGGCGAGCCGTGACCGAATAGTATCGCTCAGTAGGCAGTAACCTTGCTATATTTTATAATATTAGCTTTACTGTATACTTGACGGGCTTGTGGCTAAGTAATAACAGCCGCACGGGTCTATCGATCAAGTTAAGCTATGCTTGCCGCGGTTGGTCCGTGGATGGGTGACCATCTTCACATACCAAGACCCCTCCGTGTCTCAGAAAGCACGTTAAGCCGTTGGTCCCGGCTGTCATTCGTGGATCTTTGACAGTCGTTACGGGTCGTCAGTAGCCCGAAAGTCTGACAACCAGTCTTACCTAAGGGTATCGTATTACCCAGTAACTGGGTTGTGGAGGTCAGATGAGCAGTCGCTCCATGTACAATACTGATATTCTGCTGCATCTGGTTAGACTGGAAGCCGACCCCAACATAGTTGGGAAAAGACTAGGCAGATCATATTGTATTTAGAGATATGATTAGTAACTTTTAAACGTTGTACTATTAAAACCAAGTTTTTTCAAATTTCAACTATACAAATATTACTCAAAAATCAAGCCCACTTTTTCTAAATGATTCTTGAAACTGTCGTAAAGAAAAACTCGTGCGAAGTTACTTGAATATAATCTTGAAATCCAACATATGAAGTAAAATAATGTCACATGATTATTTCTCAAGTAACGAGTAAACAGAGATGTTTCTTATTAACAAAGGTACTTACTTACACATCAATTTATTTGCGTTTGAACGTAATAGGAATTATGTAAAATGTTTCCTTATTGGCTGTGTTAATAAGTCTGAAATAAATTACATTGTATACGCTGCGTTCTGTTATGAATTAATTATTGTATTAACAAAATGCATCATAAGCGATAAACCCCGTTGCTTCCACGTTTACTTAAAGTCTATAAGAAAGACAAACGCACATGTTTAGTTTAGTTCAGTTCAGTCCAACTACTTGGTCGCTTCACTTTTAGACCTTCACAGTATCAGTACAGTTTATTATTGTCCTTATTGTATACATAATTAATTAAACTAATTTTAGCAGTAATAAAAGTGTTTTTTTTTTAAAAAAAAGGACCCACGGAACGCCATCCTAACAGTTCGCATATAAACTGTTACCCTTCTAAAGGTTCCGTACCCAAGGGGAGACAATGGTAGCATATTACTAAGGCTCCGCTCTACGTCCAACTGTGTTTTTGCTTTCTGATGAGATATCCATAAACCACCAGCTGCTCTTCCATCAATAATCGGCTCAGCATATCGCAGTCCACTGCTGGACACAGGCCACACCCAGGCTACACCACAACACCCTGTCCTCCGCCTTCCGCATCCAATCTGTCCCACTCACTTTCTTAACACATTGAACGCCAAGCCCATAAACTGTGTTTTTCATTTTCTGGAAGTTGCATTTTTCTGCCTAATATAGTAAGAAATAAATGCGTGATTTTCCAAAATTTTCCAGAAACAACCGTGAAGGCCAGAGGTATTAGAATTCGTAGTAAAATGTAATACAATGCGTTTCCTGACGGGCACACTGGCCTCCGAATGAAGCACTGACTGTGCTTCCCGAAGGAAACACGCGGCCTCTGAAGGTGATACTTAGTGTTTCCGGAAGATTACACATGGCGCTCAACGTGTTAATCTTGATCGGTCGAGACGGTCCATCTAGCTGGGGGGCGTTCCACACTACGTTTGCAGATACGCGGCTTCCACTCCGGGATTCGTTCGGGCCATCGGCCCTTCGACAAACATGGCCAGCCCACCGCCAGTTCAGTCGATCTATGCTGTAAAAACTCACCGTGAAAACCTGAAGTGAGCATGAAGTGAGACGTCATTAAATCAAAAATCAAAAGTCATTTATTCAAACTAGGCTGAGAATTTGCACTTTTCGAACGTCAAAATTACAAAAGACAGTCCCCCAAAACGCCCGCCCTTCACCACTTCCTAGTACTTTCGCTGGGAAGAAGAAGTGGCGCAACAAACTCCCCAGCAGCACAGCTGTCTGTTCAGTTAGAAAATATACTTGACTGAATACAATACAAGGTATGCAAAGCAATTAACATTACAAGACACAGAACGCTAAATTAAATTATTTGCCATATGTCAGCTAGCAACGCCAATATACCAAGAAATACAATAAAAAACTATACGTACTCAAGCAAAAATTAATAAATGGAAATTAAATAAAAGCCTCCAGGTATAAAGGGCGTGACCGCTAACATATTTATGCAATGCTGGGTTCAGTTTACATAGCTGTCGCTTGAAGTCACAAATGATAAACTAGGACCATAAGGAAACTAAATAAACAAGTTATTAATAATGATAACAATGATAAAACCATGGTCAGCAAGACGACCAGTCACCACAAGCAGCACCCGTTCACGAGCATAACGCAAAGGTCAGCCATTACCCCCCTCGCCATATTTGAGGGAAGGAGACAACCCGACCCCCGACGCTACCGCAAGCAGTGACATCTAAGGGAGCATGACGAACTTGCTACCGGTTGCTCAGGTAAGAATAATATGATCAATTTGTCGAGGTCACTAGCTAACCACATATTGCAATCAACTCATTAGAAAACATTGCAATGGGTTGATTATGTCAATAATAAAATTAAAATTAAATTAAACTGATTTGACTTATACAGCCCAATAAAAAAACAATTGTATAATGAGCTCATATAACCTATCAGTAATTCTTTGTAAATTAATTCTGGAGAAAGAACATAAACATTGTCTTGAGTTAATCAGGGCGACCAACTATTCTTATCTTTTAAGTAGTCGTTGATAGAATAGTATGCCTTTGAACAAAGGTTAGATTTTACTTGAGCTTTAAATGCATTAAAAGGCAAATCTAGCAAAGAAGAGGGTAGCTTGTTATAAAAGGCTATACCAAGACCAACAAATGAGTTATGAACTTTATGAAGCCGGTGAAAGGGAGCACGTAGTTTGTCCTTATTTCTGGTGTTAACATTGTGAATATCACTGTTTTTAGTATACAAGTGTATATTTTGCCTAATATATAAGATGTTGGCAAAGATGAATTGTGATGCAACCGTGAGAATACCAATATCTTTAAAAAAATCTCTTAGAGAAACTCTAGCACCTAGCTGGTAAATTGCTCGGACAGCTCGTTTTTGAAGGACAAATATATTTTGTATATCAGCTGCTTTGCCCCACAGCAGAATACCGTAGGACATAACGCTGTGAAAATAACTAAAATATACTAAACGAGCTGTAGCAACGTCAGTGTACTGTCTTACTTTCCTGACGGCGTAGGCAGCCGAACTGAGCCTTCCTGCTAGGCTCGATATATGTGGTCCCCACTGAAGTTTGGCATCTACTGTTATTCCCAGAAAAACTGCCGAACTCACCATTCCACTTGATGATACTATTGTCAGCTTACTTCAAGTTTTCACGGTAAGATTTCTACAGAATAAACTGGCTGTTTGCTTACACAGGCTGCTGCCTATATACCTAACTGAAAGCCGACCCCAAAATATTTCAGTTGTGAAAAGACTAGGCCATGATGATGAATGGTGATAAACAGTGATCGAATAATCGGGCGCTTATATACCTAAACTTCTTCCCACGAAAGAATAATATGGACATTCCTTTCTGAATAAATTAGTAATCCCGGGTTCCCGGGATTGAACAATTTTGTAAAAACAACTATAACAAACTTATTGAAATTAAAGCAGTGGTTATTTTGATTTAGTATCTTTATTTTATTCAAATCAAATGGAATATCAATAAAAAATTATAATGTGCACAATGTGGTCAAGTAGTGGAAATTTATTTATCTAACAGGTTTCAATTCCATAAGTAACTAGTTAAGGCTGCTGGCCTGTTACTAAGCCAGTTCTCATAAAAACTTTCATTGTAAATCAAAAGTTCCATTAGAATCGTTTTTTTTTTTTAATTAAAAAAAAAATACAACGACAGTTTAACAAGGAGCAGCCCTCGTGAAAGTACGAGTAAGAATGTAAGCATTATTAAATGAAAATTTTTCATTTTCACGAGTTCTAACTATATTTCGTATGCAGGTAGCATTTTTAGCAATCTCAGGAATTTCAAACGATTCCGGGATCCGGGATTGTGAAAGGCATGTCCGTATTATTCTTTGGTGGGAATAAAAGTGAAGTTCAGGTGTATTAGCGCCCGACTATCCGATTACTGGTGATAAATCACCTTAGCCTATAGTTTTCCTCCCTCCTCTGTTCGAGAGGGAGTGGGCTGTAACCTGCCACGCGAGCCCAGCGCGGGCTGGTAGACGCCACATCATCATCTGCCCGCCTTTTCCCAACTATTTTGGGGTCGGCTTCCAGTCTAACCGGATGCAGGTGAATACCAGTATTTTACATGGAGCGACTGCATATCTGACCTCCACAACCCAGTTACTGGGTAATACGATACCCCTAGATAAGACTGGTTGTCAGACTTTCGGGCTGCTGACGACCCGTAACGACTGTCAAAGATCCACGAATGACAGCCGGGACCAACGGCTTCACGTGCTTTCCGAAGCACGGAGGAGTCTCGGTATGTAAAGATGGTCACCCATCCACAGACCAACCGCGGCAAGCGTAGCTTAACCTGATCGATCAACCTGTGCGGCTGTTATTATTTAGCCACGGTTGATAGACGTCACATGTCATAGAATTTTTGGTTTTAGGATACGCCGGTTTCCTCACGATATTTTCCTGCACCGTTTTGAGAACAGTGGTTTTAAATTTTTTTACACAAAGTAAAACGCCTATCTGGGTTCGAACCTACGACCTACAACTCGTGAGTTGCGATCATTACCACAGGCCACCACTGCTACACGGTCAAAATGTAGTATAAAAATAAAATAAATAAAATATTCTTTATTTCGGGTATTTACAATCCATAAATACAGCGTGTAACGGAAGGGGGGTATCAACCCTGAAGGAGGTGAATGTGCTCATGAAACTCAACAACTTTCCCTAAAGAACATAGGTCGAAATATGAAAAAAAAATTTGGCCCTCCCATAGTAAATCAATCAGCTGGTAGTCAGTTTTGTAAGGGAGGACCAAATTTTTTTTTCATATTTCGACCTATGTTCTTTGGGGAAAGTTGTTGAGTTTCATGAGCACATTCACCTCCTTCAGGGTTGATACCCCCCTTCCGTTACACGCTGTATATGTGAAAAATTAAAAACTCAAAATTAATAATTAAATAATTCTGCGGACTAAGGACCTCCACAGTGAGGATGAGATCCGGTCCGCTACAGTCATCAGGATTTTATTGCAGCTGCCACGCATTCTGCAGATCAGGGATGCCGTATTTTTTGCGAATGACGGCATGAAAGCCATCAGTGTTATATAGCGTGAACATCCCTGACGCACTACAGAAACGAGGCAGCCCCAACCCAAAGGTATAGAACAGAAAATTTTCACCCTTGTTGGTCTAGCATAATGTGGTGTCATTCTGCTGAATTCATGATAACATCTTCTATAAATAAAGCTACTTACAATCAGGTATCAACCCTGCAGGGTATCCATAATCGGCGCGCGGTCCGTAGGCAGCTTGTGCTTGATCAGCGACTGTGATCGACAACGCGACCGCCACCACGATCTCCAACATCCTCGACATTGTTCTGAAATGAAAGAAGTAATTACTTAGTATCGTCATTCTCTCTCCCTTATCCTAAGTAATTTGTAATTTGTGCAACGTGTCTTTTTCTTCCATACTTCTCTATGAATCGTCATCCCGGTAGTCATAATAGTATCATCTTTCATACAATCCATCCATAGTTTCGGTTGTAGTGTAGCCAGTGGCGTAGTATACCCTTTGAGGCCCGTGCCAAATTCATGGGATAGGGCTCTTTTAAATTTATTTTTGTTTCGGGGTGGAAAAACCTCATGGATGTCCGCCGCCCTGGGGCGGGCGGCGGGGTCTGTCAAACTCTTACTGACTAAAAACCACCCCGGTGTTCCCTCTCTCACCTACGCCAGGGGTCGCGTGAACGAACGATACTTCCGCAACCCCCGGCTGGTGCTGGCCCGCTCCTGCGGGCCTCCTCGTGTCAGGAGGGGGAGTGAGGTGTTAAACTCAACCCGCGACGTCTAAGAGGGGCGCGCGTGGAACACTACGCGCCGCCGCCTCGGGTCCTGATGTGTGGGCGGACGTCCCCAAGTCAGTCGCATGGGATAGGGCCCTCCCTCAATGTAAAGAAATCCAACCAACGTTATAGTTTTTTTTTACTCTCACTTCACTCGCAACTTCGTCTTAGTAAATTTCGTAATCCCCTTCCCCTCGGACCGCGATAGCGTTTAGACGTGCATTCCGTAACAGTTTCTCTAATTTTATAAAAATAAAATTTAAATAAATAATAGTTATTTCGAAATTAAATGTCAAATATATCTCGCAAAAGTACTAGGCGCGCATACACTTTGAATAGAACGCGAAACGCAGAGTACTGGTGGAAAAGGGCCGGCAACATTCAAGACGGAGATAGAGGGCGGAGCCTGCTGCGCGTACGCCGTGCGTGCGTCATCCTTGTCGGCTGCCACAACTTAAGAGCGATAGCGATTAGCGAGTAACTTACTTATATTACTTTGCTTTGTCTTGACTTGTAGTTCTGATTATACAAACTAACAAGCTAAGATATCATGTATAAAACACCGCCCAAAACTTCTCCGAATCAATACTCATCGCGTTCGGAGTCTGATATCCGGAAGCTGCATGCAGACGAAGACTCACAAGGGAACATCACCCAGAGAGCCAAACGCAGATGTCCTTCAGATGATGTCAGCGGTGATGACCTGGATACATTTAAAAATGATATCAAGAAGATGATCAGTGAAATGATGAGCACTCAGAGCACCCGATTGGACAAATTGGAAGGTCATATTAAGGAAATAAAAAATCACTACACGGAAATTAAGGTCACAAATACTGATCTCGAAAAGGCAATGACAGCCATCTCCGATCAATTACAGTCACTCGAAAATAAAATTACGGGTCTAGAAAATCAACGTGGCTCCATGGAAATCCAGTTGGCTACGATAGAAAACAAGTTGGAAGTTCTCGGCCACAATCTCATCAAAACCTCTATAGAACTACGAAATGTACCCAAAAGGCAGAATGAGACCAAAATCATGCTTTATGAAACTATAACGCACCTATCGAGGCATCTAGGCCTTGATACTGAATCCGCTAGTATCCGTGATATTATAAGACTACCCTCAAAAAAAGAAAACTTAACTTCGAGTTTATCAGTCGAGTTCTGCAATACACTGACGAAAACGAATTTTCTTGCTGCTGTTAAAGACTATAATAAACGCAATCCGAAAGACAAGATAAAATCAACTCATCTAAACCTGAAATCTGCACACGAAACACCTATTTACATCAACGAGCTTTTAACAGCAAATTGTAAAAGGTTATTTTACCTTACCAGAAACCATGCTAAGCTACATCAGTACAACTATTGTTGGACGTCAAATGGAAGAGTTATGCTAAAAAAGGATCCTGATAGCCAGACTATCTTGGTGAAAAGCGAAGAACAACTGAAGCAGCTGGCGACAATCATCAAAGCATGACTACTCGCATCTAAGTATACCTTGATATATCTTACGTATTATTTGATTACTTTTGCGATTTTTTCAAATTTCTATGTTAAAATACAAAATACAAACAAAACTAACACACATAACTACTACTATCAGCACAACATACTCTCACACATGAATCACTCAATACCTACATATTCCATCTTCATCATTACACCATATATACACCTTACACATGCTTGCGTTCATCACTATTATTCCCTAACCTACCTCAGTATCATAAAAAATATGTTTTTAAATTTACTACGCCCTATCATAAGCTTCCCACACGTCTATAAAACAAATACCACCCAATTTTCTCGTAACTTTCAAACTACCTTTACTTTACCGGAAAAATGACTGCTAACATAAACAATTTAATTGACAACATCGACGAACTATCTGTATCAACTACCTTTACATGCGCACCTGAGGAAACCCTCTCCATTATAAAGCGTCCTAATAACTTCATCAAAATCCTGACACAAAACATTCGCTCTGTAAACCGTAACTTTTTAAACTTGCAAACGCTTCTGCACCGAATCTCTTTCGATTGCGATCTGGTTGTATTAACTGAATGTTGGTTACCATGCTCTAGCAATAGCACTATCCCGATTCTGAATAATTACTCCACGTTCATGACCACCAAACATATAAATCAAAGTGATGGTGTAGTGGTGTATTCTAAATCGGACCTGTCTGTTACATGTGAAGAGCCAGATTTCCACCGATCTGCATCTGGTCTTATTATAAAATCTAAATTTGACTTGGCGATAATCTGTATATATCGATCGCCGTCAATAGACAATATAAACACCTTTCTGACAATTCTTAACAACATTCTTCCATCGCTGCATAGATTTAAATCGGTAGTTATAACAGGTGACCTAAACGTGGACATTAAACCAACCACATCTGACACACGCTCCCATGAATACCTAAATTGTCTTGC
The DNA here is from genome assembly GCA_949629135.1 of Eremobia ochroleuca. NCBI lineage: Eukaryota > Metazoa > Arthropoda > Insecta > Lepidoptera > Noctuidae > Eremobia > Eremobia ochroleuca. Next base: position 3,228,232 of record OX451407.1, read on the forward strand.
CTTTCACGGTTATCTTCCTGCCCACACCATACCGACCAGGGGTGGCAATTGTTTAGACCACACGTTCCTTAAAACCATTTCCCCCACCCTGACATTTATTTTAACCTCCACAATAACTGATCACTCCTCTTCCTTACTTTGCATTCACGATAAATGTTTGCGAACGTTCGCGAAGTCCCTTATTACAAAAATTGACTTTGAAGGGCTTGACAAATCAATTTCACAACTGGATTTCACCTCTATTTTCGGTATGAAAGACGCAAATATGGCTACCGATAAGCTACTGAATTTAATTACTGTATCCATTTCTGACAATACCACAGTTAGAAAAGTTTCATCAAAAAAGAGAATCCTCAAACCGTGGATCACAAGTGGACTATTGCGATGCATAAGAAACAGGGATGCTCTACACAAAAAAGTTAAAAAATTCCCAGGAAATGAAGTTCTAAAAATTACTTACCTTCGATACAGAAATTTTTGTGTTAGTGTTTTAAAGAAAGCAAAGAGAACATATGATACAGAGGAACTAAAAAAAGCTAGTAAAAACCCAAAAACACTATGGGACACTATTAAACGGGTAACTAACACTACAAAAACTAAAAATACATCTGCTCAATTACTAACTTTGTCATCTTCACCTATTGAGTCTTGCAACACTATAAACTCATACTTCGTCAACATTGGCGAGAGGCTTGCAAATGATATGATTCGGACTAGTTCTACGCAGCGATTGACCGTCATTCAACCTACTTCTGATATCACATCGACCTCAACATTCGTCCTCGACCCTACTGACCCTGACGAAATTACAACAGTCATCCATTCATTGCGCTCTGATGCGGCAACTGGCTGGGATGGCATATCACCTTACATCCTGAAGAGATACTCAACCTCCCTGGCACCCATACTATGCCATATTTTTAACCTCTGTTTTGAGACTGCCGTCTTTCCTTCTTCTTTTAAAAAGGCAATCATTCACCCAGTCTTCAAGGGAGGCGACGGGAACTTGCCGAATAATTACCGTCCCATTGCAGTTCTGACTGCCTTATCCAAGGTACTAGAACGGCTTATCAATAAACGACTTGTATACTATCTAGAACATTACAAACTATTATCACCACAACAATTTGGATTTCGTAAAAACAAGTCAACCTGTGACGCAGTCCAGGAATTAACTAACAATATTGTACAAAACCTGAACACTAATAAAAAGGTCCTTACAATATTTTTAGACCTTGCGAAGGCCTTCGACACCGTCCCTGTTCGCTCTCTCTTACTCAAACTTGAAAGGATGGGTGTCAGGGGATTGCAACTTGATCTCTTTCAAAGCTACCTCACAAATCGCTCCCAAATAGTGAAGATTGATCGGCACAGCAGCAATGAGCTCCCCATCTACTATGGCGTTCCACAGGGAAGCATATTGGGTCCCACTTTATTTTTAGCTTTTATAAACGACTTATGCAATTTAAATATCCCAAATGCCAAGATGACATGCTTTGCAGATGATACTGCTATAACTTTCGTCGCCAACACTTGGTCTGAGCTCGAGGTCAAAGCACAGCATGGCTTTGATGTAGCGTTAAACTGGCTTTATTTCCATACACTTACACTTAATACCTCCAAAACCAAGTTCATTACCTACTCGGTCAGTTCAGCTACTCAACCAAACCCACCAATATCACTTAAAGCTCACATATGCAATTTGCAAAATCGAGTTTCGTGCCAATGTGCACCTATATCATCTACGGATGAAATCAAATACCTAGGTATAGTCATAGATAAGAATCTTAAATTTAAATCCCATATTAATGTCCTTACTGGCAGAGTTCGCAAACTTATATATATCTTTAAAACCTTAAGAAATATTGCTAATCCTATAATTATACGTAATGTCTATTTTGCCTTATGCCTATCTATTATTACTTATTGTATTCCCTGTTGGGGTGGTGCCGCAAAAACTATCCTTAAGCCGTTGGAAGTTGCACATCGCGCCGTATTGAAAGTAGCTACCTTCCGTCCACTAATTTATCCAACTAACCAGTTATACAAAAACTGCAACGTCCTCAACGTGCGGCAACACTTTATTCTACAATCAATTCTGTTGCAACACCGCATAACCCCCTATATTGAAATTACTAAACGCCGAAAAGATAAAATATGTACTCCCCCAAACACACGATTGTCGTTTACTAAAAGATTCTTTTATTATTTAGGTCCGTCTCTTTACAATACTATAAACAAAAAATGTCCAATTTATAAATTGTCTTATCATAATTGTAAAAATACTGTCCGAACATTCCTTCAAAATAAAACCTACGACGAAACAGAATATTTTATAATTTAATTAAGTTATGACAAGTTTGTGTATTGTACCACTCACCCAAAACAGACTCACACTAACCCAATCCCCTTACGTACGCTCGCTTACACAGCCACACGGTCAGGCACGCTTACACAGCCGCACGTTCACGCACTGCACACACACACACACACACACACACACACACGCATATACAGACCCACATACGCACACACAGCGCGCACGCACACACACAGACAGACATACACAGCACTCACGCACACACACACACAATGCGCTTGCGCACTAATACCCTGTTATTTCTATTCCGCGGTAATACTTGTAACTGTACTTAAAAATATTCACTTTTCAAAATAAAATTGTAATACAATTAGAGGGGATCGGCACTGTTACTCCTTAATACAGGCTATGTCATAGCCTAGCAAGGAGAGCAGCACGTCACCCACTTGATTGCTAGAGATGTAATACTACCCACTTTGTAAAAACTGTTACATGTACTACAATCTGTTTTATGTACAAATAAAGATTATTATTATTATTATTATATTATAAATTTCGTAATTTAAAACCTATCTGCTTCGATGGTCCAGTGGCCGAAAAAAGTTCGCATTTCTATATTTATGTTAAGATCCTGATCCTCCTGTGCTCATGGCCCTCTCGGGGCGGGGGCCCCGTCCAGTTGGAGGCCCGTGGCATTTGGCCCCTCCTGCCACCCTATCGTTACGCCACTGAGTGTAGCCTTATGGGCGCCATGGCGCGAGGAGAGAAAATTTTTCTAATTGTTTTTTTTTCTGAAAATTACCAATTTTATAGCAGTTCCGGGTTGATCATAAAAACTTTTTAGGTTCTTAGAAGCATCGCCCTACAACGCACTGTTTCTGAATTATTGGCCTCCGAATTTTAGTTTATTCCTAATATAATATGATAAATGTGAAAAATATGTTTGGATGTTGGTTACTCAATCACGCAAAAACTCCTGAACGGATTTGGATAAAATTTGGTACACAGATAGTTTATAACCAGGATTAACACATAGGATACTTTTTATCTCGATATTCCCACGGGATTGAAACCTATGTGGGTGAAACCGCGGGGCACTGCTAGTTTCATATAAAACGCTCTATATTTCCAAAATGGTAGCTCGGATGAAAATCTTTTCTGGAACAAAATTGTTGCTCTATTTAAAAACCATGAGGTGATTTAAAAAAACCCAAGATATATTAAGAAAAAAAAAATGGGAAGTTTTTCTGTCGGTCGATCTTCGAACGTTTCAACTACCATGAAAGAAAGAAAAGAAAGAAAGAAGAAAGAAAATACATTTATTTAGCACAGACTGTAAGACACACAGTACACGTGAGACATACATGAGACAAAAAACAAATAAAAATCCAATAACAAAGTGTAAAGTCCGATGTAAGAAATTAAACTGGAAAGTGTGCCTCACGGCTGCGCCAAAAACCGTGTCAACCATGTCAACCGATTTCCACACAACTTTCCAATATAAGAAAGAAGCACATCATGATTTTAAGAAAAGCTCTTGGCTTGTCAAAAAGAGATAGCACGAACGATTTTTTGTCGGTCACTCTCCTCGTTTTCGTTACACCGACAGGGAAATCAATTGTTTATCAAACTGACACACTGCGTCTGTTTACCGTCAACTCAGCCTGTCGCAGTCCACTGCTGGACATAGGCCTCTCCCAGACTGCGCCACAACACCCTGTCCTCCGCCTTCCGCATCCAGTCTACCCCAGCCACCTTCTTTAAGTCGTCCGTCCATCAAGCTGGGGGGCGTCCCACACTACGCTTGCCGATATGCGGTCTCCGCTCCAGTTTGCCGTGTTAAAGCTCTTTCATACGAGTACAATTGTCAAAGAATGACATTGTGATTTACGAAGTCAATTTTGTAAGCAATTGATTTCCCTGACTTTCCCTACAAAATATCTAAATGATTTTGAAGCAAATTATTTGGTGTTGCTTTTATTTTTTTTGCGCATTTTTTTCTTCTAAAGCCGATTCTACTGTTTCATTTGTTCTTTATAATAAAATAATTAAAAAAAAAAACTAATGTAGGTAGCCGTTTTTATTACGAAAGTAAACAAGATAAAATCATTTTTACATCTAAATTATTGTAATTTCTTCTCATCATAATGAAAAATAAGACAGAATATCCGAAAAACAACAAAAAACATACAAAGAACCGGAAGTTGCCGGAAGCGAGACTTAATGGTGCTATTGAGAGCTCCATAATCAACCGGTATTAAATTTCCTTTATTTGGATTGAACAGTATCTATCGTTACTAGGTTACTATTTGTAATCGAACTCCATTATTCCTAGGTTCGTTTAATACTCCTTTTAATACTTCCTTTATTATTGTCGTGATTTTTTTATTTTATTTAAAACAATGTATTATTTTAATATCGAATTATAATATCCACTAGAGGATTATATCCGAGATAAGAACACTTGGAAACATTCTGCTTCCTAATTACGTAACACACTATTAGTTACTCTCAATTTGAATAATTTTGCAGCATATTGCTAATCCATTGTTCCATATGTTCGAAAAATGTCGCGTTAAAGAACTTCGTTCCAATAAAATAAAACAACGTAAGCTAAACTAATCCAGCCGTGCGATTCTTTAACCGTCTCACCGTGAAAACTTTGGTGAAGTGAGTCGTCTATAGTGTCAATTCCTAGCATCAGTATGACTCACAGCTCACTCTAAGCTCGCTTCACCTTAGTTATCACGGTGAGATTTTTCCAGAATCATCCGGCAGTTCTATTCAATCTCCAAACAAATAGCCTATTTATCATTAATACATTTGCCTAATCAAACGTACAGACGCCAGCACATCAAACTACACGAAACTGTCAAATTTTCCCAATCAACTTTGAACCTAATGCTTTAGCGATAAAGTTGTATATCTAATAAATAAATTTGACAGATTGTAGTTGTGCTTAATATGCTGGCGTCTGTACATGAATCATCTGAACTAGACTCATTAAACAGAGAACGAACAAAAGTTCCACTCCAAACAATATGCGGTAACATTAACATAGACGTTAATTAAACCAAAATAATAACAGTAGACATAAATATTTTTTGGTGTTGGCTTAGTGGGAACAGTAGTGGCCTAGTGGTAACAGCTGCGATTTAAGAGTTGTAGGTCGAGGGTTCGAACCCAGACAGGCGTTTGACTTTGTGTAAATTGTTTAACGGTAAATGAAAACATCGTGAGAAAACCGGCATCTCCTACTGTGTTTAAAGTCGGTTGATAAAACTATCTTGTCAAGATTTGTCCTTAATTCTTTGCACAGCTCTCTGGCTTAGTTGAATCAAAAGTGAAAGTATGTGTAGAATTAGCAGATGTTCATGCATTCATTCTTAGCAGGGTGTGATTGTTTTAGCGATTTTCAAAAATTACTTATTGGTATTAACTTATTGGAAAACACTGATGCTTATAATTCGTACTTACTAATATTATAAATGCGAAAGTAATTCTATCTATCTGTTACCTTTTCACGCCTTAACCACTGAACCGATTGTTATAAAATTTGACAGATATGGACTTGGAGAAGGAGATAGGCTATTTTTTTTGGTATTAGCTTTGTATTTAAAAAAAATCGGTCAAGTGCGAGTCGGAGTCGAGCACCGAGTGTTCTGTACAAATTTGTAGGTATAATAATAATAATATTCCACAACTTTCACACAACGCCATCTAGTCCCAAACTAAGCAGAGCTTGTGCTATGAGTACTAGACAACTGATAAACATACATATATATTTCTAAATACAAACATATTATAGATAAATTACACCCAGACAAAGGACAAATGATCGTGCTCATCACATAAAAATTTGTCCTGGGTGGGAATCGAACCCACGACCTTGCGTGCCTGACTACTAGACCAACAGGCCTGCCGGGTATGTAACTCTAAATATACGGTTTTCAGATTTATTCCTTTACTTGTGCTACATGATATTACTTCTTGTCCAATTTCATGATTCTAGGTCAATGGGAAGTACCCTATAAATTTTGATTCCCTTGAGAGTGTCAAAATATACGTTTTTTGCGCCATAAACGGCCGTATCTTTCTATACTAAGGTGAAGAAAGATACGGCCGTTTGATCGCTTATAAGTTTGATTTTTTTCACAACTTCAGGGGACTGTAGACTAGAGTACATGGTTTTAATTTCAACTCGATACCTCTACGAGTTCCTGAAATAAAGGTTCTTGACAGACAGACAGACGGACAACAAAGTGTTCCTATAAATGTTCCGTTATCGTACTGGTTCCGTTTTTTAAGGAAAAAACCGACCCCTTATAGGACCACTTTGTTGTCCGTCATACCTACAAAGTACGGAAGCCTCGGTACGCGAGTCCTACTCGCAGTTCACCGGTTTTTTTTTTCCTTTTGAAATACGGAACCCTAAAAATGATGATTTACAAAATACACGCAGATGAATACCTGTGCAAACTGCAGTAGACCCGTCACACAAAAAGTCAAAGTGGCAAACTCACGGCCTGCCGTGCGATTCTGTAACCATCTCACCGTGAAAGCTTGGGTGAAGTGAGCGTGGAGTGAGCTATCATTCGCTAGGGATTAACACTATTAAGTGCTCAATTCACTTATGATTTCACGGTGAGATTTTTACAGAATCGACCGGCTGTAATAATCTTCGTGGACCTCCTGTATATCCGTCTGTCTATTGAGTGGTAGTTATAAATGCTAATTGTTGTTGTATTATGATAATTTGACACAAATGAGAGCACCAACGACTATTGTTTGCTGTTTAGAATACATTATTTTGGTTGTTTAGTCACGGTCAGTTAATAGTTCAATGTCCTAACACAATTTTTCCACATGCCTACTTTTGCAGGACGAAGGTACAGCCGTGCGATTCTGTAACCATCTCACCGTGAAAACTTGGGTGAAGTGAGCGTGGAGTGAGCTGTCATTAGGGATTAACACTATTGACACTGCTCACTTCAAGCTCAATTCACTTATGATTTCACGGTGAGATTTTTACAGAATCGACCGGCAGAGGCCCTAGCACGAACGCGGAAAGTAATCATTATCATGTTACCATATATTATACTTAGATTAAGTTAGTTGGCATGTATACATAAGTCCTCTTCCTAAAAATTTTCTGTTTTGCTGTGCCCGACAGGGTCCACGATTGTTTCAACAAATGTTACCTACCACCTAAGCATATACATTGTGGAATGCAATAAATGATTGAGTATTAAGTATATAAAGAGTATTCTATTCTATTCTATTCGGACGAGGTGACCTATTTTGTGTAAATGATTTCATCGCCACAGTTTTCGAAACGTTGAAGGGAAACATCGTGAGGAAACCGGCGTGCCCGAGGATCAAAAATTCGGAGCCGATAGATATCTACCAAGTCGCACTGGGCCCGCGTGGTGGATTTCGGCCACCTCCCCCTCTCGAGGCCTGTGTCCCAGCAGTGGGAGCATTGTAGGCTGTTTATGCTACCTTCACGCCCTTTTCCCATGTTACTTGGGGTCGGCACAACACGTTTTCTACTTCTATTCTCCCCTGACAACCGTGACGCTATCATCCGTTGCGTTGGAAGAACAATACCGTCACACAGACCGCCATGGAAAGCGAGATTAATTTATAATATGTATCAATTTACAAGAAGAGTCCGTGGCTAAATAATAACAGTCGCACAGGTCGATCGATCAGGTCAAGCTACGCTTGCCGCGGTTGGTCTGTGGATGGGTGACCACCTTTACATACCGAGACCCCTCCGTGCCTCGGAAAGCATGTTAAGCCGTTGGCCCCGGCTGTCATTCGTGGATCTTTGACAGTCGTTAGTCTGTATTTGAATTTTTCCTGACCTCATGAAGAATAGTAAAGTCATACCTTTATTTAAATCAGGTAATAAAAACGACGTTGGCAATTTTAGGCCTATTTCCATCTTACCTGCATTTAGCAAAATATTTGAAAAATTAATACTCAAGCAGTTGCTAAGACATTTTAATTGAAATAGCCTCCTTCATAATGAACAGTATGGCTTTACAAAAGGTCGTTCGACTACAGATGCGGGTGTTGCTTTGCTGAAACACATATTTAACGCATGGGAGAGCTCGCAAAATGCTATCGGAGTTTTCTGTGATCTTTCCAAAGCCTTTGATTGCGTGCACCATGACACGCTTTTGCATAAACTACGTCATTACGGTGTCCAAAACGAAGCTCTCAACGTAATAAATTCTTATTTACATAATAGGTTCCAATGTGTAGATGTTAATGGTGTGAAATCTTCCGCGCTACCAGTTCAGTTAGGTGTGCCACAAGGCTCAATACTGGGCCCATTCTTGTTCTTAGTTTATATCAATGATTTACCATTCCATTTAAAGGGAATCTGTGACGTTGTACTGTTTGCTGATGATACATCTCTTATTTTTAAAGTAGACAGGAATAGACTAGATTTTGACGAGGTAAACAGTGCACTCTCAATAGTTACGGATTGGTTTACGTCAAATAACCTAGTTCTCAATGCCAAGAAAACGAAATGTGTAAAGTTCGCCTTACCCAATGTTAGAAATCTAGGACCCAACATCGTCTTAGATAAAGAGGCGCTTGAGACTGTGAGCTCAGCAGTTTTTCTGGGAATAACAGTAGATGCCAAACTTCAGTGGGGACCACATATATCGAGCCTAGCAGGAAGGCTCAGTTCGGCTGCCTACGCCGTCAGGAAAGTAAGACAATACACTGACGTTGATACAGCTCGTTTAGTATATTTTAGTTATTTTCATAGCGTTATGTCCTACGGTATTCTGCTGTGGGGCAAAGCAGCTGATATACAAAATATATTCGTCCTTCAAAAACGAGCTGTTCGAGCTATTTACCAGCTAGGTGCTAGAGTTTCTCTAAGAGATTTATTTAAAGATATTGGTATTCTCACGGTTGCATCACAATTCATATTTGCCAACATCATATATATTAGGCAAAATATACACTTGTATACTAAAAACAGTGATGTTCACAATGTTAACACCAGAAATAAGGACAAACTACGTGCTCCCTTTCACCGGCTTCATAAGGTTCATAACTCATTTGTTGGGCTTGGTATAGCCTTTTATAACAAGCTACCCTCTTCTTTGCTAGATTTGCCTTTTAATGAATTTAAAGCTCAAGTAAAATCCAACCTTTGTTCAAAGGCATACTACTCCATCAACGACTACTTAAACGATAAGAATAGTTGGTCGCCCTGATTAACTCAAGACAATGTTTATGTTCTTTCTCCAGAATTAGATTACTGATAGGTTATTATACTATGAGCTCATTATACAATTGTTTTTATTGGGCTGTATAAGTCAAATCAGTTTAGTTTTATTTTTATTATATTATTGACATAATCAACCCATTTAAATGTTTTCTAATGAGTTGATTACAATATGTGGTTAGCTAGTGACCTCGACGATTGATCATATTATTCTTACCTGAGCAACCGGCAGCAAGTTCGTCATGCTCCCTCAGATGTCACTGCTTGCGGTAGCGTCGGGGGTCGGGTTGCCTCCTTCCCTCAAATATGGCGAGGGGGGTGATGGCTGATCTTTGCGTTATGCTCGTGAACGGGTGCTGCTTGTGGTGACTGGTCGTCTTGCTGACCATGGTTTTATTATTGTTATAATTAGTAATAACTTGTTTATTTAGTTTCCTTCGATGGTCCTAGTTTATCATTTGTGACTTCAAGCGACAGCTATGTAAACAGAACCAGCATTGCATAAATATGTTAGCGGTCACGCCCTTCATACCTGGAGGCTTTTATTTAATTTTCATTTATTAATTTTTGCTTGAGTACCTACGTATAGTTTTTTATTGTATTTCTTGGTATATTGGCGTTGCTAGCTGACATATGGCAGATAATTGAATTTAGTGTCCTGTGTCTTGTAATGTTAATTGCTTTGCATACCTTGTATTGTATTCAGTCAAGTATTTTCTAACTGAACAGACAGCTGTGCTGCTGGGGAGTTTGTTGCGCCACTTCTTCTTCCCAGCGAAAGCACTAGGAAGTGGTGAAGGGCGGGCGTTTTGGGGGACTGTCTTTTGTAATTTTGACGTTCGAAAAGTGCTGATTCTCAGCCTAGTTTGAATAAATGACTTTTGATTTGATTTGATTTGATTTGTAGCCCGAAAGTCTAACAAGAAGTCTTACCAAGGAGTATCGTATTACCCAGTAACTGGGTTGTGGAGGTCAGATAGGCAGTCGCTCCATGTAAAATACTGCTATTCAGCTGCATCCGGTTAGACTGGAAGCCGACCCCTACATAATTGGGAAAAGGCTAGGCGGATGATGATGATACATGAGAAACAAATAAACTTCCGTGTAAATAAAAAAACGGTACTTAACATAAATTGGTTTTGGAAATATTGTTTTGACACCTGTCAAACGTCAAACCAGTCCATGTAGGAAGTAATAAAAAGGTTACATAATACTTCCTAATTAAATCTTAAAGGTCATAATATGATAAGGTCCTGATCTGTTCGTGGATGAATTTCGTTAACGCGTGTATCTTAATTCAAGTTTAATGATACCATGCAAGGTCACGGTCATAGAGAGTATGGTAAAGTATTCAATGTGGTAATAAAATTATCGATTTGTTGGACTATCCCGGGTTCTGTCTCCCTAACACGAGTAAATAATATTCCTTCCACAACTTTCACGCAACGCCATCTAATCCCAAACTAAGCAGAGCTTGTACTATGAGTACTAGACAACTGATAAACATATATTATTAAATACATATGTTTATCGGTATATATTTCTAAATACATACATATTATAGATAAATTACACCCAGACAAAGAACAAATGATCGTACTCATCACACAAACATTTGTCCTAGGTGGGAATCGAACCCACGACCTTGCGCATAGCAGGCAGGGCCACTGACCACTAGACCAACAGGCCTGTCTAAATAGATAAATCTCTGTAAATAGATAACGGCGGGGTGGGAAGTAATAACAGCCGCACGGGTCGGTCGATCAGGTTAAGCTACGCTTGTCGCGGTCGATACGTGGATGGGTGACCATCTTTGCATACCAAGGCCCCTCCGTGCCACGGAAAGCACGTGAAGCCGTTTGTTTCGACTGTTATTCGTGTGTCTGTGACAGTCGTTACGGGTCGTCTGAATCCCGAAAGTCTGACCACCAGTGTTACCAAGGATTATTGTATTACCCAATAACTGGGTTGTGGAGGTCAGATAGGCAGTCGCTCCATGTAAAATACTGGTATTCAGCTGCAGCCGGTCAGACTGGAAGCCGACCGACAATTAATATAGTTGGGAAAAGTTAGGCAAATGATAACGAGTACGTAGGTACCTATCAATAACGATCTAAGTCATCATCGCATACCACACAGGTCGATTTTAGTAGAACAACTTTCGTTGTATAAAATACCTAGGTTTGGTACTGTCCTGTACTTTGCTGAAGATATAGATAGCCATATGTGACGAGTTTACAAAATAATCTTAATTTAATAGGGGGTTCTCTACGAAATTAAGATTTATAAAAATAGTAATTGTGAACAATAACATAGAAGTGATAATTATTATAAAACGGTAGACATTGCTTAGTTCCCCAAACCTTGGGATGTCGTTTTATGAGAATGATGTTAATTATTTACGTATAAGCAAAATAACTCAATCCAGTTATCAAGGTTTAGGGCATGCTAATAATAAAATGTATCAGTACAGACACCATAAAAAACCGGCCAAGTACGAGTCAAGTTCGCACACGAAGGATACGGAACCCTTACGGGCTTAGAGCCTAGCGAGACACCTTGCGAGTAGCGAAGTAAAGCGAACGCGCTGCTTTCGCTAACGGCCGCACTGCGCGCTTGGCGCATTCGCTAGTCGCCTAGCGTGTATCGAAGGATAAATTTAATAAATTTTAATATAAATTACTTTATTGCCACAAAAACAGTTTACAAAAAAAATTGAGGCACGTATTTCAGGAGCCAGTGACTGCTTCCATTTAGATTATAATTGGGCAAGTTTCGTGCAGCAATAGGTGACAGAATTATATTACTTACTTAAAATTAAGTTTATTATTTAACAAGGATATTTAAGTCTATATAGTTTTATTTTTATTTAAATACAAAGTCACTAGGCTCTAGGCACTAAGCAAGCAACCGTAGTTTTGACAGCAGTTTAACTAATAAAACACTTGATAAGGCTTTCAGGGACTCAAACGGGAGTAACCTACTTATCTACTTGAGTAAAACGGTACCGAAGTTGTTTCAACTACCTATCTAGTGCAATTAATTGCACGACTCATAATGCGAAGCATTAGAGGGTGCTTTACGATCGACAATTTTTTTTGCCTCCTTTCAGCAACTGTTTCTATTGACCTACACAGAACTTACTTAATTTATATACTACTATCTGTGAATACCCGCTTCGCTGGGTCATTTTTATTGTATAGTTATTTGTTAATGTTAATAATCTATCACTACTTACTTCATAATCTTTTAATATATACTAAACATTTTTATTAATGAAGAAGTGGTGGGAGGCGCCCGACGTGACGGCACAGTGGTGGCATGCGCGTGAGCTGCGCGCGGTACTGGACAATACTTGGACACTGCAACATTACTTTATTTTTCTAAAATAAAAGTAGCCTAAGTTACTCCTTATTACATCAGCTACCTGCCAATAAAAGTCCCGTCAAAATCGGTCCAGCCATTTCAGAGATTAGCCGGAACAAACTGACAGACAGACAGACAAAAATTCTAAAAAATGTTATTTTGGTGTATGTACCGTATATACTCGTATATGCATGTAGTAAAAAACGGTTTTTTCAATGTTACAAACAGACACTCCAATTTTATTTTTATCTATAGATTTTTTAGATAATTTAAGGGAGATTAATTCGATACTTTGAAAAAATAATTTAATGCAGTAGAAACGAAAAAACATCAAAATATGTCAAAAAAAGTACCGTCTATCTAGTGTTAAACCTGAAAATATTGTAGTTTGCGAAAAAAACGATTAATTATTGATAGTCAAATTTTTAATAGATTCTTTATACCCATAGACGGAACCATATTGAAAATGACTCTTTTATTTAAAGTAGTTTAATTAAAATTAATAAAAAACTAACTAATATATTATCTATATCTATCTATGGTTTTTTATACGATCAAATGAGTCGTGCGCTTTTGGATTTTCCATTTTTTTTTTTTAATTTATTATTGTATACTTAAGGAGGTATCATGTTGCCGACCGTACATTGGACCTTGTTCAAAGCCCATGGCCTTACACACACAGTAGTAACAATGGTAAGGTCGAATTAACAAGGTGCTAAGCATACCAAAATATACATAACATCACGCGTGTAATCCTCGAAAGGTTAGGCAGAAGCACTGGCGGACTAAGAGGGGGGCGGCAGGGGCGGCCCGCCCCGGGCCCCTGGGCCAGGGGGGGCCCCAAATCTTAAGAAATACTTTTTAATCAATCCCAAACAAGGTAAAAATATATAGGGTGACTGATAATTAGTGACCGATACTTGAAACACATGATTCTACTCATCATTACAAACAACTATCGGACCAAATCCGAAATCGCGAAAAAAAATCAGCTGTTCCCTACATTTATGTTCGTAGGAGTCGTCAAAATGTAGGGAACAGCTGATTTTTTTTCGTCATTTTACTCATTGTCCCATTTTAAAACTTGTTTGTTGTCATGAGTAGAATCATGTGTTTAAGTATCGGTCATTAATTACCAGTCACCCTATACAGCGTGTAACGGAAAGGGGGTATCAACCCTGAAGGAGGTGAATGTGCTCATGAAACTCAACAACTTTCCCCAAAGAACATAGGTCGAAATATGAAAAAAAAATTTGGCCCTCCCATAGTAAATTAATCAGCTGGTAGTCAGTTTTCTAAGGGAGGGCCAAATTTTTTTTTCATATTTCGACCTGTGTTCTTTGGGGAAAGTTGTTGAGTTTCATGAGCACATTCACCTCCTTCAGGGTTGATACCCCCCTTCCGTTACACGCTGTATATGTGAAACATTTCGATTTACGAGGTCTTGTAGCTCGCTCTCACATCCTTGCTTGCTTTTAATGAACAGCATAATGAGGAGATGAATATGCACCTCCCTGAAATACCCTGCGCTGCTTGCGAGGCCCATGATATAGGTAGAGTATATATAATTATTACGCACGTTATAGATTCATTTTTTTAGGCGTTATTCATTTTTTGCCAAATGGTACTAGAAATACAAGTGGTCATTTTTTGTATTACCGCCCCGGGCCCCGGACAAGCTTAGTCCGCCACTGGGCAGAAGTGTACCTGTAGTACACCAATATTTCACCAGAAATGTATGTATAAGTCCCATACATAAAAACGTGACACTGGCTGAATGCACAAACCGTGCGAAGCCAAAGGAAAAAAAAAAAAAAAAAAAAAAAGTCCCATACATTAGGCGGCGAGCTGGTTGCCATCAACCGGCCACAAATCCAGACTCCGGGCTGTTACTGAGAAATTCCTGATGGAAAACCTAATGACACCTCGTCTGAACTTGACGAGCCCGAGACTAATATCATCATCTGCCTAGCCTTTTCCCAACTATGTTGGGGTCGGCTTCCAGTCTTACCGGATGCAGCTGAATACCAGTACTTACTTTACATGGAGCGACTGCCTATCTGACCTCCACAACCCAGTAACTGGGTAATACGATACCCCTTGGTAGGACTGGATGTCAGACTTTCGGGCTTCTGACTACCCGTAACGACTGTCAAAGATCCACGAATGACAGCCGGGACCAACGGCTTAATGTGCTTTCCGAGGCACGGAGGGGTCTCGGTATGTAAAGATGGTCACCCATCCACAGGCCAACCGTGGCAAGCGTAGCTTAAGCTGATCGATCGACCTGTGCGGCTGTTATTATTTAACCCCCTCCGTATTGAGTTGTCACGGTGAGATGTTGAGATGGTTACAGAATCGCACTGCAGATACTGACTTGCAAATTGCAAAAAACACAGCACAAAAACTAAAAAAAAACTAGAGAATTACAAGGTATGAACATGAATAAAGTTTTTTTTAACAATTTTAGCACAAACGTAATAAATACTAAACAAAAAACTGGTTCGCTTTCCGGGCTAAACAGCTCACAAATTCCGATTTACTTAAATTAAAATACAAAGAAAAAATATGCGAGTAGGTAAGTACACATGACAACATATCAAGCTATACGCACATTACCAGTTTTAGCTGACCTCACATTGTATAGGTTTTTCGTACAATGAGAAGTCAGATTATACTGGAAATGTATAGCATGGTATGGCATCGTACACTTTTTTACAGAACCGTAAAGCAATTATTTTTATCTCAATGATGTAGGAAACAATCTAAACAATGTTATTATAATATACTGTTAGCATGCCCACATCTAGAGGCCAATGAAATAACATTCCAAGTTTTTAGACATAATGTAGTACCTACCATCATCATCTGCCTAGCCTTTTCCCACCTATGTTGGGGTCAGCTTCTAGTCTAACCAGATGCAGCTGAATACCAGTATTTACATGGAGCGACTGCCTCTCTGACCTCCACAACCCAGTTACTGGGTAATACGATACCCCTTGGTAAGACTGGCTGTCAGACTTTCGGGCTCCTGACTACCCGTAACGACTGTCAAAGATCCACGAATGACAGCCGGGAACTTGACCCCCGCTAAAAAGAAACACGCCTAGTACGAGTATATTGTACTAATAATTTAGAATATTATGGTCAACAAAAAAGTCGGTTCCAGCACACCGTTGCTATTGATGAAACATGGATAAGTCTTTACCGGCCACCTGAAAAGGATCAAGTGAAACAATGGGTTGGACCTGGAGAAAGACTAATGTGACTCGAGTAGAGAAACACAGGCCAAAGTATTTATTGATACAGCCGTGCGATTCTGTAACCATCTCACCGTGAAAACTTAGGTGAAGTGAGCGTGGAGTGAGCTGTCAGGGATTAACACTACTGACCATGATCTTGCTGACCATGGTTTTATTATTGTTATCATTATTAATAACTTGTTTATTTAGTTTCCTTCGATGGTCCTAGTTTATGATTTGTGACTTCAAGCGACAGCTATGTAAACAGAACCCAGCATTGCATAAATATGTTAGCGGTCACGCCCTTCATACCTGGAGGCTTTTATTTAATTTCCATTTATTAATTTTTGCTTGAGTACGTATAGTTTTTTATTGTATTTCTTGGTATATTGGCGTTGCTAGCTGACATATGGCAAATAATTTAATTTAGCGTTCTGTGTCTTGTAATGTTAATTGCTTTGCATACCTTGTATTGTATTCAGTCAAGTATTTTCTAACTGAACAGACAGCTGTGCTGCTGGGGAGTTTGTTGCGCCACTTCTTCTTCCCAGCGAAAGCACTAGGAAGTGGTGAAGAGCGGGCGTTTTGGGGGACTGTCTTTTGTAATTTTGACGTTCGAAAAGTGCTGATTCTCAGCCTATTTTGAATAAATGACTTTTGATTTTGACACTGCTCACTTCACTTATGATTTCACGGTGAGATTTTTATAGAATCGACCGGCTGGTGTTGGACTTTAATGGGATTTGCTATTACGAAGTTTTAGAGAGCAATGAAAAATGGACGCGACTAGATATCTCCAATTCTTAAACAATTTGTGGTTAAATCGGCACAAAAACAGAAAACACCAGGTATGGCTTCTGGACGACACTGCCAAGTGTTACCGTCGTACAGCTGTAAACAGTTGGGTTGAAGAGCATCGAGTGAGTCGTTGGTTGCAACCCCCCTATACACCGGATCTGAGCCCCTGTGATTTTGGTTGTTTTCATCATCTAAAGAGGGCATTAAGTGGGGTGTCATATGCTGGCATTCATTCCTTAAAAACTACAATAGATGATGAAATCAAAATGGGTACAGAAAATAACAAGTATCTGGCAGTTATAAAACTACCAGAACGGTGGCAGCGTGTTATAAAAGTAGATGTCGAATATTTTTAGTACGAGTATATGCATTAAATAAAGTAAATAAAACAATGAACAATTTTTATTTCAATTTAAATACGCGCAACTTTGCTCCGGACGACCTACTATAAAGGCGAAAGTTTATGTATGTGTGTGTGTGTGTTTGTATGTTTTTTGCATCTTCACGCTCAAACGGCTGGACCAATATTGATGAAATTTAGCACACAGATAGTTTATAACCAGGACTAACATATAGAATACTTTTTATCTCGATATTCTTATCGGATCGAGACTTATGCGGTTGAAACCGCGGCGCGCAGCTAGTTAAATCATAAAATAGTTGTATCAATGTTCAAGGTAGCGCGGTGCCACGACCGTTCAAGTATCTTCGGTTTGAATAGGTCAGGGACACGTCTGTATGCTTTCGACGTTCCATAGTAATTTGTGAATATTTTTTTTATTTTTTTTTTAATTGCATCTCGCAGTTCAACCTATGAGGTTGTCGACTGCTTAACCGGGCTTGCCTGTGGATGCCTCAATAAATTAAGGCCTCCAGCCAGGGCTTAAAAAACTTAAAAACTAAGCAACTACACGCTAAGGGCACCCCCTGTGGGGTACGGACCTCGGCACAATGTTTTCTTTCACCGTTTTGAGAGCAGTGGTGATGAAATAATTTGCACAAAGTAAAGCGCCTGTCGGGGTTCGAACCTACGACCTACAACTCATAAGTCGTGGCCGTTACCACTTGGCCACCACTGCTCCTAGACCCGTATCCTAATTACGTAACACTACGCTCTCACTTTGAATCATTTTGAAGCATATTGCTAATCCATTGCTTCATGTATTCAAAAAATGTGTCTGCTCAACAACGTAAATAACGCAATGAATGTTGTTGAACTGTCAAAATGAAACCCATTGCTACTGATAGTGTGTTACGCAATCACCCTGCTGCTTCGAGACTACCATATCACCCTAATTGTGAACGCACTTTCAATCACAACCCGAGTCTTTGGAAATTCCTTATTCATTGCTTCATAGCTATGACAAAATTGTCTTCTCAACTACGTAAATAACGCAATGAATGTTGTTGACCTGTCAAAATGAAAGGAATTGCGATCAATTGGCAGTTTAAGTTTGTTACGCAATTACCCCGCCGGTCTGCCATATAAAAATCATCGTTTTTAATATTATATTTTTAATGTTTTCTTCATTTTATTTTTTTACTTTGTTCTCATATATACAGGGTCAAATTAAATTACCTAGCGAAAGTCAGCAGACGTGATGGATATCGATATCTAAGCGGGTGATGGCCTATCTCTCCAAGCTCCAAGTTCCCCAAAGCTTTTATTATTAACTAAAAGTTGTACGACTCAGTCTTGACCGAAAATGCGATTGGTACAGTCACTGAATCAATTTACGTTTAATTAATTAAATATTATTAACATTGTGCAATGCTGATAAGTAATATAACAGATAACGAACGACGTTGTTCTGTATTTAATTACCAAAGAGGCGATTAGAGAATAGAGGTGTGAAAGAGTGCGAATGCGAGGGAGATTATCAAAATTTGTTTTTACTGAACACACAAGCTGTGATTGCCAATGATGGTTTGGTTTCAATATGTGTTCCAAATGCTGTGATTGTTATCATATCGAGAAGCACTTCTATACTATTTTCTTTTTAAATTTCAAAATAAAAATGTGATTCTACATGATGTGTTTACTTACAATTTGCCTGAGCTAAAGAATAGCTTGTCGGATGTATGCACCTCCAACACAGCCTAAATTATTCCCTTTCACTACATTTTTCCCTCCTAACACTCCTTGGATATATCTCGAAAACACATAGCACAAATAAGATTAATGTTGACTGGTAGAAAATGCCTATGGCATTAAGTCCGCCTCTGTACATTTATGTGCTTGAAGTATCAAATAAATATATAAACTAGGTACTGATTTTATTAGTATGTTGTGACTTTTGGACACGTCAGTACGAGGATTGGTCAAGCGTGAACTTTAAAAACAATTTAATTTTATATTTTGGGGACGTCGGGAATTAATGTATGAAAAATCATTACGGGTAAATTTTAGCTTGGGGAGATAGGGCATCATCCATCTAAAGACCACAGAATAAAAACAAAAAAGATTTTATGTTTTTTTTAGCGAGTCTACGACAGCTTGTAGTGTTGTTACTTGAAGTATGAGTTGAGTAAATACGATTTATCCTGTTTTATCGTGTTTAAATATCGATACCCATCACATCAAAAAAGTTTACGCATAAAAAACACTGATATTTTAAACTGATAATTATTGGAGGTCAGATAGGAAGCCAACCCCAACATAGTTGGGAAAAGGCGAGGCAGACGATGATTTTTTTCAAGTGACTACAGTAAGTGCGGTCGATGACCTCAAAGAAAAACGTCGTAAAATTAATTTATTATTTTATTTTTTTATGTTAAGATATCGATAACCATCACGTCTGCAGAGTTTTGCTAGCTAATTTGATTTGACCTTGTAAAAGCAACAAGAAAAAATTACCCAGGGTTTTGTAATAAAAGCTTGATTTATAAGTGTCCTTGGAGTTTCTTGCCTGTTCTTCTCCATAGAATAGAGATCTACGTTTTGGAATGGGCAACTAGCTTCAACTTTGTAACCGAGACGTTGACACTTCAAAAGTGCCTGCAAATGCTTTAATTGAAATAAATTCTTTGAGTCTGAACAGCTAGAGGTAATACCTATCTTACGTCGAAAGATAAATGTAAACCAGAGCATAATTAATTTGTTTTTGGAAAACAGCCTTTACGTCAGACTTATTTTCTTAGTGGTATAGTTGAGTAATATAAGGTCAAGCTACGCTTGCCACTGTTGGCCTGTGGATTAGTGACCATCTTTACATACCAAGACCCCTCCGTGCCTCGGAAAGCTCTTTAAGCAGTTGGTCTCGGCTGTCATTCGTGGATCTTTGACAGTCGTTACGGGTAGTCAGAAGCCCGAAAGTCTGACAACCAGTCTTACCAAGGGGTATCGTATTACCCAGTAATTGGGTTGTGAAGGTCAGATAGACAGTCGCTCCATGTAAAATACTGCTATTCAGCTGCATCCGGTTAGACTGGAAGCCGACTCCAACTGGGAAAACGCTAGGCAGATGATGAGTTGAGTAATATAAAAAAGCTAAAACGAAGTTAGAAGGTTTTTTATTTCTGAATCTCGACCTTATACACAAATATCTGTGCCTCGTGATAGAATGGAATATCTTATGAACTCACCTTGAACTTATAAAAACTTTGATAAACACAAAAAATTATGCCAAAGGCGATAGTGCCATCCAAAGTTTTAATTCGTTACTGGAGTAATAACTGTTTTCACACCGTCCAGGAAAACAAGACGGCGATGTGTGGCTCTGTTTCAAAGTTATATATCTACATAACTTTGAAACAGAGCCACACATCGCCTCTTGGTATATATAACTTTGAAACAGAGCCACACATCGCATCTTGGTATATATAACTTTGAAACAGAGCCACACATCGCCATCTTGGTATATATAACTTTGAAACAGAGCCACACATCGCATCTTGGTATATATAACTTTGAAACAGAGCCACACATCGCCATCTTGGTATATATAACTTTGAAACAGAGCCACACATCGCCATCTTGGTATATATAACTTTGAAACAGAGCCACACATCGCCATCTTGGAATATATAACTTTGAAACAGAGCCACACATCGCATCTTGGTATATATAACTTTGAAACAGAGCCACACATTGCCATCTTGGAATATATAACTTTGAAACAGAGCCACACATCGCCATCTTGGAATATATAACTTTGAAACAGAGCCACACATCGCATCTTGGTATATATAACTTTGAAACAGAGCCACACATCGCCATCTTGGTATATATAACTTTGAAACAGAGCCACACATCGCCATCTTGGTATATATAACTTTGAAACAGAGCCACACATCGCCATCTTGGAATATATAACTTTGAAACAGAGCCACACATCGCATCTTGGTATATATAACTTTGAAACAGAGCCACACATCGCCATCTTGGAATATATAACTTTGAAACAGAGCCACACATCGCCATCTTGGAATATATAACTTTGAAACAGAGCCACACATCGCATCTTGGTATATATAACTTTGAAACAGGGCCACACGTCGCCATCTTGGTATATATAACTTTGAAACTCTATACGTAAATAAATCGTAAATATATACGATTTCAGCATAGTATACTAATAATAAAGCTGAGGAGTTTGTTTGTATGTTTGAACACGCTAATCACTGGAACTACCAGTCGGATTTGAAAAATAGTTTTGGCATTTTCTAGCTCAACTCCTGGGAAAGGCTATAAGCCATTTAACATCGCGCTAAGACTCTTAGGAGCCGGGCAAAAAGAAAGAAAGTCGGAAAGAACGATAAGTGAAAACGAAGTAGGTAATAGCGCGGGCAGGCGAAGCGACGCGCCGCGGTGGGTCGGGGGAACAAAAAATTTCACGCGGACAAAGTTGCGAGCAGATGCTAGAGTAATAATAATAATAAACATAATCGATCAGTATCTATCGAGGCTCTCTTTAGACGGTTGGATCAAAGTCCTGCAGTGCTATTCTGTAAAAATCTCACCGTGAGAACTTAGGTGAAGTGAGTGCGAAGTGATGTCTGTCATTCCCTAATGGTAGGGAATAACTCTATTAATTGCTCACTTCACTTGTGATTTCACGGTGAGATTTTTACAGAATCGACTGGCTGATTCAGAAGGTTCCTGTCTCTGAGCCGTAACCACCGGTAGCTCGGACCCTGCTCCCGACACCGGCGGATCACTAATTTTTATATTTTTAAAGAAAGAAAGAAAGAAAGAAAATGCGTTTATTGGCATTACATCAAAATAAATACACATTAAAACTATAAAACAGTAAACAAAGACTATAATGCCAAAAGGGCATTAAATTATTTTAAATCCTTTTTTTATATGTACTTATCATTCTAATATAATAAAGGCGAAAGTTTGTGAGTGTGTCTTTGTATGTTTGTTACTTCTTCACGCTCAAACGGCTGAACGGATTTGGATGAAATTTGGCACACAGATAGTTTATAACCACAATTAATACATAAAATACTTTTTATCCTGATATTCTTAAGGGATCGACACTTATGCGGGTGAAGCCGCGGGGCGCAGCTAGTCTTTTAAATTTTAAGAAATATTTAAAAATTAAATAAATAAGTAAACGACATACTTAGTCATAAACCTTTATTTCAGATGAAAAAGACTTACAGTTTTTTTTCAGAAGATAAATAAATAAATAGTGATACATTTTAACCTAGAAATCTTAGATTTTTAAAGCATACGGAATCGGTATTCAAACATTTCCTAGTTAGACCAAACTTAAGGTCAAATCTATCGAGATAAGTTAAGGTCAAGAGCTGGCAATAATTCACGAATGTAAGGCCTTAGCATTGAACGGAATTAATAACAGTTTTTTTTAAATATTATAATGAACACACTATCAGAGGGGCCCGTGGCTAAATAATAACAGCCGCACAAGTCGATCGATCAGGTTTAGCTACGCTTGCCGCAGTTGGTCTGTGGATGGGTGACCATCTTTACATACCGAGACCCCTCCGTGCCTCGGAAAGCACGTTAAGCCGTTGGTCCCGGCTGTCATTCGTAGATCTTTGACAGTCGTTACGGGTAGTCGGAAGCCCGAAATTCTGACAACCAGTCTTACCTAGGGGTATCGTATTACCCAGTAACTGGGTTGTGGAGGTCAGATAGGCAGTCACTCCATGTAAAATACTGGTATTCAGCTGCATCTGGTCAGACTGGAAGCTGACCCCAATATAGTTGGGAAAAGGTGGGCAGATGATGAATGAACACACTATCAATTAGGATCTGAATCATTTTGAAGCAAATTGCTAATCCATTGCTTCATAAGTTCGAAAAAAATTGTCTGCTCAACATGTAAATAACGCAATGGATGTTGTTGAACTGTCAAAATGGTGATTGAACTCTACACTTAGCAATGCTTTGATGGTGCTAACAATTCACTTCACTCTGTATGTATGTTTCTGCTGCATGTATTGCTATTAAATTGTACATCCGTAATTGGCTTGTAAGACTAGCTTATGCAGTGTGTAACGGAAGGGGGTATCAACCCTGAAGGAGGTGAATGTGCTCATGAAACTCAACAACTTTCCCCAAAGAACATAGGTAGAAATATGAAAAAAAAAATTGGCCCTCCCTTACAAAACTGACTACCAGCTGATTGATTTACTATGGGAGGGCCAAATTTTTTTTTCATATTTCGACCTATGTTCTTTGGGGAAAGTTGTTGAGTTTCATGAGCACATTCACCTCCTTCAGGGTTGATACCCCCCTTCCGTTACACGCTGTATATCTTAAGGTAAAATTTCAAAGGGCTGTGGATTTTGTGAATAATAAATAAATAAATAAAATGAAGCCAATTCCGATTGATAATCAGCCGGTCGATTCTGTAAAAATCTCACCGTGAAATCATAAGTGAAGTGAGCACTTAATAGTGTTAATCCCTAGCGAATGACAGCTCACTCCACGCTCACTTCACCCAAGCACTTTCACGGTGAGATGGTTACAGAATCGCACGGATGTTAGGCAATTGCTCCGCTGTCTTCCGCTAAATGATTAACATGAACGTTTTACATGCGAATTCTAAATCGTTTCCTCTAAAATTGCCTTGAATCTGCTGGAAATCACTACAAAAAATACACATCTGTACTAATAAAGCTGAAGAGTTTGTTTTTTTGTTTGCTTGAACGCGCTTTATCTCTGAAATCGGTCGGATTTGAAAAAAAACTGCATTTGGAAGCCCAATTTTTGAGAACGGCTATGGGCTATTTTGCATAATGAACAGACCGACCGTTTCATTGTGTAAAATAGAATAGGGTGAGAAGGTAGGTAATAATCTTTTTAAGATCTTCAAGAGAGAATTCGGCACCTATTACTATGAATTCTTCTAAAATTGATAAGCAATAAAATAATCAATGATTTTATAAATAATAAAATAATCAATGATTTTATTAATAATAAAATGGTCAATGATTTTATAAATAATAAAATAATCAATGATTTTATTAATAATAAAATGATCAATGATTTTATAAATGATAAAATGATAAACGGTTTTATTTCTGTAAGTAAGTTTGTACAAACACGTCAATCATATTTTTAAAACTAGATGAGGTCGGCGTTTTCTATCTGACTAATCTGAGAAGAAAGGCCGAAACAAACTCAGAGGTTACCGTCTCTTTTAAGGTCCAGACATAATATTAGTCAGATCATGTTCAGGTCAGCTGCTCCCTATATTTTGAAGATTTATGCGAACATAAATGTAGGGAAACGCTGAAATTTTTTTCCCGATTTCGGATTTGGTCCCATAGTAAAAGATTAAAACTGCCAGATCATAATAAAACTAACTGAGAAAAAAAAAAACCAAATAAATCTATTTTCCCATAGAATTTACTTTTGACCATTGAAAAAAGGAATAAGTACCATAAGCAATTAAGTATCAGCGGGGTAAATGCGTAACACCCTAACAGTAACAATGGGTTTCATTTTGACAGTTCAACAACATTCATTGCTCTATATTTAAGTTGTTGGGCAGACAAACTTTTCGAACATACGGAAGCAAAGCTGCACCCAATGGTTTCGCCCGCATAAGTATCGATTTCGTGGGAATATCGGGATAAATCCGTTTAGCCGTTTTAGCGTGAAAGCGCAACAAACAAACACAAAAAATCTAATCTTTCCTCTTTCTATAAATATAATATTACTTTAGAAAGAAAGAAAAATAATATTTTATTCGGGACGCGCACAAGAAATAAAAACAGTAAAAAAGGAGCATTTAAAACAACAAACAAAAAAACATGTCTCTGACCTGAGTTTAGAAAATTAAAAATACATACTTACCTTATTAAAATCAAATTATCATCGTCCAATAAATCCAAAAATAATCAAAATAAAGTTCTACAAAACAATTAAAAACTCTTTTCTCACAAACCTTTTAAAAAGAACTTATTTTTAAAAATAAAAACAAAAACACGGTTCTCGATTTGAATTTCGCTCGCGTTTCGGAATCAGAACAATGTACGGACGTGTGTTACGCGACACGCATGCGCTCAACTAGCGGACAAGTTTAAGGACAACGCGGCGTCTGCGACTGACCGCGGACATTACGCGAGATACAGCCAGTATTTAAATTATAAATGACTAGGATCCGCCCGCAACTTCGTTTGCGTAGAATTCGGAATTCCCGCCGTTTAAATCCTATTACCCGTTTTCCTGTAGGAAGGAAGCATTTTCCCGCGGTAAAAAGTAGCCTATGTTCATCAGGGATAATGTCGGCTTCTAATGGTAAAACAATTTTTCAAATCGGTCCAGTAGTTTCGGAGCCTATTCAATACAAACAAACAATCAAATCTTTCCTCTTTATAATATTAGTGTAGACTAGCGTATTGCCAGCGGATTCGCCCGCGTGAAGGTCGGAAATTAGCCCATGGAATTTTGCTACCGGGATAAAATGTGTCCTACGTCGTTACCAGCTCGTGGTCTACCCCTCATCATTGTCTGCCTGCCTTTTCCTAACTATTTTGGGGTCGGCTCCGTCTAAATACCAGTATTTTACATGGAGCGACTTGCTATCTGACCTCCACAACCCAGTTACTGGGTAATACGATAAACCCTTGGTAAGACTGGTTGTCAGACTTTCGGGCTCCTGACTACCCGTAACGACTGTCAAAGATCCACGAATTACAGCCGGGACCAACGGCTTAACGTGCTTTCCGAGGCACGGAGGAGTCCCGGTTTGTAAAGATGGTCACCCATCCACAGGCCAACCGCGGCAAGCGTAGCTTAACCTGATTGATCGACCTGTGTGGCTGTTATTTTTTAGCCACGGGCCCCTCTTATATGTATTTATCATTATGAAGAAGTAATGTATAATAAAAACTCATGCGCGGAAAATAGGTTGAATTTATTACTTTTATAAAGTGGAAAAAATGGACTTGACGTTGGAAGAAACATGAAATGCAGAGAGAAAGTGTATTGCTAGACATCAAAAATGTTAAGCTTGATCACAATGTTGTAACTTAATAAATTACTTTGTAATCGATTACAATTAATCTTACTAAAATGACAACTTATTGCAAAAGTTTCAGTATAATGAAGTTTGTTGCACCACTTCTTTTTCCCAGCTAAAGCACTAAGAAGTGGTGAAGGGCGGGCATTTTGAGGGACTGTCTTATGTAATTTTGACGTTCAAAAACTGCTGACTCTCACTTTATTTTGTATAAATGACTTTTGATTTGGATTTCGATCCATTCTTCACCAAATAAAATAACTTCGTGACTAACTGACCGACTCCACGTTTATCTAAATGGTCTTAATGATATAAATACTTTGACTTTGACAATCGATTGACAATATTACTTCGAACATGCTAAGTGTCACGCACAATTTGTGTGATAATAAGCATGTTTTTTGGCTCACGCTTGAACCATTGTTAGATGTAAAATTGTATTTCCGTGTGTATAAAATGAAACGTTCATGATTAAATTGAGTAACTAAAAAAATATAAGAATTTTGCAGGTACAGACGCCAGCACATCAAGCTACCCGAAACTGTAAAATTTTCCCAATTTACTTTGCACCTAATGCTTTAGCGATAGAATTGAAAACCTAAAGAAATTTGACAGATTGTAGTAGCTTGATGTGCTGGCGTCTGTACATCGTTCAGCATTGATTCCCATAATGATCCAGGTGGACCCCCAGGAGTCCACGGGAGACTCGACGGGGGTCTACGTTAGATCTAATCTTCACATTTTTTGTCTAGTTTTGGGAATGGTAGAAATGTAGCTGCAGGGGTCCATCGGAACCGGCAAATTTTTTTAAGTGGTATGTGAGAAAAAATAGTTTAGAAGCCTCTGATCAATAAATGATAAAGCTGAAGAGTTTGTTTGTTTGTACGCGCTAATCTCTAGAACTACCGGACAGATTTGAAAAAATCTTTTTCTATGAATTTCATAGCCAAATTCTTAAAAAAAAAAAATACCCGGAAAAGAACAGGAGTTACCAGCATAGCTTGCAGAGTAAGCAAACTGTCTGAATCTATTAGCTTTGGTTTGTGCTCTACCCCGCGTGGAGGTCGGAAATTATACCACTGAAATTTACAACCGGGATAAAAACTATCCTATGTCCTAACCCAGGTCATGGTTTATCCGTGCGCCAAATATCATCCAAATCCGTTCAGCCGTTTTAGGCGTGAAGAGGTAATAATAGACAGATTGTTGTATTGTTGTCATCTGACATTATGCTGAGCTGAGGCCCTTTTGGCATTATAGTCTTTGTTTACTGTTTTATAGTTTTAATGCGTATTTATTTTGATGTAATGCCAATAAACGCATTTTCTTTCTTTCTTTCTTTCTTTCAGATAGACAGAGTTACTTTAACATGTAAGTATTAAGTAGGTGTGTCGCTCGAGGAGTGCCCTGCGTAGTCCTCCGAGCGGCGGGTTCAGGTTGCCAGGATCGGGCGAGACCTGTCTCTGCCGGCAGTAGTGAGGGCTATGCTGGCAGAGACAGAGAATTGGACGGAAGTAGCCTTCTTCTGTGAGACCGTAATGGTCAAGAAGGAAGCCGCTGAGCTGGTTCGGGAGAGGTCTGATCCTGCTCGAAGACGGAAGCGTTGGGGAGGCAACCGCCTTGGCACCTAATACGTCGAAACCTACTTACCAATCAAGGAAGGTGGACCTTTGGGGTCGCGAGCGCACAGAGTGGGGACTCTGTCAGCCCACCAAGTGACCCCAGGGAAGACGGTGGCACAGTTATCCCGTGCTGCCGTGCATAGCAGGCTCAGGGGAATTGGCTTCCGGAATTGTTCTTTTAAGAGGAACCGGGACCACCTCGATGTGCTGATGGTGATCACCGGGATGGTTTTAGTGACGTAAAAATCCCACACTCCCCGATCCCCTTTCCCAGAAGTCGGGTGCCTTTTGAAGGTTTCCCCCCGAAAACAAAAAAAATAAAAAAAAGGTATGTGTATGTGTGGAGCAATGGTGGCCCAGTAGTAAGGGCCCTGACTTACGAGTCTTAGGTCGTGGGTTCGAACCCAGGCAGGCTTTTTAGTTTGTAAAAATAATTTCATCGCCACTGCTCTCAAAACGGTGAAGGAGAACATCGAGGAAATTTCTGTAAAAATCTCACCGTGAAATCATAAGTGAAGTGAGCACTTAATAGTTTTAATCCCTAACGAATGACAGCTCACTCCACGCTCACTTCACCCAAGCTTTCACGGTGAGATGGTTACAGAATCGCACGGCTGATCACCCCTCAAATGGGAGAACGATTTACATGGCCCTCTTTGCCCATGAATCTTCAAGTTCTCCCAGGTGGAATCTTGCAAAAAAACGGCCATTGCAAGAAGCAAGTTCTGCTCCTACAGCTAACCAAAGTCACCACGTGGCATGTGCTAAAAACCTCTCTGCGGTGAACTTACTGAGGCTACGAGTACCTATGTGTCAAGAATATGTGACCAAAAAAAATTGATTATTGATAGATTTTTTTGAGTTGTCAACTAAGCAGTCTATAATAATTGTAATTAAACTGTTTCTTATTTTATAAGTATGAATTTATATATATTGGGGTCCTTAAAACCCCTGGGTAGTAATAGCGTTTCTTCTCCTGGAATAGGGTAAAGATTCCATTGGCTTAATGTTGTATCCAATTAACGGGTTTTAGGACAGCTGGAAAAACCTTTCCACCGAGAAATGGAAAAACCCGAAAACACTTAGCCCAAGTTGGGAATCGAACCCACGATCCCATGGCTCTACGCTCAGTAGTTGCACTTGCGGCTGCTAGCCAAAGTAATTAACAAATAACTGGTAATTAATTATACTAATAGTACGTTGTTTGTCAGTCAATATTAATCAAGAAACAAGTTTGTATGTACAGACGCCAGCACATCAAGTTACTACAATCTGTCAGATTTTTTTAATAGATTTTGAACTTTATCGCTAAAGCATAAGGTGCAAAGTTGATTGGGAAAATCTGACAGTTTCGGGTAGCTTGATGTGCTGGCGTCTGTACCTACACAGCTAACTGAGTATCTACAGATTAGGTACAGATAAACTTGACCGTTCGAAGTTCGCAAACGGTGAACTCTTAACACCTACATCAGCCTCAAAAAAAGGTCATCGACAAGAATTTACTTAATTTTCTACAATTTGTGTTACTTAATAATGTATCAAGCTACAATTAAGTACTCAATGTGTAATATGTTTTGTGTATAGACGCCAGCACATCAAGCTACTACAATCTGTCAAATTTCTTTGATAGATTTTTAACTTTATCACTAAAGTATAAAGGTTCAAAGTTGATTGGGAAAATCTGACAGCTTCGGGTAGCTTGATGTGCTGGTTATATACCAGTATATCAAGCTACCCGAAGCTATTAAAAACTATATTATAGAACAAATATTCATCATGATCTTTCTGCCCTTGTCCCATGTTCAGGGACCCCGAAACGATCAATCGCAACTGTCAATATTTACGTGATTAATACACATTCATGCGCAAATTGATCGTCTACCAAATGCAATTGAAGCGATTGAAAATATTATTTTATTACAATTGAATTACAAAAAAATATTATTTTATTACAATTGATGGAAATCGTTTCGGGTACCCTTTTATTGGGGTCGGCGCAACACGCTTTAATTTTTTTTCTTTTTATAGAACAAAGATTGTTTGGGATTGTTTGGGATGCATGAAGAAGCCTCCTCGTGTAGCACAGTTTGTTCCGCCAGTTACTCAACTGAACCGAGCGCTCGGCGCATCCTGGACAAGCACACCCAACACCTTATTGGATTGGCCAATTCCTCTGGTTCCTGGTTTGCGACCACCCTCCCATCGGAGTCCGGCGTCAAGCAGCCTGCAGTGTTTCGTCGATGCGTGGGAGTTTCAGTGCCTTAGGCATCTTCTGGGCACGCTCGTTCCATCATAGACCTCATCCATTGCTTTCGGCGTGATCGAGGTAAAGTGCGGGCCCATTCAGGCATAAAAAAAGTAATGCAACTTTTTGAAGCTGACTGTACAGATAAACTTGACCACTCGAAGTTCGCAAAAGTTGAACTCAGTGAGAGATAAAGTAAATAAACAGCGGTTCTCAATGATCCTAACTACCGTTAGTGACAGCTGCAGTAGTTTACTAACAGTTTAGCTTACGCATGAACAAATACAGGAATGTTGTAGAACTTGAATTCTTAATGGCTATGACTTTAAGTACAGACGCCAGCACATCAAGCTACTACAATCTGTCAAACATTTCTTTTTCTAGATTTGCAACTTTATCGCCAAAACTGTCAAATTTTCCCAATCAACCTTGAATCTTATATTCAAGGTTGATTGGGAAAATTTGACAGTTTCGGGTAGCTTAATGTGCTGGCGTCTGTACCTGGTACTTATTGACAGGCCTACACTGTCCTCCCATTGCTATTAACACTGTAACTTGAAAACATTGTAAAAGCCAAATATTTTTAAAAGAGTAACCGTGGAGTTTTTTGTCGGCTCTTCTCTATAGGAAACGACCAATTGGAACCGTGCACCTATTAGCTTCTGACGTTTCATAAGTGCCCATGTAGGTTTATGTGGAATAAAATATTTTGATTGATTGATTGATTGACACTGCCTCGCAGATCCAGTGGACCCCAACACATAAATTTCGTAACACACAATGCGAAATATTTTGAAAGAAGTTCATAATCTGCAAGTATATAAAAAGGAGGGGAAATAAACAAAGGGCATCAAAAATCAAAAATTCGTCCGCATCGCTGTCAATAGGAAAAGTGCCCAAAAGGCTGGCAACATTGCCACGTTGTATGGTAATGCTGATTCTTTGGCTAAAAAGAGTCGACCAACCGCTTGGCGATGACTCAAAAAACTAAGTGTGCACTCGGACCCCGTTCATTCCTTTCTGTAGATTCCATTATTTTTTAAATTCAGAAGTTAGTGTTTCTGTCTCCATTTATTTATTAGGGTACAATGGTCTAATATATTCTTCACGTCAAATAAATTCCGAGAAAATCCTCAGTGATTTAGGTATCACCAAAGTGATTCCATGTGTTCCATTTCGCCAATTTTGGCACGAAGCTCTAAAACCGAAGAATATATTGGCGCCACAAGCTCTGTTTATACCAAAACAAGTAAAAGTTTTTAATATAGAATATATCAGTTTACTACACTTTTATGTCCGCATTTTATCAGCTAACGGATATGAAAAATGTTATATCAGAGAAGAAACGTTTTCTCTATTTTATATTTAATTTGATGATCATAGAATCGTGTAGAAAGAGGAGGATTGTCGATTTATGTGCTTTTCTCTATATGATATATTATTTTATTTCTGTAAGTAGGTTTGTACAAACACTTTTACACGTCAATCATATTTTATATTATATTATTATTAATGACTGTCGTAAACGGCATGTTGTTAAGGTCTAATAGCTATCCTATTAATATGACACTATCGTTTTTTTTTTTTGTAATTTCTCATTTTGTAATTGGTGTTCTTAATAATAAGTATGATAATTTAATTTGATATCTATTAATTTATTCTTTATCGATTGTGTATTTGACTTTTGACTAAGTACTTAATTTAATTCAATAATGTTTCTGATGCAATTTTGGATTTGGCTAGCCGAGCAATCATTTATGTTATTGTATTTTTATTTTTATCTATTTATGTTTTATATGGGTCACAAACCTGTAATAAATGAAATAATAATAATTATTATTATTAAAAACTAGATGAGGTCGGCGTTTCCTATCTGACTACTCTGAGAAGAAAGGCCGACACAAACTCAAAGGTCACAGTCTCTTTTAAAGTCCAGACATAATCGTGGTCAGATTTTGAGAAGATCATGTAGATTGACGTCTGAAATGGTCTTTTGACGAAAGAGATTTAATGGATCAGTCCAGTGTCCTGAGAAGTGCTGGATTACTTATGTTTACTATGCTGCGTACATCAGAAAGGTGTGGTCTAATTTAACCCTTAAATGCATAGAGTTTCGAAAACGATACAGTGCGTTCTCAATCGTTTCCTGGTTTGTACGTTTTGTAGCACATAAAACCTTTACAATTTTTTTAATGACTTATTTTCTCTCTGAAATAGGTCAATTGAATTAAAAATCAGTCGAGGTGTCTAAGGTTTTGCGCATTTAACGTTACATGTTGTACATACCTAATGTTCGCGTTCCGGGTCTGGCTGTTTGTGTATGTGACTTTAAATGTTTGTAAACGCACCCACAATACAGTAGAAATTCCTAGTATGGAAAAGGGTATTAAAAAAAAAATCTCAGTCTTAATCTGTCAAATATAGACCCGTAATTCTCATACATTTTTGGCAATTTTATGATATTGATTGTCGCTGGTATCAGATTGCAACTAGATTTCGAACGTTTTTAGTTACGGGATCTGACCTTCTGTTAGAGACGCCTGTTTACGTTGATAATAAGTGCTTGAAAACAGTACCTATCCATCAAATTTTAAAACACTGTAACTTTATTACAAAGTTGACGGGTGCAAGAATTTAATGAAAAATTTAATCATTTACGTAACAAAGATCAAGATTTAAGATGGAAAACCGACAGACTGATGCATTCTTGAGCAGATCCCAAACTTATTAAAATCAGATGCACGAAACGCGGGACCTGTATAAAAATATATTTTAGAGACGGATGTTTGTAAAGGGACTTTATGAACAAAGGGATTTAATAAGGTTAAAGAAAGAAAGAGAAAAGAAAGAAAAACTGAATATTGAGCACAAAATGCACATTAAAAATAAAAAATAACCGGCCAATTGCGTGTCGGACCACGCACAATGAAGGGTTGCGTAGTTGGAATGAATTTATACCGAGAACAAACTTAACATTGAATTGATTGATTTGAGGGGCCCGTGGCTAAATAATAACAGCCGCACAGGTCGATCAAACAGGTTAAGCTACGCTTGCCGCGGTTGGTCTGTGATGGGTGACCATCTTTACATACCGAGACCCCTCCTTGCCTCGGAAAGCACGTTAAGCCGTTGGTCCCGGCTGTCATTCGTGGATCTTTGACAGTCGTTACGGGTAGTCAGAAGCCCGAAAGTCTGACAACCAGCCTTACCTGGGGGTATCGTATTACCCAGTAACTGGGTTGTGGAGGTCAGATAGGCAGCCGCTCCATGTAAAATACTGGTATTCAGCTGCATCTGGTTAGACTGGAAGCCGACCCCAACATAGTTGGGAAAAGGCTGGGCAGATGATGAACAAACTTAACATTGAAGTTGAAAATCATGTTCTCCCATACATTAAAATCCCATAAATGTAAGTTGGTCGACTATTACTCGTAAACTTGTAAAGCCTACTTAGTT
Organism: Eremobia ochroleuca; assembly: GCA_949629135.1. Classification (NCBI taxonomy): domain Eukaryota; kingdom Metazoa; phylum Arthropoda; class Insecta; order Lepidoptera; family Noctuidae; genus Eremobia; species Eremobia ochroleuca. The sequence goes on from OX451407.1 coordinate 3,261,988, forward strand.
GTGATAGTTTACTTTTAACTTCATTACATACTACTACTGTGTATTTTTTTCACATACACAAAAATAACCATTTAGCTGGCAGGAGGGAGGACACTTGACTCTAATAAAATTTAGCATTTTAAAGCTTAATATTTCACAAACGGATCCATAAATCGAAAAATTGTTTTCACAAACTTGCCATATTTTTGAAAGACCTATCCAACAATACCCCACACTATGGGATAGACAATAAAAAAAAAACAACCCCACTTTACGTGTACAAGAGGTACATAAATATTTTTTTTTTCATGATTTTATTTTACCGCTTTGTCGGCGTGTTTAATTTATTTATTTATTTATCAAAACTTTATGCACAAGTAAAAAAGTACTGTACAAAGGCGGACTTAATGCCTGAGGCATTTTCTACCAGTCAACCTTAGTATCTACCCTACCATACCAGTACAAATAGTGTAGGGTAGATCAATGGGTTATATGTTACCCCATACAGCTTGAAATACAAGTCTACAATTAATTGTGCTTGACGCAAACATTTTGCACCAAATTGCAAAGGATAGTTATGAAATCAAATCAAATCTGATATAACTGGCCAGTATTGTCTCACTGCAGGGCAAAGGTCTCCCTCTCCCTTTTCCACACAATTCTGTCTTTAGCGAGTGCCAGCCGGTCCTTCCGGTAGGAGTCAAGCTCATTCCGCCATCTTCGTCTTGGCCTGCCGCGATCTCCTGGTAAAAAATACGGGCCGAAAATACGCCATAAACAGGCCTAGGTAGTGAACAAAACACCGAAAACACGCCGACACACGCCAACACGCCGAAAACAGGCCGAAAACACGCCCACACACGCCGAAAATAGGCCGAAAATACGCCGACACACTCCAAAAACACGCCGAAATGAGGCCGAAATCACAACAAAAATCGTTTTTACCCGGGTGGCGTCGTGCGTTTAGTGGGACCCAATCGGTAGTTCTCTTAGCCCAATGGTCATCAGAAACGCGGCAGACATGTCTGGCCCAGTCCCATTTAAGTTTAGCCGCTTTCTGGGTAACGTCTGTTTTCTTGGTTTTGGCGCGCAGTATTGTGTTCCTTATACGGTCAGAAATTCGAACCCCCAGGATACTGCGCTCCATGGCTCGCTCGCAAACCTCGAGCTTGGACCTCTGCTGAAGTGTCACAGACCAGGTTTGAGCATCACATGTATGTGAGAATGGGCAAAATACACATGTCCATAATTCTCCTATAGAGACATAGCGGTAGATATCCCTTCAGAAGATCTTTCATTGACCAATAACCCCTCCAAGCGATCTCGCTGCGTCGAGCTACTTTTTTGTCTTGTCGCGCTTGGAAGGAAACTATTTGGCCTAGATAGATATGGTCTTGAACGTATGCAATCCCCTCACTCCCAATATATTACAGTCTCCTTTTGAAGCTGTTAGTCATGAGTTTGGTCTTTGACATGTTCATCCTAAGCCCAATCTAGAGGCTAGCCTTGTTCAAGTCTGCGAGCATGTTACCCAACTCAGCCGCTGTTGAGGAAAAAAGTTCGATGTCATCGGCGAAGCGGAGGTTCGATGGTCTCTTTTCACCTATTACTAGTCCCTTGTCTGCCCACTTTTGTGCCAAAGTTAAGAAGGCTTCCTCAAGAATGGCTGTAAAAAGCTTAGGAGACAACGGGTCTCCCTGCTTGACTCCACTTTTAACCGAAAGGACGACCCAGTGGTGTTAATTTTGATTGATGCTGTGCTATTACTGTATATTGTCTAAGTAAGTTGATGAAGGTGGGTTCTATATTTTGGTTAGTCAGAACGTTGAAAAGTGAATCGTGGTTGATGCTATCAAAGACCTTAAACAGCATCGGCCTTTAGTTGAAGATAACAAACAAAATTGTTTTTTCTATAAATAGGATAACGGAATCACTTTTACCCGTACTGGGCGCTCATGGCAGACTTATTTAAGAAGACAGGATAAAAAAGGCAAATTTGCCAAATTACTGAAGTTATTCTTCCTCGAGAGTTTGTAAACTATATTCTTTTGAATGTAGTTTGCGAATTCTCAGGGGATGACTAATGATGGTTATGTGTTAGTTAAGATTCCGCACTCTAATCAATAGTTACTAGCTTTGTGTTCCGTTCCTACAGACAAACCGTGGAAACGGTTTTGTGGGGCATTAATTAATTATAATGCAATGTAATGTTTTGTAATAATAAATAAATAATAATAATATAACCCCACTCCCTCTCGAAGAGGGGAGGCCTGTGTCTCAATAGTGGGAACATTTTAGGCTGATTTGGTATGTTATACACGACAATTTTACACGTCATATATTTAAAAAATAAGCAAGATGGTGTGGCCATTTCCTATCTGACTACACCTGAGAAGAAATAGAGAAACTAACTCAAAGGGCAAGGTCTCTTTTAAAGTCCAGACATAATCTTGGTCAGATCACAAAACCAACGAGGCAGACAAACTCACCCACTCTCCCTCACTATAATATTAACAAATCACGAAGCCTTCTTACAAATAGCCCTGTTCCTGTGACTCTCCGCTTCATTCACCGCTGTCCATTCATACAAAGTGCCTGAATATAAAACCTACATAGTTTCGCCCGCGGCTTCTCTCACAAAAATCTGTTTTCTCGGATTTCCCAAGAGCACCATATGTTTTTCTACGATAAAAGGATGTGCCAGTCCTTAGACTCAACATACATAATTCAGGCAATTCTCTAAATCCGTAGTACTTTGCGGAAGGGCGTCAAAACCAACATACTTAAGTGAGTACTCCTTTTTCTTACGGCTGTAAGGGTTTCTGTCAACTTATATTTACATAATTAAGCTTAGGACCTTTTGAGGCCGTAGCTAAAGGTACGTAATTTCTTCATAAAAGTCTATAAATTTAGCCGGTACGTATGTACCTACGTATCAGAGATGTGCTGTTTTCGATCATAATGGGTATAGACAAGCATTTACGTCACATTTGTATAAAAAAACGTATTTGACAAAATATCCGACATGTGCCCTTTTCAAAATTGCATATTCAACTATACTTTAGCATTTTGGTTCAAACTTTTGCGACAAACACAATAAGTATCACCGATAGATAAGGAGTAAGCCTTAAAAACTAAGTAAATATTTAGCGCAAAACGAGTATCTTTGATTTTAATGATCTTTTATTTTCAGCCAACGAACGCCCTAGGAGGACATATTGGTGGTGGTATACGTAACAAAAGGAATACGTAAGGATCTACCTCCGTGAGAAGAAGGTGTGACTTTATGTTTGAATGCAATTCGATTAATCTCTGAATAAAGTATACCTATCTATCAGATATAAGTAATCTTACAATGAACTACTGAATCGAATACCCGGAAAGAAATTACAGATTACACTTGAAGATTAAACCAATAACCCTCACAATAAAATCAGATGTTTGTCTGTATAAATTGAACCACCATTCTTGGAAACATGATATGCTACATCATGGACTCAAGTGTATAAAGTCAACCGTCCACCGCTATATGTATAAGATGTGCATGGATAGGTTCCCTCGTTTGGCACCTGTCCCGAAGGCCGGCGATTAACGAGAAGCGACTTGAGCTAGCAAATATTGTGAAAACGAGTAGGCGAGCAATGAGCAACGAGTGCATGACGGCAACGAGCGATTACACGCTGGTATACGTATGTACCAAGCGTGAGTCTCTCAGTGAGTGTTCTGTCCGCCAAGCGAGCGTCGCGTCGCCGAGCGAGTTAGGGTGCGTTTCCACAGAAGCGGAACTGGGTGAAGCGGAGCAGAGACGTGCAGGAATCGACTAATCACAATGGTTGAAATCCTCATCGCGTCACTCGTCTCGTCTGTGATTGGACGATTCCTACACGTCTCCGCTCCGCTCCGCCCAGCTCCGCTTCTGTTTAAACGCACCCTTAGTATTCTCTTTGATAGCTCTTGTCGCTGCGACAAACGACTGATTGCCGGCTGTGTGAATAGTCAGAGATTGTTCGACCACAGTCGTCTTCACTTGAGTATTCAGAGCAAAGGTTCCCAAACATTTATTTTAGTCATAGACCACTTTAAAAATTTTGCTGCAGCTACATTTCTACCATATTCCCAAAACTCGCCAAAAAATGTGAAGATTAGGTTTTTTAAATAGGTACATCTACACTAATATTATAAAGAGGAAAGATTTGATTGTTTGTTTGTATTGAATAGGCTCCGAAACTACTGGACCGATTTCAATTTTTTTTTCACCATTAGAATGCCACATTATCCCTGAGTAACATAGGCTATATTTATTAGTAGAAAAAATAGGGATCCCTACTAAAACTTCAATAAAGTAATCCAAGGTGTAAAAAAATTAGCCACAAAACGTCTTTCGTCAGTTGTAATGTAGACCCCCGTCGAATCTCCCGTGGACCCCTGGGGGTCTGGACCACTTTGGGAATCAATGATTCAGAGTGTTGCCACTTTTATCTATAAGTTTCTTGATATTAGTTGATCGCTGACTTGATTAATATAATGTACTTATCTCTTTTACTTACATGGGACTTACAATCTTTTGTACGTTTCTTGAGCAAGAAAACCGTTGATTCGGTGGGACAGGTGCCTTAGCTACGCGGTTAATTTATTTTGTTTGCCAGCTAAGCATCCCTGCTATGGATGAGGGTCGCAGGTCGCAGTGGACGAATCTTATTTTCATACCAAGCGAAACTAAGTTCATGCGCGAAGCTTAGCCGTGCGCTACTGTGGTGCACCTCCTTAAGAATAACAATATACACTCTTAAATAACACTTTAAAAGGTAAGCTTGCAGTTTATTAGCATTGTATTAATGTAAACTCCTGAGATATGGCATTCCGATGAGTTTTTCCCGACTTTTGTTCAAAATACAATCGACGCGTTAAGTAAGATAGATTGTTATCGACAATAAGCTTGATTTGAGTTTACTGCCTCAGTTGTTGTACCACTTCTCTCAAAACGGTGAAGGAAAACATTGTGAGGAAACCGGCATGTCCTAGAACCAAAAATTCGAACAAATGTGATATCTACCAACCCGCACTGGGCCAGCGTGGATTACGGCCCGCTCCCTCTCGAAGAAAGGAAGTCCCAGCAGTGGGAACGTTACAGGCAGATTATGCTTATGCTTATGGTACAGACGCCAGCACATCAAGCTACCCGAAACTATGAGATTTTCCCTATCAACTTTGAACCTTATGCTTTAGCGATAAAGATGAAAATCTATTAAAGAAATCTGACAGATTGTAGTAGCTTGATGTGCTGGCGTCTGTACCTATGTGTCAAATACTGGTGAAAATGACAGATTTTCATGACGGCAAAGCTGAACTGTCTTACAATGAAAACAATTGTATTCAAATTTTTACCATTTTAATGAACTTGATTTAAATATATTTAAGTTTCCATTCTATCCGCCACAAAAATAAAATAAATCAGAGCCATACACAAATGAAATTCTTTGTCATTTCTTACCACAGTAACTGTAATTATTTTGGAGCGAAACCTGTCCCTCAAGAATAATTGAAAATGTCAACAGCAGAATAGACCACTCACGGATATCGAATTACTTAAAATAATTACTTTTTTACTAACAATAAGAAAAGGACATTGTCCTTTACTTAGTAAAAAGTAATTATTTTTATTATATTCAAGTTAGTATAAAAACAGTGTTTTTTTTTTCTACGTTTTATCAAAGACAATTGTTGCTCGAAAAATTAATCACCGAGGCGCAGCAAAGTTGTTTTAAAGCTGTAACAGACTTTTTTATTAAAAATTAATTTTCTTTTTTATTGTAAACCTTAAAATAACTGAAACCCACGTAAAAATTTGCAGGTGTATTAAAAATCAATCATAACAAAAATAGATTGCCTCAAAAAAGTAAGTGTCTCCTGGTAATATGAATAAATCGCACTTTTCTTATTTTTTCAGGACAACGGCAAAGGAATTTCTTCGCATACAGCCTGGTCTGTCATGTTTTATTTATACAGATTACATTGGGATGCTGATGTAACACGCTCAAACGTCTTTTGGGAGCATTTCGGTGGAATCACTCAAACTTTCTTCGAATAAGTTTGCTTTTCATCACATTGTTCGAGTGGATTTACTTGTTTTATTCTACAAAGTAGTTTTTGATTGATCTTTGATTCGGCTGTCAACATTCCCGCGAAAACGCGGGAAAATGTTCGAACTTTTTTAAATCTACTAACAGTTTTTATTTATGAATCTTTGACTTTTCAGATGCCTTATTCTGCTTGACTTATTTTTTTTTTATGAAAGAAAACTGCTACTTTTCCTTTGCTATTTATAGGTTTTATAGTGGCTTGCAAATACAAATTAGTCTTCATTTACCTAAGAATCCTGAGTAAATCATTAATTTATGTAAGTATAAGTTACACTCTCAAATGAAGTAAACAATTATTATTACATCGCGTTTATGTCAAGCAATCGTGGAAACTTCCCATTGATTTACATGGTTACGTTCTTTAATAAAGAAATATACAAATTAATACATAAATAATACCGCAAATTGTGTCCTGCGTCTATATTATTTGATTTTCTGAAAATAGGAAACTAAGTAAGAACGTAGAACATCTAATAATGTCACAAGGACTTGCGTAGATCGTAGACTGTTGAGGCCGACTGCGCTCTGTAATAAAAATGTCCTGTCAAATTCGTTCTGTAATTTTGAAAACCAAATTATAAACTTAACTGAATATTATCCTGTCCCGCCCCTGAGACGACCCAGTGACCCTGTCCTTTTCCCTATTTTATGTTGGCCCTGCATAATCTTTTTCATTCATACCTACAACTAGTCAGTTAGCTGTGTAGAGCCTGCAGCTCGCATAGTATGACCAATTCTATCTCTATTCTATGAAGAACAGACAAAGTTCTTTCTATAAAACTCGACATCTCTTCTGCTCTAGCACGGGGCGACCTGTAGACTCGCGTTTCTAAGAAGACAAGACATATTTATTCTTTCCATTGCAACGAGGAGCAAATTTTAAAATCAATATAGATCCTTGTCGAAGTCCAGTGTTATTTGATTTTTTTTTTCTTTATTTATTTAGGGACATTTATAATCGCAATGCGTATGTCAGTCCCGTCGTACCCTAAATACGAGTACACAATGATCATATCTGGGCCATCAACCTAAACAGACTCTTCGCATTATCGCCATTTGGTTGAGCCAGAATTTTATGGAATATGGCTACTTCAAGTCTGTTCAATCTCAAGGCCCTATACAAATCATTTCTCTCAGACTCATACCGAACACAGTCCATCAGTAAGTGGTGTAAGTCTTCAATAATTCCACACTCCCACACAGTTAGGCGAGCTCGTTTTTCTTATCATAAACGCAAACTTATTGCATGCAATGTGTACAGATCTGAGTATATGTGCCATAACCATAAGAACTAATTTTCGACTTAAATTACTATTTACAAACCAGGGCATACGAAAAGGCTGACCCTGGTGATGGTTTTATACCAGCGGGGCGATTACACTGTCAGTAGCAATGGGTTTCATTTTGACAGCTCAACAACATTCATTGCGTTATTTAAGTTGTTGAGCAGACGCATTTTTCGATTATTATGGAGCAATGGATTAGCAATATGATTCAAATTGAGGGTAATGGTGTGTTACGCAATTAGGGTGCAGCCTTATTATTAGTATTAGATAATATAAGTGAAGCACGTACGAGTTACAAATCAATTCGATTACCTGGTTCACTCGATCGCTAACTACTGGATATGGGCAAATACGAGTAGGTAGGAGACTCGCATACATATTGCTAATAATCTCACTAATTGTATTCTTACGATTGGAGGGATGAGTCAAACAGAATGCATAATGTGGGTAGTGTAACATTATAAAACGCTTGTATTCCGCTACTGGGTAGGCAGAGCCTGCAGGCATAGACTATATCTAGCACTGCCCGTTGGTATCGTGCTTGCAAGTGCGACCTGCTGAGCGTGGGATGGTTGGATCATCATCATCAGCCTGCTTAAGTCTACTGCCGGACACCGGTCGCTGTCAAGGCAACCCTTAAATTGATTTTGTCCGTTTTAAAGGACGCAGTATTTCCACGCACACAGACGCTGTTTTAACACTCCTAAGCACTGTACCACACCTTCACATATAATATGCCATGTCCGTTTTATGTGACGTAGTTTCATGTACCACAACTGCACATATAATGGACAGTGTCCGTTTTATGTGACATTGTAAAAACAATAAAAAAAATACAAAAAAAATGTTTTTTTTTCTTTATCCTCTTTTCTATCCTAATTTCAACCCATATACGCAATTTCAACATTATACACACAAGAAATCTAAGGGTTAATGTTGAAACGCCTGATCAATATCTCATAGCAGCAATTTGTCTAATTAGCTTTAACCCTTTAACCGCCCGACTTCATATCAGTTGGCGTGCACCCAGCGCCCGGCACAGTGAATCGAAAAATAAATACCTACAACAAAGAGGGATGTGCAATACTTAACTTTTCGATGTCGATATTTCGTTTTAATAACGACATTTGCATTAGAATTGAAATTTGCAGTTCAACACGCTTTTATTTATAAAATCGGGACTGTGATAAAAACGGGAAGATTTAATAATTAAGGTGTAAAGTTTTAGTGTTAAAAATATATACTTAGGTACGATATGGAATTATTTTGTCGTAGACGAAGAAGCTTAATTATCGTTAAAGGTTACAATGAACTTATAAAGTGTTATATTTCTTTTTAGAGTTAATTTATTTTTAACTTTTTAGTTCATTTTACTAACAAATAATAAAAGCTTGTTTTTAAAAAATGCTTTTTTTTTCTTTAATTTTATTTTTAACTTTTTAGTATTTTTAATTCGAGATTTACTAAGAGGTAGTTCGTAGCGCGTAGCAGCGATTTTCCTTTATTTATTTAATTCTGTTACTTTTTAACCTGGCCAAGTGTTCTTGTAATTCATTTTTTCTTCTCTCTTGTGTATGTATTCTATCGATATCGTGCCTATTTCTACGTTGTTCTAACGATTCGTTTTTCCTTCTCTCATGTGTATGTATTCTATCGATATCTTGCCTATGCATGCTTTGTTACCTTCTCTCTTGTGTGTGTATTATATTGATATCTTGCCTATTTGTGCGTTGTTCTAAAGATTCGTTTTTCCTTCTCTCTTGTGTATGCATTCTTTCAATATCTTGCTATTAGTACGTTGTTCTAAAGATTCGTTTTTCTTTCTCTCTTTTGTATGTATTCTATCGGTTTCTTGCCTATTTGTGCGTTGTTCTAACGATTCGTTTTCTCTATGTTTAGCTACTGCTAAACTTATTTTTTCTAAGCGTTGCCGCTTGTGGACATCACTTTCATTAGCAATCTTCTCCTGTCGCTTCAATTTCGCCTTCTCTAAACGTCGTTTTCTTTGTGTAGTAGTTTCTTTTTTGTTTAGGTTGTTCCCACGAGTATAGGACAAAAACGGTCCATCCCCCCAGATGTCCATTTGATTGTAGAGGGATAAGGGCTTCAGTACAACAGGGTTCGCCCTGGTACCCTCAGGCGCAACGTTAGCGATATAAAATGTTTATACACCCTCATACCACTCAGCCCTCGGCACGTGCTCACCTTGGCATTCGGTCATCCATCTAATCAATCAGACATATTCCACATTCATAACAAACTGAACGAACTTTTTTCCCAAATTTTTTGGAGTTGCATATTCACGCCAACCAAGATACTCGTCAAGACGAATCAAACGAGCCCAAACTCGATGGGGTTGCGTCGTTTAATTACGGAGTTCCTATGGCCACCTTCCAGCTCCATCATCAGACCCTGGTTACCATGTAGTATCAAAGTACTCGTCAAGACGAATCAAACGAGCCCAAACTCGATGGGGTTGCGTCGTTTAATTACGGAGTTCCTATAGCCACCTTCCAGCTCCATCATCAGACCCTGGTTACCATGTAGTATCAAAGTACTCGTCAAGAAGAATCAAACGAGCCCAAACTCGATGGGGTTGAGTCGTTTAATTACGGAGTTCCTATGGCCACCTTCCAGCTCCATCATCAGACCCTGGTTACCATGTAGTATCAAAGTACTCGTCAAGACGAATCAAACGAGCCCAAGGGTTAAGTCGTTTAATTACGGAGTTCCTATGGCCACCTTCCAGCTCCATCATCAGACCCTGGTTACCATGTGGTATCAAAGTACTCGTCAAGACTAATTAAACGAGCCCAAACTCGATGGGGTTGCATCGTTTAATTACGGAGTTCCTATGGCCACCTTCCAGCTCCATCATCAGCTCTATGTCATAATAATATTGCATTGTCATCCGATTTATGCGTGCATGCAAAATTTCAGCTCAATCGGACACCGGGAAGTGGATCAAATTTAACTTGCAAGATATTATTACAGACAGACAGACAGACAGACAGACAACGGGACAGGTGAAACTAAACAAAACCTTGTAAAAATAAAAAAAATACTTGGACGACGTCAATAACAGTTTACCTATTGACTTAGATGGTAACGATATTCGAACGATACATCAATGTCAAACTCTTCGTCTGATAAAAATTCTTCATTTTCATCGCCTTCTAGAATTCGTATTAACTCTCCAGTAGTCGTCATGATAAATTTCTGTCATGTACATACATTTATCGACATACGAACGTAAAACTACATTCACAAGCACAACACTGGTGGAAGACGGCACGGTTGGCGCAGTGGTTAAGCGATTGACTGCTGCGCTGCGTGTCGCGGGTTCGATTCCCGCACGGAACAAATATTTGTATGACCTACATGTATTTGTTCCGAGTCTGGGTGTTTTTCTATCTATAATATGTATGTATTTACAAAAAAAAAAAAAAAAAATTGTATATAAGTAGTTTATCAGCCATCTTGTTACCATAACACAAGCATTAGGTTGCTTAGCTTGGGACAAATGGTGCTGTGTGAAATGTCCAGGGATTTATTTATTTATTATTTATTTATTAAATTCCAGAAGTCGGCACTCGTTTATGACGTAAGAAGCGGTCGTATTTATCCGACCCTGGCGCTGGGCGTCCTAACAAAGTAAGTTTCGGAACATGTAGGCTAGGGATGGGAACCATCAATTCAGTCGCTGACATTTCACAAGTAAATACTCACAAATATTTGTAAAAAAATGTTTTATTAGCAAATATTTCTCGTTATACTGACTAATTAACTTTAAAACAAATACAGCAATATTTGTTTTAAAGTTAATTAGTCAGTATAACGAGAAATATTTTGATTTATGTTTATTTTTGTATCGGTAAATCTTGGCATATGTCCCGTCCCTCGTGTCGGATTTTTCCGTCATGGGCGTTGGACATCAATACAATTTGCTAAAAATAATATTAGTAATTCATCTAACTTTGGACATTATTTTTAGGACTTCTTATTATGAAACTAAAGTGTATTAAATTGTAAATGATTGCTTAATTAACTCTATTTACCTAATATAAACATATTTTTGATAGAATACAGCGTAATTAAATAAAAAAGCAGATTAAACGAGCTGTGGTTTTTGGTCGGATATTGTCGGATTAATCCGACGTAGGCGGTTAAAAGGTTAATGTAATTATTATTATACTTGTTACATGAATGTGTCCGTGTCTTTTTGACACTTCACTTGCTTTTGAAACCCCATACTGTTAACACCAATTAAAAATTATATTTGCTTGTCTTGAGGATCCACAGTTTATTCTTCCGGTATATTCCTCAAAATTCCCGTACAGGGGACCTCCAGTGCTATTCTGTAAAAATCTCACCGTGAGAAGTTAGGTGAAGTAAGCGGGAAGTAAGCTCTGTCATTCCGCAATGGTAGGTATTGACACTGCTCACTTCACTTATGATTTCACGGTGAGTTTTTTACAGAATCCACCGGCTGGTTTCGATTCCCGGGTCGGACAGTGTTATTGGGTATCCCATTAGGAATTTCTCAGTAATAGTCCGGAGTTTGGAAGCCGGCGGTTTAATACCCCCGTGCCTCGGAAAGCACGTAAAGGCGTTGGTCCTGCGCCTGATATGGGTTACCTGTACTGGGTTTTTCATTCTGAAATTTCTCAGTAGCAGCCCGAAGCCTGGATTTGTGCCCAGTTGGAGGAAAGAGGCTCGCCCCCAGTTACAAGGGACTTAAACATAACTCTATGTCAAGGCTTCAAGGTCGCTCAGCGCGCTACGGAGCGGATCTCTTTGAAGGCTACAATCAGGAAGGAAATTATCCGGAAAAGAACCGGAGTTACCGACATAGCTTGCAAAGTAAGAAAACTGAAATGGCAGTGGGCTGACCATGTTTGTCGAAGGACCGATGGCCGGTGGAGCAGACGAGTCCTGGAGTGGACCGCGTATCGGCAAGCGTAGTGTGGGGCGCCCCCCAGCTAGATAGACAGACGACCCAAAGAAGGTGGCTGGGGTAGACTGGATACGGAAGGCGGAGGACTGGCTGGAAGAGTTCTATGTCCAGCAGTGGACTACGATAGGCTGAGTTGATGAAACAGAACTGGCAAAATGTTGGTGTACACTAGCACCAGCTACAGGCGCCAGCACGTTAAGCTACTACAATCAAATGTCTTTAGTAGATTTTCAACTTTATTGCTAAAGCATAAGGATCAAATTGGATTGGGAAAATTTGACAGTTTCGGGTAGCTTAATGTGCTGGCGTCCGTACATACGCATACCATACCAGAGAATAATCGCTCGTTTGCCGTCGCGCACTCTCTGCTCGGTGCTCGCCAACATGCTAGCTCTACTCGCTCCTCGTTAATCGCCAGCGGTGGGACAAGTTCCTTAACTACCAAGAAAACGTTCACGGAAAATCGTTCCACATTTTCCTTGACAAAGTTAATTCCGCATTCACAAACCCACGACCTGATCTAACGTTATTACCTAGTGATTCAATAAGAACGTGCCCTCTGCTCTAATTTGTGTTTTCGTAATAGAATTAACATTTGTTCTTCTTTGTTAAGAACTGAATTAAATGCTTCCGTAATAAAGGGGCTGTGTTTTTCGGTGGGTTTTCCCTGTTGATAGTGTTCTGTAAGAGGATGAGGGCTTTGACAGATAGATAGATACGTGACTTTGTGGAAGTTCTTTAGTCCAGGGCCCTAATTCACTATGACGACTTCACGATTCTTTACTTCGAAACCACGTCAAAACATCTCCTAATAACGTATTCTCTATGACACAATGAACGAAACCTAAGTTGGCGGGGTTTGAAGTTCAAACCACGCCAACTTCGCGTTCATTTCATGACAGTTCAAACTTTGAACTGTCATAATACCACACTTGACAAACGTAGGTATGTACGTGGTAAGATTACGCGGGGAATAATAATTACCATACAGAATTGGAACCGTTCGCACGGGTTTTTTAATTCGCGCATTTGATTTTCAACTGTGATTCTTGATTCATTGAGAATCCAATAGAGAGCATTACAGCGCGTCAAGAAAACACACTGTTGAATTTTGAATATTCGGCGCTAAGCACCTCGGCATTGAACATCTAGAGCGCGAAAAAATTCGCCGCGATAAAAAATACGCCCATGCGTACCTGGGCTTATTCCCTTTTGAGATTATATTTAATTTTCTATACAACGTGTAACGTTAAATGCGCAAAACCTCAGACACCCCAACTGATTTTTAATTCAATTGACCTATTTCACAGAGAAAATAAGTCATTAAAAAAATTGTAAAGGTTTTATGTGCTGTTTTAGTTTTACTGGCCATTCTGATCGTTTCTTGCGTCTGCGACGACGCTTTATCGAGGGAGGAGTCGTCACCGGGCCGCTGCGCCGCGCTGACATTGGGTTGCTTGACCTATTAATAAATAGACACGGCAACGTTTTTAATGAAGATTTTTTTGAAAAATGTGACCTATATTAAAAAGTGGTTCAATTAATTCTGCTCGTTATTCTGATCAAACTATTTTCAGGTTTTGCGCATTTAACGTTACACTTTGTATATAGGTGGAGTGTTGTAAACTTGGCTGTTAGTTGGAAGTCCTGGAGTAAATCTTTTGGAATAAAGATACCTGCTATGATTAATTAAGGCAACAAATCGTCCCGGGTGGGAATATTCCTTCAATGGCCAAAAAACTAACTGACAGACGACGTCACGATAATGTTAACTAACAGGCTTAGCGTGCACCGCCCTCATTGATCGCATCATAGGTATTCATCGTTTACCATCGGGTGAGATAATGGTCAATCGCAATCAAAATATCAATATAACACATACCTCACATATTACGAGTATAATACTAAACTATATCATGACATGACGAGTTGACGACCATCACGGGTGTTCCAAAATAAAAATGGGCATTTTTATTTTACACATAGAATTTAAATGACCGTTTAAGTACCTGCTCTTGAACGTTATTACGAGGTCAATAAAACAATAAACAGTTCAATGTCATTGTTATTCTTTGATATTTATAAATAAATCGCTTTTAGATATTGAGAATTCAATCAAAAATATTTGTTTGTACTAAAAAAGTTTTTAATTTGACTTTCGAAAGGTTTGTTATCGGTTGACAGACAAGTGACAACTCAGTAAAGCCAATCGCATAAACACAAACATTTCAGTCAAGAAAACGAAAACAGATCATACATCCATCGCAATAAAGTTGAATTTGCTTTGTGGCTGAGTAAATTTATGTGAGTATTGCTTTTCATAGAAAAATAAACTCACTATAGAAAAAATAGAGTACAATTTAATTCAATGTACCTACACGGCAGATAGATAACAGAAAATTCGTGTGTAAACAATAACTAAAGTGACAACTTTTAATTTGCATTCCAATCTTAGTGAGTGCACTTGTGTCTGTCACAGCATTAAAACATGGCGGACAAAATTGCAGTTGTAACGGGATCTAGCAAAGGCTTGGGATTTGCTATTGTAAAAGGATTGTGTCAGAAATTCAATGGAATCGTGTACTTGACCGCGAGAGTCGAGAAAAACGGTCTGGAAGCCGTAAAGAAGTTAAACGAACTCGGATTAAAACCATTGTTCCATCAACTCGATATCAGTGACGAAAGAAGTGTTAAAACATTGGCTGATTTTATCAAAACAAAACATGGTGGTCTGGATGCACTGGTTAATAACGCAGCAATATTAGATTGGAACGAAATTTATCCAACCTACGAAGCGGCAAAACGAAACATTGACATAAATTACAGAAGCTTACTCACTATTGAAAAATACTTGTATCCGGTGCTAAGAGATGGCGCTAGGGTCGTCAACATTTCCAGTGCTTGTGGTCATCTATCAAATTTGAAGAAACAGTCATGGATCCGAACTTTACAAGACCCGGATTTAACTACCGAACAAATAAACGAGTTTGTTGACGAATATTTGGAGAGCGTTAGAAATGGAACGTTTGATAAGAACGATTTTGCTGATGAGGGCAAGCACGCGGAGCATAGAGTGTCCAAAATTGCGTTAACAGCTTTGACGAAGGTCCAACAAAGGAAGTATGCTGATAGGAACATCTCCATAAATGCTGTCCATCCAGGACACATGAAGACTGAAATGGCTCAAGGTGGAGGTGAAGTAGAACCTGACCAGGCAGCCAAACTTGTGCTGTATCTCATTCTGGATGCGTCACCAAAGTTGAAAGGGACTTTCATGTGGCATGATAGAACGTTGATTGATTGGTACGATGCTGAAGCTGATTCCGCTTGCAAAGACCTCTGGTGAAACGATAATGTATGTAAAGTACCTACTCTGGTCAATCAATAATAAAAATGCGTTGCTAATGATTCTGTGTTTTTTTTTTATGAAAGAGCGCCCTCCAAATTCTTACACTCCGGAGATAAGCCAAGAATTTAATAGTACATACATACATTGTAGATCATTATCTGCAACTCAATTAGATAGCTTGGTCTAAAACTTGATAGAAACTGATTACCATAGATAAAATACTAAATGTATGTACAACTGATTACCCAAAAACGTTTGCAAGTATGAAGATATTCATGCAGATGATCTAAAAGACTACCTACTAGATGTCGCTGAATACAGTTTTTATATTTCACGTGCCGCACTTTACGGAAACAAGTTTACTAACTTAGCTTTATCAAAATTTAGTATGTAATTTTACATAAGAAGAAATAATATTATTAGTATATTTCTCCCTTCGCAAAATTAATTGTGTAAAACACTTCAAACGGAACGCATATGACAAGACAGCTGAGCCGATCGAATTTGACACATGTCAATTTGACAATCCATAATACGACCGCGGAATTCCGTTTGTGGGTGTGATTATTGAATTAACATTATAAAATAAATCGTAAATTAATATTAAAGAAGGCATAATTATACAACTTTGTGAGTTAAATAATATTTGTTATCATATAAGACGGCGACTCTCATTTACGGATAAATCACTCTGTTGGGTAAGTAATTTTTCCGCATTTTCTTAGAAAATTATTAGAGTCACATGCAATATGTATGCAAAAGAGGAAAGGAATACACACTATGACATAATTTATGTCAAATCAAAATAAACATGCTGCAAGCGTACAATTTTAGCGTTGATTTTTTTTTTATAATGTGACAGTACATAAAAGGCCGACGTTAGTGAACTAAAATAGATATTTTGACGCCTTGACCTAGCTAGTGCCATTATTATTCCTAATGCAGTATGGGACAACCAGTTCACGAGTTTAAAAAGTGAACAGACCTTATGTTGTGTTTAAAAAAAAAGTGAATATTTTTATATGTAATGTGCAGAGCTTTTAGTCTTAAAGAACTCTTTTTATTTAAATTCGAATATGGAATGCGGAAAGGACCTTGGCTACTAGTGTTGTGGTGTTTTCAGTGTACTTTGAAGGTTGATCATGTTAGGATTTTTTTTAATTTATGAAAACAATGTTATATGTAATTCTATGATCTGATGGTCTGTTTAGATTTAATGTTAATTCTATTGGAGTAACCTTGAGCTTATGATAATGAATTCTAATTTAAGGATACAAGGTAAACTGGGTTACCTCATTGCAGATGATTCAAGTTAAAACATTGATATGACTATGTATATTTTTTAAATTAATCTTTAAGTCCTTTAGCTTATACTTACAAACTTTAAAAAATAAGGAAATTACATAAGATCTGACAATCCATACATACACTCAAAGCAATTTCTTAAAAACTTAGATTGTTAGTTATTTAAGTGTTCTTAATTTCATATCTAGGTCACAGAAACCTTGCAAAAGAAATCTAGTCTGTGAAATATTTTGTTTTCCAATTAGCAAAATGTTAAATTGAACTTTAACTGCCAAGTCTTAAGGCTGAAAATGGTATTTCTGACTGCTAATTAAGAAATAATTAGCATCTGAAATACTTGAAAGTCTAGTTAAAATAAACACTGCAATGCAGACAAAAATAATTTGATAAATGACAACCTATTATAATATGTAGGAATATCTTGTAGAAATTTCAACGTGTATGCTTAGATGGTTTGGCCAAGTTGAGAGGATGAGTGAAAGGCGACTAACGAAAGGTCGAATGGTATTGAGTGGAAACGCCAGAAGGGGACGCCCTAGTAGTACTTAGAGTGACGTTACTGGTGATGATCTTCAGAAATGTCAGGTGCATAGTACTCACAACCGGCTTGCATTTATGACCAGATGAATGAATGTAAACGATGCAAAAGGAGTACGTAAGAACCATAGCAGGTCGCATTCTGTATACTTTTTTCTATCCCCATGAGAAGAATGCATGAATATATGTATGTGTGTATCTTGTAGAAATCTAGTAAAAGTAGCAATAGGCTGTTTGTCCCAAATCGTCTTTGCCATTAGACGTAGAGAAAGTTGAATTTAAAACGTCCGCCTTTTCCTAAATGATAAGTCCTCAAATTGATTTTGAGTTTGTACACTATTTTATTGATAACAGAAAAATAACCGTGTAAAATTTTATGACTAATACAGTAGAAACTCGATTGTTCGGCCCTCAGTTATACTGATTCGAGTTATCAGATTCACGATTATCCGGACTATCAACCACGAGTCCATGACCAATAAGTGCATACTGTTAAAAAATGCATCTCTTAATAATTTCATAGTAAACATTCATGTTCGATTTTCGTTGATATGTATTTGTTGTTTTTAATAAACACGTAGCATTATTTATTATTTATTTATTTATTTATTTAAATAACATGGGAGACTTACAGCTAAAACAAACAGATCAAGGACAGTACATTAGTCTGAAAGCCAATTACAGGTCTCCACTTATAAAATACAGAACAAAAAAAAGTTAATTCTAAGGACATCCACACCTAGTTACTATAGTATAATTATTATGTTGCTCGCACTGCATAACAACCATTGTAGCAAAGTGAACTAAATGAAAAAGTTACGGCTTAAACACTTCCTAGCTGACGACACACTAGTTAAGAACGGACTTTGTGCATATGTGTATGTACTACATATGCACAAAACCTGCTTTTATTCATACATTCAATTATCCGGATTTTTGATTATCCGAATCGCTAACGACAACAATTAGTCTGGTTAATCGAGTTTCCACTGTATCTTGGTTTAAACAAATATGAATGCAGATATATGACTATAAGAGTAGGGTGAAGCCTAAAAACGATGGATCCCTTTCTAGCCATATTATCTTGCACACAGTCCGTGTGAAAGATGATATGGCTAGAAACGGAGTGACTACCAGATGATGACTGATAGAGAAGTATGGAAGAAAAAGACATGTTGCGCTGGCCACAAATAAATTGGGATAAGAGCGGGAGAATGATGCTGTAAACATTAGGATTACTTTGAATTTTAATATTATGACATGTAAAAGTGTTTGTACAAACCTACTTACAGAAAATAAATCATTTATCATTTATCATTTATGTTGACGGAGTTTCTTCTGCTGGGGACAAACATATCAGATGATTAAATAGGATGATTTTCATTGTTCTGTTAGGAAGTAAGTAGTTTAATAATCATATTTCAGATAATTATGGAACTGATATTTTTTCCTTGATGATAATAAAAGCAGTAGGTACAGACGCCAGCACGTCAAGGTTCTACAATCCATCAAATTTCTTTAATAGATTTTCAACTTTAGTGCTAAAGCGTTAGGTTCAAAGTTGATTGGGAAAATTTTACAGTTTCGGGTAGCTTGATGTGCTGGTGTCTGTACTTACATACTTTTACAGAAAATAATTTTGTGACTATCCTATGATGTCCAATTTGTTTTCAATTTGTACAATATTTAGCTGAAACAAGTACCTACAATATAACTGTTTCTATTTAGATTTTGCTATAAAATAAAAACTTAATCGACAGAAAATTACAGTCAGCAACAAAATATATGCAATTTTCATCAAGCATTAACAAAAAAAAAAAAACAAAGTGCCTACTTACAGCAGGTACAGACGCCAGCACATCAAGCTATTACAATCTGTCAAATTTCTTCAATAGATTTTCAACTTTATCGCTAAAGCATAAGGTTCAAATTTGATGAAAATTTAACAGTTTCGGGTAGCTTTTTGTGCTGGCATCTGTAAACTATGAATAAAGTTAGTTAAGTTATTTAAATTACTTTAAAATTTAAATTGTTCTACATGGTTCAAATATTTTTATTGTCCAGTCTTATCACAAAACACTTAAATAATGTATTTTATTGTCCCGGCGCAAGGAAATGAGTCATCTGCCAATTAAGAATATTGTTTTTTTTTTGTTACAATAGCTGCTTATTCTAATTAAGTGTCAAGTTTTATCTTATCTCTGCCTTTATGTTGTTACTAAGCTATCATGAGGAAATAAATTATTCACGTATAAAAATAATTAAGGACAGTTAACTGTACTTGTCAATCAAATAACAAGTTATCAAAAAAAATAATGTAAGGTCAACTTTGGGAAGACCGTCTACGAGGCAAGACCGTCTGCGCGCAATAATTTACGTTATTGAATAGATTTGCAGCTTTCTTTGGCAAGGTCAACTTCCTCATACTTTATTGAAAACTAAATTTAAATAAACAATAGTCAAAGAAAGCTGCAAATCTATTCAATAACGTAAATTATTGTGCGCAGACGGTCTTGCCTCGTAGACGGTCTTCCCAAAGTTGACCTTACATTGTACAGATGTAAAGATGCACATGGCTTAAAGCATCAAGCCATTTCTCAATTTCAACTTTATTCCGACAAAGTTAAAGTTCCAATTGCAAAAACTGACGTTGAAACAAACTCTAAGTTGTCAATTTGTATTAAGAACATTAAAACACAATCACTAGCTCATTGATTGGATTAAAAAACGGTTGATTGTGTACTGAAACTGAACTGAATGTTACTTCAATAGAGTTTGAGAGATTTAAGTTCTGCATTTGTGTGAAATTATATTAAGTATATACCAGCTGGCAATTTCAAAAATATGTATTACAGTTAGTTAAAACACCACAATGCTTATAACAGTGTGTTCTGAGCGCAAAACAGTTATAACAAAACTTTAACCTTTGAAAATATACGGAGTTTTAACACAACAATGATTATAATAGTGCGTTCAGTGCGCGCCATGGCGTCTTTCGCGGCACAAGCGGCGCTCCGGTCTCGATGGAGCTCTCTCATAGAGTCTACGAGCGTCGATGTGCCAGGAGAAGTGACCGACGGCGTGCGATCTGTCGTCGGATGGCTGAAACAGGCACGGGATTTTTTTGTTGGAATGTAGATGCTGCTCTGAAGGTTGTTTTTGCGCAGGCTGATGGTATAGAAATAATTTATGCTAGGCTGAGACGAACTAGCAAGCCATTTACAAACTTTTTTTCATGGTATACCGTGCAGCGTCTGAATCATAGACTCAGCGTCGCTCACACTCAGCATAGTCTAGCTTAAATCATGTCTGATAATTTTGTCTTTGTATCCTCTATCCCCTGTGCAGACATCTTGTATTTCGTGACTGCGCAAACGCACACCTCATCGTCAGAGTGGCATAGATGTTCTTCGCAGATTTAAACGTGTTGGCGTGATTATAGTTTGTCTGGGCTCTTGAAGTGATGTACACCATTAATGCCTACCACCCATGAACCGACTTGCCAATTTTATGTTTCCTTCGTTTTACTTATAATTTTGTCTAGATTTAGAATGAAAAAAATATAAGGATAGCCCGATTCAAGTGGCGGCTCTGAAGTGCGTAGTACCTCACCCCTCACCCCCGCGAATTTGTTACTACGCAGCGACTCGCCTCAAGTTCCGAGCCGCCATAAAGTATGAAACGGGCTGTACCGAGGTTGACGACCAGTCGTGACACCTAATTCATATCTCTCGTTTCGCTCTAAATAGGTATTCCCTGACAGATGACAGCGAAATATGTTTGAAATTCCTTATTGCTAGCTCGATGATTTACCTACTTATAAATAAAATAACATCTTATTTCTCTTGTATAAAAACCGCTGCCAAGCTTAGCTTTTATTTTGATATCATACTCCCACACGTGTATTTCAAAACTCATGCTTATTATTTGCGTAGTATACGCAAAATTATGAGATGCTTGATAGAAGATTTTGGCACAGTATTTTCTATCACGTGACCTAAAAAAGTTATCACGCAGTCTTTGACTCCATAAATTAGGCTGTTATTACCAAATGTATATTATTTGTGAGTCATACGCTTGTATTTAATTTTTTGTCGTAGGTATCTACCCATGTTTGATGACAGTGATTGATCTGACGAAAAAGTGGTTTAGTGCAGAAAATATTCCACCCATCGCCTACGCACCAGATAATTCACTTATCAATTATTTTGCCTATCTTCAACACATAATATCATGCCTGAATTCTCTGAAGGGTTAGGCAGAAGTGTACCTAATGTACACCCACATTACGCCAGTTAAAAATCCCATATAATAGGGGCGAGCATATTGCTATCAACTGGGTACAAATCCAGACTGCTGCTACCCAGAAATAAACGGCTATAACAGGCTTAAAGGTTCCATTAATATTCTGCTCTCATTATGTCAAATTATAAATCTCATTTTAAACTCAAACAATTGGTTACATAAGAACTCAATACATCTGGGAAAAGTAGGTCCAAACAAAATTATTCGTAATACAAGTTGGCACGCGATCCAGTTAAACGTTAATAAATACATAACGGAGAATCATCCCATCGCGTGCGGACATGAAAACGGCCCGCTCCTCTTAATGAACTGCAGACTAATTGCGTAACACACTATCAGTAGCAATGGGTTTTATTTTGACAGTTCAACAACATTCGTTGCGTTATTTACGTTGCTAAGCAGACACATTTCTCGAACATATGGAGCAATGGATTAGCAATATGCTTCAAAATGATTCAAATTGAGAGTAATAGTTTGTTACGCAATTAGGGTGCTGGTATAATATGCATGTGATGCACAGCTAAAATGTGCTCTCATTTCTACCTTATTAAAACCTTCTTTATCTTTGTTCGAAGACATGTGACATACACCAACCGGCACTGGGTCCCCGTGGTATCCACCTACGGCCCGTTCCCTCTCACAGAGGTCTGTGTCCCAGCAGTGGCGACATTGTGGGCTCATTATGCTAAAACCTTATTTTGCAATTTCATTGACTTGTCGATATATCAGCATAGCATCAATAAATTCATCCTCGCTTTGGCTGGTTTGGACATTGAGTGATTGACTATCTGAATCCCCAAAAAAGTTATTTGAAACATTCCATACAATTCAGCCTAGAAACTCCTGAGTAATGTATTCTCTCAGTATAGCCAATATAACCCCTCAGGCACAACCTACGACATCTTTGCTACGAAAATAAATATTTGTTTAGAATAAAAAATCAGATTAGTTTATGTGGGTGATCTATTTTTAGCAGCAGGAACACCTACACAAATATGTATGTGAGCTACGGAAAATATATTTTGCAATCTTCGTGACAATAATATTGTCGATACGATGTGAAAGTTGTGTGTTACACATGTTACTTTCAAACGTTTTTCTGCTGAATCATTAACCGTGCAATCAAGTCAAATGCAAAATTACGTAAGACAGTCCCCCAAAAGGCCAGCCCTTCACCACTTCCTAGTACTTTAGCTGGGAAGAAGAAGTAGCGCAACAAAGTCCCCAGCAGTATTGCAGTGCTATTCTGTAAAAATCTCACCGTGAGAACTTAGGTGAAGTGAGTGGGAAGTGAGCTGTCGTTACGGATTAACACTATTGACACTGCTCACTTCAAGCTGACTTCACTTATGATTTCACGCTGAGATATTTACAGAATCGACCGGCAGCTCTCTGTTAAGGTAGAAGAACTTGATTCTATACAATATCATGCAATGTTTCGTGTATGATATTGCAACAGAGGAGCAATGCTCGTAATTTTAAGAACGTTTACAGCCTGAAGGCCAAAAGTCTAGTAGTAATCTCATCTCAGCGACAATCAATGTCAAAAATGTTGGGAAATTAGAGGTATTTTTGACAGATTTAGGCTGAGATCAGACTGTGAATGTACTTAAAATTACGAGAATTACCCCTCAGATCTGTCTCCATCTGTCAAAAATACCTGTGGAAATTACAGGTATTTTTGACAGATGGATTACATTTTTGACAAGTTTTTGACATTGATGTTTGTCACGGAGATAAGACTGCGATTAGATTTTGAACGTTTTAAATTACGAGAATTACCTTCAGATGACAACCACTGATACCACAGATGTTTTTCGTTTAAAGCTATGTAGCGAAATCAATCTATCGTTTTTATCTCTTCCAAAAAACTGTAATCCTATACAAGAGTCAGACAAACTCAACCACGCCAACGTATTAAGTAGAATAATATATTATTATGCTTTTAAAGATCTGCTCACACGTACTTGTTGTATTTAGCTCATAAACTCGCACTTCCGGCGTTGTAATTGCATACCTGCGCTCAGTGATGGTCGCATTTTGTTTTGTAGTGCGGTAATGCCTTATAGCTTTGTAGACCGTTTTTTTTTTTTTTTTTTTTTCTTTTTTCCATAGGAGTCGGTTCTGCAGCTTTCGCGACGACGGTACCGTAATCCGTATACAATATGACAGCGACATGGACGACCAAACTAGCCATGAATTCAGCACGATTCTGAAACCCCTGCGTTGGTTGGGGGGGTTCAGAATCTTGTACTGAATCCATGTTAACAGGTTTCGCGTCGAAGTCCCTGTCACCCGGTCAAATTAAATTAGCTAGCGAAACTCCGTAGAGTTGATAGGTATCGATATCGAATGACTATAAAATTACATCATCTGCCTCCCCTTTTCCCAACTATGTTGGGGTCGGCTTCTAGTCTAACCGGATGTGGCTAAGTAATAACAGCCGCACGGGTCGATCGATCAGGTTACGCTACGCTTGCCGCGGTTGGTCCGTGGATGGGTGACCATCCTCACATACCAAGACTACTCAATGCATCGGAAAGCACGTTAAGCCGTTGGTCCCGGCTGTCATTCATGGATCTTTGACAGTCGTTACGGGTCGTCAGTAGACCGAAAGTCTGACAACAAGTCTTACCAAGGAGTATCTTATTACCCACTAACTGGGTTGTGGAGGACAGATAGGCAGTAGCTCCATGTAAAATACTGGTATTCAGCTGCATCCGGTTAGACTGGAAGCAGAGCCCAACATAGTTGGGAAAAGGTTAGGCAGATGATGATGATCGTCATTAGGTAATATCGATACCCATCATATCTGCGAAGTTTCGCTAGCTAATTCAATATTTAGTCTGAAGATTGGGAAATTTTGGCTCTAATTTATCGCCAAGACCATGTTAATTATTAATTCGGTGCATAGCATTTTTAGTACGCAAAACTACTCAACGGGGACAACCTGTAATTGGAATCGACCATTAAACTTTAGTTTTTATAGTAGGTATAATTTAACCGAGCAAGCCTTTTTGTCAGTGGACATTGGGCCAAAAAGTTATCACTGTAAAACCCCGCAGTGAGTGGAATTTTGATTACACTATACATAATAACTCGCTGGTGACGAAAATGTATGGAATTAATAATTACACTATATTACACCTACTCGGCAAGTCGGCAGTCGTACGTTGACTGGTAAAATGATCAGCGGGATAATTGCGTGACACACTAAATAAAGTTCTCTAGACCGCATTTCGGCCACAGCGCCGGCGGCCAATATCAACAGAGACTAGCCTTCGGTGCTGGGATATTATAGTGCACAAGAGTGCGCGTAGACAGTTGCACTCCCTCTTCCCTCACTCTCATAGTTCGATGGGACGGCAATCCGACACGACCGGAGAGAGATCAGGTGCAGGAAAAACGACTTAGCGTGCTTTCCGAGGTACGCGGGTATCACACCGCCAACTTCCAAACTCCGGGCTGTTGCTATGGAAAGTCCAGTCAAACAACACCAACAACAACAACAAAAACAACAACAACAACCACCCCTGCTCCAAGGGCGTGTCAGACTTTTACTGACTAAAACCCACCCGTGTTTCTTCAGTTGCCTGTGCCAAGGGCCACGGTAACTCTTTCGAACAACCCGCGACCCTGGCAGAGACTTATAAGCCCTAATTCCTTTGTTTACATCAATCTGGGTGGATGGTTTCAAAATATCAGACGAAATGCGTATCTGTCATGTTGCGTGTCTGCCGAACTGCGTGTCTGTCGAGTTCCGGTTCAGACTAGTCGCGAGTCGATCCTGAGAGATGACGAAATGCGTATTTTTGACCACTTGCGTTTCTGACGATATGCTAGTAATCCACGTGAAGTGAACTTGAAGTGAGTTGTTATTTCAACTGATGCTAGAGATTGACACAATTGACATCTCACTTCACCTAACTTTTCGCTATGAGATTTATACAGAATAGGTCGGCAGAATGAATGTCGGTATTCAACTTTCAAATTCAGTGCAGCGTTTTCTCAGTATCTACGAAAGTATCAAAGTACAGTAAGAGAAATTAATTATTTATTAAATTGACACGCCATTTGGCCGTGTTATGGCCATTTCATACAACAATAATAAATGACACTCTAATTTGAATTTTCGGACAATTTAAATCAGTTTGCTAAACAATTAATTTCCCTGACTATACATAACAAGGCTTGCAAATAACCACCGTTATATCTATTATTATAGTTGCACCATGCATGAAATAAATCTCGTCTTGTTAATTTTATCTTGCATGATAGAAATAAATTTTCTACCTACCTAGCTTTTCCAACTATGTTGGGGTCGGCTTCAAGTCTAACCGGATGCAGCTGAATACATGTAGCGTGTATTTTACATGGAGTGACTGCCTATCTGACCTCCACAACCCAGTTACTGGGTAATACGATACCCCTTGGTAAAACTGGTTGTCAGACTTTCGGGCTACTGACGAGCCGTAACTACTGTCAACGACGGCTTAACGTGCTTTCCGAGGCACGGAGGGGTCTTGGTATGTGAAGATGGTCAGCCATCCACTGACCAATCGCGGCATGCGTAGCTTAACCTGATCGATCGACCCGTGCAGCTGTTATTACTTAGCCACAAGCCCCTTAAACACCTGCACTTTTGAGGTGTCAATGATGCCGCAATTAACGCCCACTTACTGAACTCTACTCATTTAATACAAATCCATCGACTCGAATAAAAGATTCCGTATACTAACCGCAAAAAAAAGAATAAAATAATAATCGCTAGTCCCTATACAATACAGTTATAAATCTGCTCCGACACTACTAACCGCTCTCGTATTGATATGACCTTCGCCTTGCACCCTAGCCGCTATTACGATACTTCCCGATGTCCCCCCTGGGAGTAAGTGCTGTGAGAATGTCACATCCGTAGGATAAGGATGTGTTTAGAAGGCTAGGTCGGGTATTCATGCTATGATTGTCCGTATTGCTTGGAAACTAGTTACTTTATTAATTGAACTTTAGAACTTGTCATGTAAAAATGAAAATAGTTATCAAAAATCGTCTTATCTTTTTTGCTTCGATTGAATGCTGCCACCGATCATTTCCTTTAATTTAAAAGCAGCTCTTTTCAGTTGCCGAATTTAAACCGTGATTTTGTGGGTGCATTGGGGCAGTAAAAATGGCAACAGATATAAACAGGCTTGCAGAATCGGGGGCCATTTCGTCGAGTTTCCTACATGCAACAGTCCAAAAACGAAGACTATCTATACAGCTCCTTTCTTAAACCTTAGACAATTTCACTGATCAGAGACTTGATCAGATTTTCAAAAACCCATAGACGATTTAAGCACTTTATACAAATCCTCTATCCACATAGATAAGCCCAAGCCAATTCCGCCTTTGTACCTTTTGTGCGAGAAGTTTAAATAAATAAGCGACCCTTCTACAATAAAGTTTTCTAGAATCTTGTATTCTCCTATATACGACTCTTGCCATCGCCATTGGCATCGCAAAAAAAAAACATGCTTCAGGGGCGTGCCCTGACCGAATAAGTTTCGCACTTCAACAAGCTATAAGAAACCTAGGCCTAGGACCTTTAGGAAAAATCGTCTATCCCTATAATTTTGGACTCATCTTCAAACTATGCCTCTTCTTCGGGTCCTAGGACTTGATCGGACTTTGATAAATCAAGCATAAATCGTCTATCTTCACAGTTTTTTTCATACAAACACCTCATCAGTATGCGTCTTCTTCTGCCCCTGTTCTAACATACTCGTACTACCTGCAGGCATCGCTAGAAGTCCGTCAGGTGGGCAGACGCGCCGTCAGTCAGCTGGCCGGCAAAGGAATGGTTGATGAAATCGTCATCATACACTTCAACGATGTGTATAACATCGAACAAACTACCAGTAAGTATGTCAGATGTTTTAAAATGATGTTCATGCTCTTTCCACTGAAGATTTTTATTCACTCATGGCGAATTTCACCACACTTTTATAGACCTGCCGTGCGATTCTGTAACCATCTCACCGTGGAAGCTTGGGTGAAGCTAGCGTGGAGTGAGCTGTCATTCGCTAGGGACTAACACTATTAAGTGCTCACTTCACTTATGATTTCACGGTGAGATTTTTACAGAATCGACCGGCTGATAATAAATTTTGAATTTTTGACAGTTTTTCCATACTAGAACTGTCAGACGTCAATTT
The DNA here is from genome assembly GCA_949629135.1 of Eremobia ochroleuca. Lineage (NCBI taxonomy): Eukaryota > Metazoa > Arthropoda > Insecta > Lepidoptera > Noctuidae > Eremobia > Eremobia ochroleuca. Next base: position 3,290,040 of record OX451407.1, read on the forward strand.
TGTCCCACGGATAAAAAAAATCTGACTTTGGTAAAATCGGCCCTAAGATAGCTGAGCGGAAATGCCAATAGTAGCGGTCGAACCAAAGAGTTCTTGTGTGAATTGAATGATCCGTTCAAGATCGCGGAGAATGCGTTCAGGCTGGTTGGAGCAACGATTTTCGCTAACACGCTGTTAATGATTGGAGAGTAGCTAAGCCCTAAGGATCAAACTCCGTGGCGTTATATTGAAGAGTGAAGGGCGGGCGTTTTGGGGGACTGTCTTTTGTAATATTGACGTTCGAAAAGTGCTGATTCTCAGACTAGTTTGAATAAATGACTTTTGATTTTGATTTGATTTGATTACTGAGGCCGCTGTCCAGCTGTAGACCGATAAAGGATAATGTTATCACTAGCCTTTGCCGGTCTACTGCTGGACTGGCTTTATGATGAGGGTGGTACGAGTCAAAAATATAAGTATCTATCTCGTTAGATGCGAGAAACACAGTACTGGAGTCAGGTCCTGTGTTTCTCGCATGTAGCCTGGACGTAGTGGTGACGCTTGTATAGGACTTTATCCAGCGGTGGACGCCTTTTAACTAAATGATAATGATCCCCTGATTTACAGATTTCTACCATACTTAATAATTATTATATTCTCTTTCAGACACAGAGCCCGTGGGAGGTGCCTTAAGATTCAGTACGGCGGTGAAAGCGCTCCAAAACCTGAACCCCTTAGTACTGTTCAGTGGAGATGTGTTCTCACCCAGCATGTGTAAGTCATTTAGTTAATATTTTGAACACTTAAAACTATCGCTATTACTGAGATTTTTTCATAAAGGCTCCGGCAATATAAAAAAAAGACCAAGCCGTTGCCCTCTGGAGTATTTGTGCCTCCATTGTAACCTGGCGCTCTTTAGAGTATTCCAACACGAGGTCAAATTAAATTAGTACTTCACAGACGTGATGGCAATCGAGATATAACTACCATGTAAGATTTCATTTCTAATCTCATAATCTGAAGTAAAAACAGCTCTTAACGGGATCAACGGCCGCTGGTAGTGTAGTTATTTGAATTAATATATCGTGCGCCCAAACCTTGGAGACTTCATGTCTCATGTGCATAAATTCGCGCGCGTGGAACACATACCCGTCGAGGGGCCCGTGGCTAAATAACAGGGCTCGGAAACCGGTTGAAATTCTTAACCGGTTAAGGTCATTGACCCCAAACCGAAATCGATTTAGGTTAAGGTTTGCACTTTACCGGTTTTTACCGGTTTTTGCGAGAAACCGGTTTTTCAAGAATTTTGGTTTTGAAAGTGAAAATTAACCGGTTAAACACCCCCCGCCCCCTAACTAAGCAAGTCGCAATATGAATCTACCCGCCCCATTTAAGTTCTCCGGTTGTATTTGACGTCCTCAGATCAAACATTTTTTTTCCTAATGTTTTCTGGGGTACTAAATGTACTAATGTCACTATAACTTGTTGGAAGTGTTAAAAAAGTAGACGAAAAATATTTACGACTTACGGAATTAACCGGTTAATTTGGGTGTCAAAACCGTTTGTGCTTATGTAACCGGTAACCTTTGTCATTTGGGTTACATATGAACAGTTCACTTGTTTAACCGGTTAATGAGGGAACGATATATTTACCGGTATTTCATCGAAATTAACCGCTCTTTTTAAACCGGTTCAGAGCCCTGCTAAATAATAACAGCCGCACAGGTCGATCGATCAGGTTAAGCTACACTTGCCGCGGTTGGTCTGTGGATGGGTGACCATCTTTACATACGGAGACCCCTCCGTGCCTCGGAAAGCACGTTAAGCCGTTGGTCCCGGCTGTCATTCGTACATCTTTAACAGTCGTTACGGGTGTCAGAAGCCCGAAAATCTGACAACCAGTCTTATCTAGGGGTATCGTATTACCCAGTAACTGGGTTGTGGAGGTCAGATAGGCAGTCGCTCCATGTAAAATACTGGTATTCAGCTGCATCCGGTTAGACTGGAAGCCGACCCCAACATAGTTGGGAAAAGGCTAGGCAGATGATGATGATGGAACACATACCCGCCGCCCACCCGGGACTGGTCTTTACCGGACGGCGAGCTACCCATTGCTCGCCATCCGAAAGCCGAATCGACTCTCGACTCCCGACGCCCAGAGCGTCTCCTCCGGCGACTAGGGGCGTGAGGGCGCAAAGATTGCCTCTCCCTCACGCGTTCCGCCTCTTCCTTAACCCCTTAGGCCTTGGGACCAACGAGGATAAATATCATGTGTGAGTAATAACCTCATTGACTAACGAATGCATTCTTATTCCAGTGAGCACGTTTACAAAAGGCGAGCAAATGGTGCCGGTGCTAAATGAAATCGGAACGCATTGTGCCGTGTTTGGAAACCACGACTTTGGTGAGTCAAAGTCTTACTGATAAGATCTAAAGAAAGTATTCTTGTATGTGCATAAGCAAAACTAAATAAGAAATTGTTGTAGTGAACGATCACTATTACAGCCTAATGAACGAAAACCAGAAGTTTCCCAGATATGGTCCAAAAAATGATCACAATGACGGGAAGAGCAAGTGACTCTCGGCTACGTTAAGGGTTTTTCTACACCCGTTATAATGTGTTTTTTTTTGTTTTTTATTTTTTCAGATTTCGGCCTTGAAGTCCTGTCAGGGCTAGTAGCCCAGTGCAACTTCCCGTGGCTGATGTCCAACGTTATTGACAATGAGACCGGCAGGCCGCTGGGAGACGGCAAGATCACACACGCGCTCATGTGCAACGGACATAAGATTGGCTTCATTGGGCTCGTGGAACAGGTAAATATGAATATGAGTAAAAGTTATAAACATAGCGTGCGGAGCAAAAAAAATACAAATATATTTAATTTTTTTGTAATATTTTTTTTTATTACTTAATTTCTTTTTTAATGACTTATTTTCTCTCATACCTAATTAATACTAAAAAAATATACAAATATTATATACAAGTATATAACAAAAACAAAAAAATATATAAAGAAAAAGGCAGGAGCTCATTGGGCATCAAAAAATTCGTCCGCATCGCTGTCAATGGGGTAAGTGCCCAAAAGGCTGGCAGCATTTGTAATATTAATTATTTCCTTTATTAATGAATTTCTTGATATTAATGTAAAGATGTAAATGTTTAAGTTATGAATTTATTTTACAATTCGATTTTATGTGTTTTAATTATTTAATTTAGTTATAATAGTATTAATGTGGTATGTATTTTATTCTTTGGTTACTAACATAATTTTTAAGTATAATAACATAAAATCAATATGGATCACTGTGTCTGATTTAAATAAATTATAATAATTATTATTAAAAACTAAATGTGACAAGTCAATATGAACCTTATCGGTCTCCTGGCGCACGTAAATACGTCGTGCTATCTACTAGTCACGTATACTGTGCCACTTCTGGGCAAATGCCTCAGCCATGGTCTTCCATATATCTCTTTAACATATCTGAATCACCACCAATCAGCATTGCCATCCAACGTGGTAATGCTGCCAGCCTTTTGGGCACTTATCCCATTGACAGTGATGCCGACGAATTTTTTAATGCCCAGTGAGCTCCTGCCTTTTTTTTTCTTTTTTTTGTGTTATATTATATACAACGTGTAACGTTAAATACGCAAAACCTGAAAATAGTTTGATCAGAATAACGAGCAGAATTAATTGAACCACTTTTTAATATAGACCACTTTTTTCAAAAAATCTTCATTAAAATCGTTGGCGTGTCTATTTATTAATAGGTAAAGCAAGCAAATTCACTGTGGTTTTTGAAAGTTGGCGGTGTGATACCCCCGTGCCTCGGAAAGCACGTTAAAGATCACAGCTCATTAGAGCCACCCGGGACCCACTCCGCACCGCCTCGCCTCCTGCGGCTAGTATTCTCTATATGTGCTTGTATGGGTATGCGCTCACTACATCAACTCCGTAGCGTCACCGGATCGCCTCGGTCGTAAGCCCTCCACGCGCGGACGGCGGGTGGACCACTCGGTGACAACTCGCTGCTCGCATGCTTGCCTTGCGTTGACTGCGCATTGCCAACGCGCGGGTCCCGAGTGGACCGCGCGCTACCCGCGAATGTTCCCGAGGACGATACGTTGGCGATGCGGTGCTCCCTACCCTACCTCTCGCCGTCCACTCGTTGACCACGCGGCGTTCACTCATTGAGCGCACGGGGTCCACTGGTTGACGACGCGAGGTCCACTGTTTGACCGCGCGACGTTTATTGGTGGTAACGCGGCGTCCACCCGTGGACCACCTGTCGACAACGAGTGGACGCCGTGCGACGAGGCGGTGCGGGGTGGGTGCCGGGTGGCTCTAATGAGCTGTGACCTTAAGCCGTTGGTCCTGCGCCTGCTCTGAGAGTGCACCTGTCTGCGCACATACTTGTGCACTATAATATCTCTTGCGCTGATGGCTAGTCTCTGCTGATAGCGGTCGCTATGGCCGAAACTCGGTCTGGAGCATTTTATTTATCACTACATAGTATAAAACAAAGTCGCTTCCCTGTCTGTCTGTCCCTATATATGCTTAGATCTTTAAAACTGCGCAACGGATTTTGATGCAGTTTTTTTTAATAGATAGAGTGATTCAAGAGGAAGGTTTATATGTATAATACATGCATAATATAGTAGAGAAACACTGATAATTTTAGAGGTTTCTAATGTAATGTCGTAAATAAACACATTTTTTTGCGCTTACATTGTAAACGCTGGCTGAACCCGTCGAGATAGATCAAAATAATGTACTACAGTATTGTACACCTTAAAAAGTTCTACAAAAAAGTCCGCGATGGTATATGTCTATCTCTTAGGGATAACCCACAATAACCATTTTTTATCCTATACTTTTTGCGAGAAATAATGGCTCTAAAATTATAATCAGTGTTTCTCCATTGCACCCGTGCGAAGCCGGGGCGTGTCGCTAGTTTAACATAAAATTGAGTGTGATTGTTAACATTGGTCGTCAGTAGCCTGAAATTCTGACAACCAGTCTTACCAAAGGGTATCTTATTACCTAGTAACGGGGTTGTGGAGGTCAGATAGGCAGTCGCTCCATGTAAAATACTGGCATTCAGCTGCATCCGGTTAGACTGGAAGCTGACCCAAACATAGTTGGGAAAAGGCGGGCATATGATGATGATGAGTGTGATAGAATTAAAATAACTTTCGTAATTATTTATTTAACAGGAATGGCTGGAGACCTTAGCAACGATCAACCCAGAAGAAGTGACTTTTATAGACTTCGTACAAGCTGGCACGAAACTAGCCTCGCAGTTGAAACAAGAAGTAAGTACACAAACTAACTTCAGAATTAACCCTTCGTAACGCAGGTCTGCGCTCCAATTTTTAAAAGCTTCAAACGTTGTTGAGACCGCTCCACTCAACATCGCCGCGCGCTGGCGGCAGTGAACGAGGGGTGCGGGGACAGCGGGGAGTCAGCCGGCCGAGCGCGGGCCCCCGCGCCACACCGCCACGACAGTCAGCTGTTGCTCGCCTTAGTGCACGGCTGCGCTTGCGCGTCTTAAATACAAATCTCATACAAGTTTGTCATTTCTTCAACCGACCGTTGTAATTTCTTTACTTTCCTTCTTCATTATACTTCTTGTTATACAGTCCGCTATCTTTCCATTTCACCATCCACGAGCTATCGTCGCGTACAAACGTAGATCTGCGCGGTTTTAACTTTACTCAAAAAAACAATTTTACTAGTTTTTTCGAAAAAAACAAACAAATTAATGTAAATATGTAGGTGCTTTTTCGAAAAAAGTAATAAAATCGCGCAGATCGTTCCGAATTTGGAGCGCAGACCTGCGTTCCGAAAGGTTAAATCCAGAATCTTACACTCCGTAAAATGATTTATGGCTGACTTTGCCAACGCCAGATAATTTTATCCGAGGAATAATTTTGAATTTTTGACAGTTCTTCCACGCAAATTCTGTCAAACGTCAATTTTATTCCACGAATAAAAATTATCTGTCGATTGAAAAATCAGCCCTTAACTACTTAATAATAAACGCCACAAAATAAAACAATAAAAAAAAAAAAACTATTGAAACCGGTTGGGCGGAGAAGGCACAGTACAAGGAAAGGTGGAAGAATATGGGAGAGGCCTTCGCCCAGCTGAGGGACAATATGCATAACATTCCTAGGCCCATTCCTGTACAATAGATTAAATAGAAAACTATGTATCTATAAACTAAATTACTATAACTGTAAAAAAATTATACTTAAGTATTTACTAACCCTCGACTATGCACAGACAGAAGACCTACTTATTGTCTGCAAATAAAACTGCTAACATACTATTTTACTTTTATTTATCTAAGTATTAATTTAGTTTTTACGTTAAACTCAGTGTTAATTTATTACATTAAGTATTCATGCATTTTCTAGCCTGAAGCACAGGTTCAACCTAGTTCAGGCAAATTAGCAACTGTGCGCTATCGTAATTGTTAAGGTATTAATTGTAAATGTATCCCCTTTATATAAATAAACGATTTTATTATTATTATATTATTTATTATATAATATAGGCTAACGGAAAAAAAAGAAACGCTAGTAAGTTTGTCGGTATGCATGCTACATGTTCAACTTTAACACGTTAATCGCCACGATAATTACAGAAAAAAATTCACATGGGCCATGGTAACTTTATTAGATAATTTAGTTAAAAATGTATCAAGGAAACTTAATGTATCACAGATTTTTTTTTTTTGCCAAAATTCAAGAACAATATACCATTATATAACTATGTTTATTTCATTTAATGTTTGTAGTAAGCCAAGAAATTTTCAGGTTTTGTTCCTGATAGGCCAAGCTTTCGAAACATAATGCAAATGTATCGTTTGCGTCGAACATCTGTGATTGACGTGGCCTTCTACCAAATCGCGTACGTCAGACATATATGTCTGACATGGCTCATTTAGAACTTCTTAGCGTCAGACACATATGACTGACATGGCGACTAACGTGTTAAAACCAAATTCCAGTATTTATTGGAAAAAACAGAATATTTTACTTCCCAGGATATAAAATATTACAGTCATGTTTGAATGTCTAATTATTTCAATTATTTTCCAGGGTTGTGAATATGTGATAGCTCTAACACACATGCGGACACCGAACGACATAAAGTTGGCTGAGGGATGCAACGATATCGATCTCATATTGGGAGGACACGACCATGTGTATGAAGTATTACATGTGAGTAAAGAAATATAGTTTATTAGTCTATTTTGAAGATAAATTTATTAAAGAACAGGATCATTATTTTACTATACTGGCTTATTCGCCCAAATATTCGAGTAATTCGATCTCCTCAAAATTTAAAAAAAAAGTTTATTTCATAATTGAAATAAACTTTTTTTTTTAACTACGTTAATTTTTTAATTACGTCTAATCTTGTCTATGGAGTAGATATCTTAATTTGACAGGACTAAACTAATATTTGTCTTCTGTCCTTTTCTTAATTCATCATCATCTGCCTAGCCTTTTCCCAACTATGTTGGGGTCGGCTTCCAGTCTAACCGGATGCAGCTGAATATCAGTATTTTACATAGAGCGACTGCCTATCTGACCTCCACAACCCAGTTACTGGGTAATACGATACCCCTTGGTAAGACTGGTTGTCAGACTTTCGGGCTTCTGACTCTACCCGTAACGACTGTCAAAGATCCACGAATGACAGCCGGGACCAACGGCTTAACGTGCTTTCCGAGGCACGGAGGGGTCTCGGTATGTAAAGATGGTCACCCATCCACAGACCAACCGCGGCAAGCGTAGCTTAACCTGGTCGATCGACCTGTGTGGCTGTTATTATTTAGCCACGGACCCCTCTTTTAGCCACGGACCCCTCCTTTTCTTAATTCAAATTCAAAATTTATTATTAAAAACTTAGAGAACTATTGTTAGTACCTACTTAAATATAATAACAAAGGACAACACTCATCATGGATATCACAAGTCACAAATGACCTTGTGCTGAGACACCCCGCCCCTTCCAGATAACCAACAGGGAGATATCTCACTGAAATATCACCAGACGAACGAAATACAAAGAAAAAGGTGCACTGAACTTAAATTTAGTTTAGTTTGTGAACAAGGCGATCGGCGCCATTGTCACTCAGTCTAATATGAACGAATGCACTGAAAAAATGCTAGAAGTAATGCAATAATGTTATTAATGTTAAGTCAATTTTTATTTAAAATATAATTATTATGTATCATATATAATGTATGCTAGCTCTATGTTCAGTAACATAATAGTCCACTAAAGCACTCAGCGTTGTCAAGTGATGGCCTGAAACACAGGTTTGAATAAACCTACATCAGGCAGGTCGCTATTAAATTCAGTAGGCCTTTAACCAATATAATATATAAGTGATAAACTAGATTTATTTTAGGCATAGTTAATATTTTCCTTATATTAATATGTAACTTTGTAATGATGTAACTTCTATGTAATTTATACTTATGTGAACTTATGAATAAAAATATTATTATTATATTATTAATATTATTAAACAGGCTACAAGTCCTTGCATCAAAAACAGTTTTATTTTTTTTTTTTATAAAGTTCCTCACATTAATTTATGATATTTTTAATTCCAGATAAACAACAAATACGTAGTTAAATCCGGCACAGACTTTAGACAGTTCAGTAAGATCAGCATCAACTTCACTGAAGAAGGCATCACTATCGACATCGCAGAGGTCGGAGTCACCAGCGCCTTCGACGAGGACCTCGTGTTGAAGGAGAAAACTGATAAATATTCCTGTAAGTGACACGTATACAAAAGACGCGCGCAGTCGCGTCCCGCATCGCGCGACTGACTCTCCTCAGTGTAGCCAGAGCTTTAAATTAGTATCCATTTCAACGAAGAGGGCATCTCAGTCACACACCTGCCGTGCGATTTTGTAACCATCTCACCGTGAAAACTTAGGTGAAGTGAGCTTGGAGTGAGCTGTCAGTGTCATCCCACCTGATACTAGGGATTGACCAAGCATTTACAATTATAATCGAGATTTTAGTAATATTTTTTAATGCTAATTCTATTGATCATTTTATAAAATTTCAAAGCTATTATTTTACTCCTATATGTGGGTAAATATTACCCATATATTTATTACATGGAATTTCCATATTTTTTAAGTAAATTCATCAACTGTGGCATTATTTCAGTATAAAGGTATTCTGGTTTTCATAATAAAACAGAAAAATAATAATTCAGAAACGTTTAATTGTGTTTAATCAACTTTTAAAATAACTCATAAATTACAATAAAAAAAAAGGATTGTGTGGTTTTTATGAAACCACGCTAAAAGTGTAACTTTTTTTCACATTATAGACATTTAACTAAAAACACAAATCAGTAATAGTCTACACGGTCAGCTGATGCGAACTATAGGCGCCGCCATATTGGCCTCAGCTGCTCTGACGAGCGCCTTTCACTTTATCCCTACTCCGCGGCCGACCGTCACGCGACATGCAACACACAGACGAAAAAGTTTGAGACGATGTAATAAAAGTTTCACTTTAATAAAAAAAAAGTACAATATTGATATCGCTATGATTTATATCGCTGATATGCTGGATTCGTTTTCCCTTCTACCGATATTTTTTCTCCAGACAGTTCATTTTGTTTATATGTATGTATATATGTATCTATCTATGTATTGTTATTAATTCTTGTATTGTATAGTAATTTCCTAGCTATCTATCCCGTATGTTGCACCTACCATATTTTGTCTCTGCATCACCCTAAGGTTGACTGGTAGAAAATGCCTCAGGCATTAAGTCCGCCTTTGTACAGTACTTTTATACTTGTGCATAAAGTTTTAATAAATAAATAAATAAATATTGGCTCCATTGCTGCACAGAACGGCAACGTCGTGCGCGTACTTTAAAAAAATATTAGAAATTTTAAACTGGCCGGGTAATTTTAACCCAACCTCAATGGCGCCGGGTTAAACACGACACATTTTCTATTTCAGCGTTTCCCATTTGGCGGGTCGCGACCCAGTACTGGGCCATCAAAATAAAATACCGGGCCGCAGCATTTCCTCCTTGTTTTAAAATAATAATAAATAAGCTGCTCCGTACTTCTCATTAAATGGCCAAAACTGAAATATAGTTGAGAAAAAACATTTTTAATTGCAATACATAAGTTGTAATTTATACATTTAAGTTGTAATTTATACAATTTTAACCTTTTGAACGCCAATCACTTGTGTAATACGAACTTGTATACAAGTGATTGGCGTTCAAAAGGTTAATAACATTAATAGTTATTTATGCAACTGTTGTATAATTAGGGGTATTAAAACTCGCCTCGTGTGATAACAGTATCACATGAGTGTTTTAACATCTAATTATGTACAGTTGCATACAAGACTTTATCTACACCCATGATATGAATCCTCTAAAAAAGCTTTGTACAGTGTTGTAAGAACTCTGTGTAAATTCATGGAAAGTTTAATTGCTGAGTGTCTAATGAATGTCAAACAAACTATGTATTCATTTTTTACAATACTAATATCGATCAAAAATGGCAGCATACGACGTGAATTCGAATAACCTATAAGTATTTTTTTTTATTCATAAAGATACCACGAATTGAGTAGTTAGAATGTGGCTGTTTGATGAGTAAGGAAGGGATCAAAAAGCAAAGGAGTTGCGTAATGAAATTTAGTACAACATTATAACACTCGTTTGGATGATATTGTGGTTCCTATGACACTGGTTGTTTTAATGTTGGCAATAAGCTAACTGTTTCAGAAACTTTTATAGAGGATTTATAACATGAGTGTAGATAAATGTGTATTATTATACATAATTTAACCAGCGGAAGGGAGGGGGTTAAAACTATCGAGTGGGTCACGAAAGAGCTGTGTAAATATGACCGAGCCATGGCAGAACAATGTTTGGGAAACACTGTTCATGTCCTACCTACCTAAAGATACCAATATTTGTGAGAATTTATATTTGTAATTATCATAATGGTCTGAAATCATGATTTGAACTACATAATTGACCATGATCTCAACCATGACAGACCTTCATTTATTTATTTATTTATTCATGGAAGACTTACAGCTAAAAAAAAATTAATTACAAGGAAACTATAGTAGCAGGAAGTCAATTACAAGTCTTCGCGTATAGAAATAGACTGGAAAATAATTGAGCATACAACAGCAATACGTAAAACATTGAGGTTATAAATTTGACTAAAATATCTGAGGGGCAATTCCCGCATCCCCAAAAACTTTAAACTTTATTTTGTTTTTATCTTTCAGCAATGATCGAAGGCAAGATGGATGAAGTCTTGGGCAAGATCTGCGTCCCACTAGAAGGTAAGGTGATATTATTATGGTTTTGCCTTATTTTGGATTTCTTACTTAACTGTGGCATACCGAGGGGCTTGTGGCTAAATAATAACAGCCGCACGGGTCGATCGATCAGGCTAAGCTACGCTTGTCGCGGTTGGTCCGTGGATGGGTGACCATCTTCATATACCAAGACCCCTCCGTGCCTCGGAAAGCACGTTAAGCCGTTGGTCCCGGCTGTCATTCGTGGATCTTTGACAGTCTTTACGGGTCGTCAGTAGCCCGAAAGTCTGACAACCAGTCTTACTGAGGGGTATCGTATTACCCAGTAACTGGGTTGTGGAGTACAGATAGGCAGTCGCTCCATGCAAATACAGGTATTGAGCTGCATCCAGTTAGACTGGAAGCCGACCCCAACACAGTTGGGAAAAGGCTAGGCAGCTGATGATGACTTGCCTGTGGCATGCCATAATCAACAATTAAAGTTACGTCGTCTGAACAGTGTTCAGTAGTTTCTATGATGCAAGCATTAGTTGCTTGAATTTTTAATGTATGCCACAGACAAAAAACTTGCGTCGTGTAAATTTGGCTTATATCTTTTCCCTTTTTAAAAGCTTTTATTTAACTTGACTTGTATGTATGTGAAAGTGGACTCTTGCAAGTTAAATTTGACCCACTTCCCGGTATCCGATTGAGCTGAAGTTTTACATACTGGTCCAGTTCCGATGACAATGCATGTTTATGACAAGCATGACGTGATGCTTCTGCCAGGGTTGGCTCCCGACGAGGGAACTCCTCAACGGTTAACAGCAGGGACATGAAATTTTGCACAACCATTGGGATGACAGTTAGCGGGTCCACCACGAAATTGCTGCCACCTTCAGAGTTGGCTCCAAACCAGAGAATTCCTCAACGGTCGGCAGTAAGGACTTGAAATTTTGCATTCCCGTTCGGATATGATAGACTGTTGGTGGGTCCACCATGAAATTGCTGCCACATCCAGGCTTGGCTCCAAACCACGGAACTCCTCAACGGTCAACGGCGAAGGTTACGAAAAACGCCCTACTAACGCCGCCACAAGCTTTTATATAATATAAAATGTGTAATGACGTTATAAGTTGGTGGTAAAAATTTTAAAGGAAAAGATTATGTACTCAAATTTACATCGTGCAGCACTGAAGCTAAATCTTATGATTTAATTAATTTTAAATCTTATCATTTACAATTAAATTTTGTAAAGTAATTGGAAAATGAATAGGTTTAATGTAATTTAAATCTTATTTTTATCTTTTTAGGGCGTAAATAAAAGCTTTTTTTTTAAGTTTTCGTTAAACTCTTGTCGTTGCTTCTGTCGTGTATTGTTCTAATGAATTGTTTCACCTTCTTTTCTAAGGTCGGTTCTCGTGCATCCGTCGCCAGGAGTGCAACCTCGGCAACTGGGTGTGTGACGTACTGCTCGCGGCCACTGGAGCCGACCTCGTCGTTCTTAACTCAGGCACCTTCCGATCTGACCAGGTGAGGATAGTACTCTGTCAGGAAATTCTAAAATTCTCAATCTTTTTTAATCCTTTACTGCATGATATATTAAATAAGTGACAAAACATTTTTTTTTTATGTTAATGTCTTTATTAAAGCTTCAGAATTAATTTTAGTGTACTTATTTTTTATTTTTTTTGTTTATACAGCGTGTAACGGAAGGGGGGTATCAACCCTAAAGGAGGTGAATGTGCTCATGAAACTCAACAACTTTCCCCAAAGAACATAGGTCGAAATATGAAAAAAAAAATTGGCCCTCCCTTACAAAACTGACTACCAGCTGATTGATTTACTATGGGAGGGCCAAATTTTTTTTTCATATTTCGACCTATGTTCTTTGGGGAAAGTTGTTGAGTTTCATGAGCACATTCACCTCCTTCAGGGTTGATACCCCGCTTCCGTTACACGCTGTATATTTATTTATTTTTTTATTTCCAAGTGGTATGTGATGATAGACAAAATAGTTGTGTTTTATTATTGCTAATGTTATGAAAAACAAACCCCATTAGGATTTATACGCTAGTTTTTTTTATTTTTTTAGAGTGTAATAAACTGTAAACATGTCCAACCATATATGGTTTCCTATGCGGTAAAGGGTTAAATACAAATAATCCATCGTGCTTAATACCCTTTGTTGCTGGTAAGTATCAAATCTTGCAAAATAATGTTATTTTAACTAGCTTCCGTCCGCGGCTTCTCTCGCGTTTTGTGTTGGTAAAATAGAAGTAACGTAAGTCCTTCACTATAAAAATAATTCAAATTCAATCGCTGCATGTAAAATGCTGGTATTTCAGATGCATCCGGTTAGACTGGAAACCGACCCCAACGTAGTTGGGAAAAGGCTAGGCAGATGATGACGTATTTTTCGCTAACTCACGCAGCACTGTGAAGAACGCTCTCAAAAATATAAGGTCTAGGCACTTCATAAGGGGCTGTTCATTAATTACGTAAGACGATTTCGGCGGGGGGGGGGGGGGTGTAGTCCGCACTAATCTTACGTAAGATTGAAAGGGGGGAGGGGTTCATTCAAGTTTTATTTTTTCTGTCGCCCCTAACCACTTTATCTTTATTTCAGGTCCACGCAGCAGGTGACTTCACTCTCCGAGACCTATCCACCATCATTCCGATGCGCGACCCACTAGTCGTTGTAGAGGCTAAAGGAGAAGTCATCCTGAAAGTATTAGAGAACGCAGTCTGCAAGTACCCTAGTCTAGAGGGGAGGTTTCCTCAGGTATGTTGCGACTGTTTCATAAATACCCAGAACTTACTATCGTGACTCGCGACTAAAACTTCCTACAAAAAACAATATTTGTATTAAAATATAAAAAATATTTGTATAACCAATATTTGTATCAAGTATCGTATTACCCAGTAACTGGGTTGTGGAGGTCGGATAGGCAGTCGCTCCATGTAAAATACTGGTATTCAGCTGCATCCGGTTAGACTGGATGCCGACCCCAACATAGTTGGGAAAAGGCTAGGCAGATGATGAGATAAATTGTAAACTGATACATAGATAAATACAGTACGATATATAATACATGCTGAGAGCAGACATACGACCGAAACGGTAAAAAGGTTTTGGTGGCTGAGAGTAGACATACGACCGCAAAGAGTTAAAATTACTTTATGTAGTATACAACGTGTAACGTTAAATGCGCAAAACCTGAAAATAGTTTGATCAGAATAACGAGCAGAATTAATTGAACCACTTTTTAATATAGGACACATTTTTCAAAAAATCTTCATTAAAAACGTTGCCGTGTCTATTTATTAATAGAGCAAGCAAGCCAATGTCAGCGCGGCGCAGCGGCCCGGTGACGACTCCTCCCTCGATAAAGCGTCGTCGCAGACGCAAGAAACGATCAGAATGGCCAGTAAAACTAAAACAGCACATAAAACCTTTACAATTTTTTGAATGACTTATTTTCTCTGTGAAATAGGTCAATTGAATTAAAAATCAGTTGGGGTGTCTGAGGTTTTGCGCATTTAACGTTACACGTTGTATTCACACCTATTATCTCTTTCACAGGTCGCCGGCGTATCATTCGCCTTCGACCCCTCAAAGCCGCCCGGCCAAAGAGTAGCAGAGCAAGTAGTGAAAATAGGCGACGAGTACCTCCACAAGGAACAAACGTACCGCCTGGCAGTGAAGCAGTACTTACAGAAGGGCAACGACGGCTTCACCATGCTGCCGCAGTGCAAAGTTATCGTAAGTAATACAGACCGTTTATTATGATGTTGACTTCAAAGGACTGCACCACTCCACGAAGGTTGAGGTGATCGTGGAGTACCTGCGTGTGAAGACCAACTGGACTTTGAGGGTCGAGATGTTGGAGCTGCGTCACAACACGAACTTCAAGTCATTCGTGGTGCGTGTTCCGACACATCATCTCGAGAAGTTCCTCAAGGAAGAGTTCTGGCCGAAGGGTGTTGTGTATCGCCGGTTTCGTGGCCGGCTACATGACACCAGTCAGCGAAACACGACGCCGACACTTCATGTGCAATAGTTTTAGTTTGTTATGTTGTATGTATTTATAGTATTTCTAAGTAATATTATTATAGTACTGTATTGTGATAATTTTTTTATGTATTAGTTTATAAGTATTGTTATGTTTCTATGGGCTCTAGTTGACTGAAATAAAGGAATAAATAATAAAGAGCATGAAGAAGCCAGCTGGTCTCGGGGCATAGTGCCGGAGTTAAGATAACTTGCCATCGGGTTCAATCCCAACCTCAGGATTTTCTAGAGGGGCTTGCGGCTAAGTAATAACAGCCGCACAGGTCGATCGATCAGGTTAAGCTACGCTTGCCGCGGTTGGTCCGTGGATGGGTGACCATCTTCACATACCAAGACCCCTCCATGCCTCGGAAAGCACGTTAAGCCGTTGGTCCCGGCTGTCATTCGTGGATCTTTGACAGTCGTTACGGGTCGTCAGTAGCCCGAAAGTCTGACAACCAGTCTTACCTAGGGGTACCGTATTACCCAGTAACTGGGTTGTGGAGGTCAGATAGGCAGTCGCTCCACGTAAAATACTGGTATTCAGCTGCATCTGGTTAGACTGGAAGCTGACCCCAACATAGTTGGGAATAGGCTAGGCAGATGATGACAGTTGAGAATATGTGCTCCACTGATGTTGGCGCGTGTGTTGGATCATTCCGTTCCCTACAAAATGGTTGAGCAGGATGGTGCTGCATTTCTATTCTGTAAAAATCTCACCGTGAAAACTTGCGTGGAGTGAGCTGTCAGTGTCATCCCACTGATGCTAGGGATTGACCAAGCAAACATTTACAGTCATAATCGAGATTTTAATAATATTTTTTATGCTATTGACCATTTTATATAATTTAAAAACTAATAAATTAGTTCTCAAAACATTATGTAACGTTGTAGTCTATTATTTTAGTAAATATGTAGGTAAGCATACCAAAACGTCAAGTCATTGTGATATAGTTCCAACTCGTTCACATCACTTAATGCGCTTTTGTTTTGTCTCACTCGCTCACATCTTAGGAACAAATTTACTTCCCACTCCATACGGCCTATGCGCGTCGCGAGCCGCGACCGAGGAGCGGGCGAGAGGACGGTCAGTTGAGTCGCGCGTTCACGCATACACTACACTTGTGCGTGACGTCACACGTGCCGTCTCACTAAGCATTTTAAAGCTCAGATTTTGTTTAAAGTATTTTAATATTAAGGCTAAGTTTTCCTATAAATCGTGTAATCCCCGTATTGGGGTTTCAAGTACCGGGTAAATTTGCCCAAGAATACCGCCGCCGTACTGCCGTGACATCTGGCGGTCAACACGGGAGGCTGACTTCAGATCCTCTCCAATCAACTCTGCGAGTTCTCTGCCACCCAGGGTCAACTCCTCGGCTTCTGCGTCATCTACAGCTACGCGTAAAGCCAGGACAGTACCTACTTGACGCGCCTACCTCCTTAGGACGAAAAAATTATGACGGGCCTTTCGTACCTACGACCTAAAATAAATTATTATTGAAAGTGTTTAGTGAGTTGGTGTTCTTATTTATCTCATTAAAATTAGTTAATGTTAACTCACACGCTTCAATTACTATTTTGTGGGGTTTTAAAATAACATAGCAAAACAGAAACTTACTCAGAATATATATTTTTTTTCTTTTTACCTAGATTAAAACCCTACAAAATAGTAATGTTTTGACAATTAAAATACTAGCTTGAAATTATATAAAATGATCAATAGTATTAGCATAAAAAATGGTATTAAAATCTCGATTATGATAGCAAATGTATGCTTGGTCAATCCCTAGTATCAGGTGGGATGACACTGAAAGCTCACTCCACGCTCACTTCACCTAAGTTTTCACGGTGAGATGGTTACAGAGTCGCACTGCTGATCCACGCTTCGTGTTCGTGAACGGGTGCCGTCGGTTGAGAGTGGTTATCTCTTAACTGACAGGGCTTATTATTAATCTTATATTTTCAATTTTACCTTCTTATTTTTTTTTTTTTTTAGATTGTTCTCACATATAGAAACAACAAGAATAATATACCCAGGATTTTATAATATCTTGATTTAAAAGAGTGTCCTTTGAGATTCTTCCCTATTCTTCTGCATGGGGAATGGGCAACTAGCTTCAACTTTCTGACTGACTCTTTATCAACTCAAAAGCGCCTGTAAATGTTTTAATTGAAATAAATGTTTTGCGTTTGAGACAAAAACCTAAAGACGAACAAATAGACCTATACTAGGGTGGGTATAAGTAAGTTATGTGAGGTCCAAAGTTCATAAAATAGAAGCGAGTCAATAGTCATTTATAGGGCACACATCCAGTCTGCAGATAAATTCCTCAATAAAAAAAATCTAATATCACTGCGCAGCCCGGGGATCAAAGTCAAGACCCCACGGTGAGTAGTCGTGCTTGGACCACTAGACTAGCGAGGCAGTACAAAAGGAAAATACGCCTTGTGGACAATTCAGACGGACCACTTCCTTTTACCATTTTTCACAAAATCAAATGTTGATTTTCATATTTTTCAAATGTTTATGTCACATATACTTAGATATAACAAGAAAACCCTTTTATCGTCACCCTATTTCCCCCTCAGATTCCGGAAGACATGTGCCCAGAGATCGGCATGGCGATACAGAACCACTTCGCGGCTATAAACGTGCGCATGGGCAAGTCCCGTCCCAGCAAGCATCGACAGTCACTCGTCACGCTTAGCAGGAGGTACCTAAACTTTAGTTAAACACACAGTATCCCGCCAGTTTTCTCTGAGGGGGCAAGCCACTGACCTCCATATACAACGTGTAACGTTAAATGCGCAAAACCTGAAAATAGTTTGATCAGAATAACGAGCAGAATTAATTGAACCACTTTTTAATATAGGTCACATTTTTCAAAAAATCTTCATTAAAAATGTTGCCGTGTCTATTTATTAATAGGTCAAGCAAGCCAATGTCAGCGCGGCGCAGCGGCCCGGTGACGACTCCTCCCTCGGTAAAGCGTCGTCGCAGACGCAAGAAACGATCAGAATGGCCAGTAAAACTAAAACAGCACATAAAACCTTTACAATTTTTTTAATGACTTAGTTTCTCTCTGAAATAGGTCAATTGAATTAAAAATCAGTTGGGGTGTGTGAGGTTTTGCGCATTTAACGTTACACGTTGTATACAAGTACGCTGGACTTACGATACCCTTTGAAATGACAGCTCTTTAGTGTGCATATTTGAAGCGCCCCAATGCGTGGGAAGAGAACTAAATCTGACGTAACTTGCAAATGGCCGCTGTCTCGTTTGGATTGTCTCCCGTGTTTTTAAAGTGTTTTTGGAGGTTTAACGCGATTAAGCTTCTTTGTTGTGTCGTATTAATTTAGTTGATACATAAATAAGAGGTGAGGTGATATCTGTATCTATCGGAAACATAGAAATAGTATTACCTGATGGTCGAAAATGCATTTTATCGATGTATTTTATCTCATTGACCCATCTCTATTATTAGTTCCGTTCCCACCCACTCCTGCGATCAGCGCCAATATGGCGAAAATCAAATCGCCTCACTATGGCCCGGCTTATCATAGGTCCAGCGTACTTGTATACAACGTGTAACGTTAAATGCGCCAAACCTCAGACACCCTAACTGATTTTTAATTCAATTGACCTATTTCAGAAAGAAAATAAGTCATTACAATGATTGTAAAGGCTTTATGCGCTGCTTTAGTTTTACTGGCCATTCTGATCGTTTCTTGCGTCTGCGACGACGCTTTACCGAGGGAGGAGTCGTCACTGGGCCGCTCCGCCGCGCTGACATTGGCTTGCTTGACCTATTAATAAATAGACACGGCAACGTTGTTAATGAATAGTTTTTGAAAAACGTGACCTATATTAAAAAGTGGTTCAATTAATTCTGCTCGTTATTCTGATCAAACTATTTTCAGGTTTTGCGCATTTAACGTTACACGTTGTATATGGAGGTCAGTGGGACAAGCAGAGTTGTCTAGTATGTTTAAGTCCCATGTAATAAGGCGTCTACTGGGTATAAATCAAGATTCCTGATTGCTGAAAAAATCCTGTTGTGAAACCCAATAACATACCTGACACACGGATCAAACTCAGGACCTCATATCCAGTAGTTGCCTGCGATTATTATGCCGAGATCTCTGAACGTTACTTAGCACGTGCCAGGCTTAGCATTATTTCTGTCACTGTCGCACAAGTGTCAAAATAGAAGTGCAAGAGAGAGACGGGAACATATCTAAGCCAAAATAAGTGTTAAGACTGTTGAAAAACTTTTCTTAATCTCGGCCTTAGGGCGAGATTTACAGACTATACTTTAAATAACGTCTTAGACCAATATGAACTTTATTTATTTAAAATTAAAGTACCTAATCGCATGAAACACATCAGAGTCCGATCTGTGAAACTCGCTTTGAGACTTTCAGACTAGACAGAACTTTTGCGATTACAGTATTATTGCAAAAGTTTTGCAGAATTGCAATGGGAAATTAAACTCTGTCGTGTATAAAATTAAGTTTGTTGTTCCAAAACTGATTAACTGTCTCGGATTTCTAATAGGCACAGTCTAGTGAAGATGCTAGACGGCAGCGAACTGGACGGTCCACCTCCCCTCCGCCGCGCGTCTTCAGCTGCAGTGGAGCCGACCTCGCACACCGGACATCATAGGTACGCTAAGTAAGGCTAATGAGGCAAACAGGAAACACTGGTTTTGACATATTAGTAGTTTTTTGTTGTGGTATTGTAGTGAAATTCTTAGACATTTTTCATGAATATTTAAGTAAAACTTCTTTACGCACGCTTGACTTGGGGTGTAAGCTGACGAACGCGTGACGAAAGCGTTACGAAAAGTGTGATCGGGCGAGGCGAACGGGAGTTGAGTGGGGGATATATGCAAGAGAGAGGCAGTGCGCGCGCACATTTTCTTTTTTTAACTGTAGGTACCTACAGTGATTTTTTGACCATGAATGTCAACGACATGGTCGGTCTGTATGCGCGACCTTTTTGTTGTGTGTTTTTTGAGAGTCAATTTTAGCGTCTTTGTCATAAGGTTTAAATTGGGGGTAACTAGTTTAAAAACGTCATATTGAAAGAGTATTCGATTTTTACCAACATCTTTGTCGTTTCCTCGGCCAATCTTAGTCTGCATACACACGTCGACAGCGTGCCGCTTGTGTGTTTGAGCACGATGCTCACATACACGAGCGGTACGTTGAGCCTCTGCCGTTCACGCGTGTCGCTCGTGTGTATGAGCACTTAACCTCATCCAATGAGAAGTGTTCTAAGTTAATTATCTTTTAAGTCGAAGAGAGTATATGATTTACTTAACACATTGAACGCCATGGTGGTCACCGGTGAGCGACAGCAATCATTTTAGTTAATTCTTTGAATAGTAATAATAAATAATTATTTAGAGGGGGGGTTTTTGACTATTTTGAACCATATGAGCCAATAAAATATAACGTGTAAAATTTGCCGAAATCCCGAATCAGCGTCAGGCCTTATGGAAAGTTCAGTGGTGGTCACCGGTGACCACCACGGCGTTCAATGTGTTAATGATTAAAATAAATTAATGTATAATGCGTGCTGAAGAAGTTGTGCTGATATCGCAATGCTTGCAAAAATCAGAAATACCAACGTTATGTACGACCAATTTTTGTAGACTAAGTTTGCAATAAACGTATTGACGCTGCGTTGAGACCATCCAGACAGATCTAATACAGTATGCTTTTTTTACCGGCTCCGAATTTCTACAGGGTGTTCCACACATGAATATGAATAACTTTCACTATGGAAGCAACTCTGAGATCACGAAAAAAAATCAGCTCTTTCATACATTTTGGTCAAGTAGGTACCTATTGAACTTTTGTAATAAACAGCTGATTTTGTTTTCGCGATTTCAGAGTTGGTCCCATAGTGAAAGTTGTTCATATTCATGAGTAGAACACCATGTAAAAATTTTGAGCCTGAAAAAAAATCATACAGTATATTTCTAGTTTATTTTATTTCTAGATGTTCTTAGCCAATAAATGAAATCCTCAACAGACATACTCATACTCCATTACATTTGCAGGTTAACCCGCCGAGCGTCCCTGGACGATCTTGAACAACAGTCCTGTGAGCTGGCGCCTAAACTTGAAAATAGGATCATTGTACTCAATAAACCAGAGGTTAGTAACCTTCGTTTTTTTAATCAACTAACGCAATACAGGGCCAAATTAAATTTGCTAGCGAAACTGTTGGGATGATGACGCAGATGTGATGGGTATCGATATCTAAACATGATAAAACAAAAAAAAAATGACTTTTCTTTATTGGGGTCATCAACTGTGGATGGGTGGGTGACCATCTTTACATACCGAGACCCCTCCGTGCACGGAAAGCACGTTAAGCCTTTGGTCCCGTTTGTCATTTGTGGATCTTTGACAGTCGTTACGGGTAGTCAGAAGCCCGAAAGTCTGACAACCAGTCTTACCAAGGGGTATCGTATTACCCAGTAACTGGGTTGTAGAGGTCAGATAGGCAGTCGCTCCATGTAAAATTCTGGTATTCAGCTGCATCCGGTTAGACTGGAAGCCGACCCCAACATAGTTGGGAAAAGGCGGGCAGATGATCATGATGATGTTGGGGTCATCAAAGGCAGGCAGTGTGTAATAAAGTCTTTTTTTTGTGAACTTCACAGACGTGACGGGTTTCGATACCTAAACACAATAAAATAAAAATATAAAACAGATTTTCTCAACTCATACTTCAAGTATTTTGGTTAGGACCCCAAAAAATATCATCAAATCTATTAAATTTTATTATATCATGTTTAAATATCGATACTCATCACGTCAGCGGAGTTTCGCCTGCGTGTCACGGCATCACGATGACATAGAGAACTAAAAGGTATGTGGAAATACAATATGAAGACGCTTTTAAATTTCTGTCCACGGTACGTTACCGTCGACGGAAATTTTAAAGCGTCTTATTAAAACGCTTAACGTGCACGTATTTCCATACATTTTATGCACGTGGTCTGGGACCCGTCCCATAAAATGTATGGAAATATGTGTATGGCGTCTTCATACATATTTTAAAACTTTTTACTTCCCTGTGCTATCGTATTGCCACACGTGGAAGTGGAAGCCCACGATAACGTTTTAACGTGCACGTATTTCCATACATTTTATGGAAGTGGACGGAAGTGATGTGACGGAGGTCCACTTCCATAAAATGTCTACGATAATAATGTGACGTTTGTAATTATAAAAGCGCACAATGTTGGCCATTATTTTTTAGTGTTTTAAAATCCATGAACCATTTTTTTGGCAAGTCTAAAATAGTACATTACGATACGTGTGGCTTAAGACGCTCGGGTGCTACACGTATCGTATACTATTTTATAGCACGTGTGACTTAAACGCGCATTTAAGCCACGCTTTTCTATGTAAAAATTAAATGCTTAAGTCACAGATAAGCATGACTTAAGTGCGGGTTTAGGTCATAGTGCTATAAATGAGATTTTACACCTTCATATTTTTCAAAAATTAAAGTTTTTATTATTTTTTTTATGAATTAGGATAATGATCGCCTCGGACCTATAGTAAATGGAAAAAACTAAAGTAAACAACATGTTAACCCTGGTCGCTAGCGAGATAGCATCTATGTTTGTTAACAAAATTGAAAACATGATTTGTAAGTATTTTTGAAAATGGTCTCTGGGAAACTTAAAATCATAATCTTGAGTCTTGATATCATTCGTAAAATATACTCTTCTCCATACACATAATATGGTATTTTATAAAGATCCTAAAACGTCGCCGCTAAGATATCAAAAATTAACCCTTAATTTGGCAGTAAATCAAAACTTTTCACAAATTTTAAGTCATAAGGTTGATCTGCAGGGAAATCGAAATTTGCACGAAAACATTCTTCATTAATTGGTATGACTGGTTACTCCTAATCACTTTAATTAGCTCTGAATTACAATATTACAACTGTTAAAAGGGAATAAAATACATTGGTGACATCTATCTTTATCTGAATCATTAATACCAATTACATTAAAAAGCATGAACTAAAAGCAGGAACAACATCTGGGCACACTTACATCTCTTACGCTCGAACACTCAAACGCAACTTACCTTTAAGACGTTCTTAAACATTTTTCCTTCGCTTTTACACCGAAACAGCATGACCCCGTGTCCTAACCAAATCGTGCAGTCCTGCAAATACGCGATCTTCGCGTTCGTATGTCCCTAATACCTAATACTTTGAATTAAATTTGATTGAATGTCTGCTCAGACGGTTCAAATCGCTTTCGACTTAGCAGTTGATCAACTAAAATCGAACCGTGTGATTTGCTCGCCGAACCCGAAGGCGTTGTCGCCAGATCACCTTCTACAAATTCGTGACATATGAACGCGACCAATGAGTATTCGCGCGAACGATATTTTTGGTTAGGACAGTGACTTAAAATAAGTTTAGAAACAAAAAAATAAATAAACCTAAAACGTCTCTCCAGGAACTGCAAGCCCTAATCGCCGAACGTTCCCGCTGGGAATCAGACACCGTCATCCGCGAGGTAGACGAGGGATCCCCCTAAGAACTACCCTCCCTGTACGGCTGCTTCGTCTGGTACCGACACTTCCAGAAGTAGCGCCACAGAAGGTACCGTTCTGACACTTTTTCAGAAAGTACCATACTGTAAAACAGGAGGTTATTTTGGTTTGGAAAGACTTTTTTAGGTACCAGTGTGACTTTTGAGTATGTTTTGTTGTTAAGTGTTTTGTGAAATACGGGATTATTTTTATGTAAAGGTACCAGTAAAGATTGGTTTCGTATTTAGGTTAACAAAAAATATTATGATTTTTCCGAATGGTACCAAAAAGTACCACGTGAAAAAAATACATGATTGTACCGTTAACACAGTGATTGATTTGTAACCAAAAACCAACATTTATATTGAAAAAGAACATCGATAAATTAACATGATTTTTTGTTTAAATTACGCTTGATATTAAATCATTGGTAAGAACTATTTGATGTATGTCAAAACCTTTTTAACATAATATTTGAAAATTACATTTGTAAAGAAGGCGACTGGATAATATCTAATAGTAGAAGAGGTTAGAGAACGTATTTGGCAGCCATATTTTATGTTCGGTATTTTATGTAATTGATGGTAGAGATCGTAAAATATCGCGGCGGGATTTTATCGCGCCCTGCATTTTCAACTCTCGGTGTTGAGCTGAGCATTGAGAATAAAGTGCGCCAAAAAAAAAATAGCCACGGGAGAAACGCGCCCAGGTTCGCACACTTGGGCTAAAGTGTTACATTATAAAAAGCTAGGATACGGAATGAATAAAGAAAATACAATTATTTGCATAAAGATTTAAACAGAAAAAATAACAAATTGGAAAAAAAATATGTGTCGCAGCCACGGGACGGCTTGATTTATCGAGACCGTTGACTTGCGAGTGGATAGAAAAATAATTGAAGTAATTTATTGATGGGAGTGAATAAAAATATGTAGTCGCTTAAATTAGGGATAGTAATTTACATTCAAATTTCCCTCTTTTTACTCACTCCAGCAGAGCCTTTAGATTGCGTCGGTAAATATTTTTACTTGAAAAAATCGAGCTTGATTTTGAGAGAAGAATAGAAAAGGTAGAGAGAATGAATCTCTTATGATGAGTATAATGATAATCGTCGCCTTCTACTTTAGAAATATTATCGATTTATTGTAAACGAATTTTGAATCACATAATTGTTAATATTACTTACTATTCATGTAGTTACATTAAAAGATGGCGCTACTATAACTTGCCTAGCTTGCCGAGTACGTAATATAACTTTGTAAGGTTAAAATTTGGATTTATCAAGGATTTTTTTGGAGAAAACTTTAAGAAAATATTGATTACTTTTTGCTATCATACTAAGTTTTAATCGAGTAGTTGCCGTAGCGCCATCTACAATAAAATTCCGTCT
Organism: Eremobia ochroleuca; assembly: GCA_949629135.1. Taxonomy (NCBI): domain Eukaryota; kingdom Metazoa; phylum Arthropoda; class Insecta; order Lepidoptera; family Noctuidae; genus Eremobia; species Eremobia ochroleuca. Next base: position 3,315,387 of record OX451407.1, read on the forward strand.
ATTTTTACGTTCAATTATATCAAAGATCAAATCAGATCGGAATAGACATCTACCTCATGCATAGTATTCCAGTGTATGGAGCACAGGCCACTATAGTGTTTGGGAAAAGATGGTTCAAGGAATGACGATGAGTTTGACAGGTTTTTATTGCCGATTGAGGTTGTTTTACCTGTCCAAAATGGTGGAAATGAAATATTTTGTGGTCTCCAGTTTGAATTTTAAGTGAAACAAAAACTGTTATTTCAACATATTTTAGGTTTTATGGATATCCAAAGATGAACTTAAAGTATAAAAACTTAAAGTCGTCACTCATTATAACCGCACTGCTCCGACACAGCAAATAACTTGTCATTCAAGTTAGGATTATAAATCAACTGGATTAAAGCTCTCTGGATCAAAGCTGTCACACGTCACGCCGACCTCGCACTTCAAGCGAAGATCCCGCTCCCCAGCGTAGAAACGTGCGTGTGGTATGCGTTCCGGCGTGTCGGTGTGCGTGCCGGCGCTTCGGTGTGTGTGCCGGCGCTTTGGTGTGCGTGTCGGTGCTTCGGTGTGCGTGCCGGCGCTTCGGTCTGCGTGCCGGCACTTTGGTGTGCGTGTCGGTGCTTCGGTGTGCGTGCCGGCGCTTCGGTGTGCGTGCCGGCGCTTTGGTGTGCGTGTCGATGCTTCGGTGTGCGTGCCGGCGCTTTGTCATGCGTGTCGGTGCTTCGGTGTGCGTGCCGGCGCTTTGGTGTGCGTGTCGGTGCTTCGGTGTGCGTGCCGGCGCTTTGGTGTGCGTATCGGTGCTTCGGTGTGCGTGCCGGCGCTTCGGTGTGCGTGCCGGCGCTTCGGTGTGCGTGCCGACACTTTGGTGTGCGTGTCGGTGCTTCGGTGTGCGTGCAGGCGCTTCGGTGTGCGTGCCGGCGCTTCAGTGTGCGTGCCGGTGCTTTGGTGTGCGTACTGGCTCCCCGTGGGTCGCAAATTCTTTGACACACTAATAATATTCGCAAACCGGTCTGTAATCTGAAAAGTAGCGGTTAGCGCGCGGACGGTGAGTTACCAACTACTAAGCGGCGCGTGAACAACAAGCTGTCACCTCATCGGTGACGTGCCAGCAGCGGAGCAGTGCGGTTATAATGAGTGATGACCATAAATGGGTATGCCTCGCTACTGAACAAGCTACGTTAGTGCATATCATCATGTGCCTGTTTTAAAGTCCCATACAACAATTACTCATGTACTTTATAGTACCTTAGGGTCAAAAACCGTTATTCTGGCACTATAGTGGTCTATAAATTATTTCGAAGTATCTAGTTTTAATGCTATTAGGCTTTCTTGGTAAAAAAGAGTGGTGATATACTGAATCTACTAACAAACGCGACGAATGCGTTCACTCCTAGTATAATACTGTAATAATGACAAGCAAGCCGACCCCAAAAAGGTTTAGTTTGATGAAGCGAAAGACAGCTGTATTGATGGAATTCTAAATAGATCAACCCAGCAGTATTTATAGCATTTTAATGACTATAAGGCGGGTATCACATCTCCGCCGCGAAACCGCAATAGTTCCGCCATGACTTGTCCGATGTACGACAAGCGAACCTGCCTGTTCTAACGCATGTATTTGATTATGATTCTATCTCTTTCCCACGTGATTTCGCCGATCTGTTCGGAAGCCAGTTACAGCTCCGCGCTCAGATCGCTATTTTATTGCGCTGCCGCGTTTGTTTCGCAGATCCGAAGTATTGCTACAAATCAACGTATTCTACGTATTATTCCCGTCACTATTTTTGGGGCGGAGGTGTGCTAAGGTCCATAATCGATTGAATTCGCCTTTCCATCAGGCCAGATATCAATTTTACTGCCCACACATTACCAAACTAGAGTACTTACACATGTCTCCACTCTAAATAGGCCTAGTCTTCCGTCATATACATAAATATAAACTAACTCTGTTGTGAGTATTTCATGTCATTCATTCTCTGCGGGTAGTCCCGCTGCTGGGCTTCGAAGCCCACTGTCCGATATTGCTAAATAAGTTTCATTAGCAAGTAGTTTAACATAGCTTCGAAGTGGACTAAAGATAAAAGTGACATTAATTTTAATTACAAAAACGAGGGTATTAAACTTATGAATCAAAATCATCATCAGTCATCGTTTTTGGCAAATCTTTCAATCATTTAATGAATAGAATACTTAGTAATAAAATGATCAATCCCTGTCATCCGATGGAATGACAGCTCACTTCACTTAACTTCTCAAGGTGAGATTCAAACAGAATCGACCGGCTGTTCTGTCAAATACGTTGTTTTGCTTAGGAGATTTTCACTTCAATTCTGCTGCATTTTCATATTTTCTGCATCAAATAGAATTTTCTGGACAACGTTGTCGGATCCCTCTTTAGCTAAAAATCTTAAGAAGATAACTCTGGTAGCGTTTGCTAACACGTCTATCGGCGACGTCTATGCCCTTGTCTGGAAACTATGGCCGAACCTTATATCAAACTTCTCCTAGAAGAATATTCTAAGTCCTCAAATATCTGTTCCCAGAAAGATGCTCTAAATCCCCACATATCTTCAATCCCGTGTCACTTTTATCTTAATACAAAACAATCGCCCTTAATTTGCCAAAAACATACATATCATAAATCAAAATACAAAGTAGGTATTTTGTCTCAAAACTTCCATACTCAAAGAATATTAATAAAAAAAAACATTGTATTATTTATTAAATCGTGCATAGTCTTTTTTTTGGAGAATAAAATCTAGATATTTACGATTAATCGATATAGGTAAGCGAATTTTTGATTTAACGCCTTAAATCTAGAACTTTGCGCAAAATCTGCGCAAAACTTGCGCTAAGTCTGCGCGAATAGGTTTAAGGTAAAATAATAATCAAATTAGGAATAAGAGTTAATAACCAGCTAGATAGCTTAGTACAGCCGCATAATAATAGTAATTTATCAATCCCCCTTATAGATACACAACACCAATAGAAATCTATATCGAAAAGCTTCGATATTCACGATATCGAGATGAATTAACGATATTGTTGTTATTTTTTATCCCTTTGAGCATCGCGGTAACCATTTGTCAAATCAAGAACATAGACAGTTTGACAAAATCGCACCACTATACTTTCATAATGTTTGTTTTATATTCGTGACTAATGCTCGGTTCCTATAAACACACGAAACGTTTTGTTTACCAATGGTAACATTTTTTTTTTTTTTTAACTTTGCCCCACACTAGGAATTTCTTCTGTATTGTGGGTGCGTTTACAAACATTTAAACTCCCATACACAAACAGCCAGACCCGGAACAACTACTTGTAGGTCATACAAATATTTGTTCAGCGCGGGAATCGAACCCGCGACATGCTGCGCAGCAGTCAATCGCTTAACCACTGCGCCAACCGTGCCGTCATCATATGGGAGGGTCTACTGTGCAAAGATATAAGGTCTTTGCTTTATTATTGGTAACGATACAATAGTCTTAATTTTAATCAATAACGCTCCGTAAATTATAGGAATCGGCCATATGTATGCATTTCTAATGTGGCAAATGTATGTTCAAAACTATTATTATATCACAAATACACAGCTACTAGTGCCTACCCTGCTGAGCTATTTTATGTAATAGTATAATAAGACACAAATCACGAAATACACACACAAACCTAACTATAAAAATTATTTATAAAGACACTACGGAAGAAATAGTCTTATGGAGATAATCGACGTAAGTTTAGGACATTATGCTTTGAGTATTATGCTAAATACTCAATAAAATCTGAAATAAAGTAAGTTACCAAAAAACGAGTCGAAATGGAAATTATATAGTTCTAATAGGTTTCCTGCAAGACTTCTCCAAACTTTAGAATATTTAAAGCTTAAAGTAAGTGAAAAAAAAATAGACTTTCGACGCCATCCAACCGTATTTAAAAGCAAAATGAGTGTAATACGGTTGGCAATAAAATATCTAGTTTTCAACATCTTATGAACACCAGGGGTCGTATTATGATGTTTTAATACCACCATGATTCTAGTGAATAAAATATACATCATATAAATTACAGATATAATTGTAGAAATTTTCCAAAGGGTGACACAGAGAGAGACGGAGCAAATTATATGAACGATAGCACCATCCCTTTTTCGAACTGAAATCATAATGGCATTACTATCATAATGCGGCCCCTGATAGTTATTTATTTAGCTAGTATTTTAAAATTCTATGCGTTACAGTGGCGACATCTACATAAGTTTAGTCAAAAAGCTGTATTCCTATTTTTTACACATACATACAGTATTTATTACAAGTACAATGTTCGTATAATATAAGTAGGTCATTTTGTTCTAGTATTTTGAAACACTAACTTATGGCAGTGCCTTCACAAAGTATACTTTGTTCTGCAGTTTATAGAGTAGGTCAGAAAAAGTACCATTTTGGTACTTTTAGTGACAGCACTTAAAATACACTGATTGCAATTTTAGTGGCACTGTTGACTCTTTTGAAGTCAATATTACACAAGTAAAGATTTTTTAAATTTATTATAAAAATATAATTTTTGTAAAACTTTTTTTATTTGTATAATCTAGCTGATTTCTATAATTTGTAAAAGTTTCTTTTACTATAGTTACGTGTTCTGATATATTCGAATGTATATTTAATTTATTTTTAAACACAAGTTAAATGTAACAATTTAGTTAGTTCAATAACGTCACAAAGACATTTGTTTAGCATAATATGCTATTAGAAATCAAGCCTTATTTATTGAGCAATAAAATTGCTTTTCGCTGTCGCTTGTTAGCCAGAGATAATGGACATTTGTTATTTGTTGCAATTTGCAAGTTAGCCTTTTGCATCAAAACTTTCTTATTAATATTTTTAACGATATGAATCAGTGTGTAAGTTAATGTTCAAAATCTGATAGTCCCTGGTTTCTGAGAAATTCGTATCAAGCAATTACAGTCCGTTCACAGTTATTTTACCTCTGGAAAGAGAATAAAGATCACAATGATTTTGACAGACTTGTCAATGGGAGCAAACCAACAGCAATCTTATTAGAATGAGAATAGACATCGCTGTGATTTGGACAGTGATGCAAAATCGAAGGTAAAACAATTGAAAGGACTGTACAATAGTTAACACGAAATTTGACAGCAGATTTACTAGTCAGAGAGCTGTCAATGTCTTCATTGTTATGGAATATTGACACTGACGGCTCTTGAACACGGTTTAGATGTGTTCAATCCGTTCAGTTTCATTGGTGAAAATCGCAAGCTGTTTTAAACCGGGGCTTAAAAACAGGTTTTTCCTTTACTTTTGTTTCTGGTACGACCTATTTCTTTATCACTAATATTGTTTACTTATACGATATTTTTTTAACCAATATTTGAAATTGTAGTAAAAATGCCTTTTTATTCAATTTAAAATCTACAAAAATATCAGACATTATTTTTATGTAACAACGAAAAATGAATATATTTTAAAATTGTAACGATTAGCAGGTAATGAATACATAATAATTATTAAATAATAAGTGTTGTGATGAATATAATACTAGAATATTATCTAAGCTGATATCAAACGCTTCACTCCAGTAAATGTACATTTTTGTTTCATTCCACGTTCACATGACACCGATAAAATTGCATAGAAATGAACGTTCATCTGTTCATTTCATTCCATTTTTCGATCATTCGAAGCGCGAGTGAACGATGCCGAATGCCACAAACCAACATCGTTGGATCGGTTCACTAATGCATTCATTCATTTAGCCGAAAGACGTCCACTGCTGGACATAGGCGTCCCCCAAGCACCGCCAATTCGACCGCTGCTATGCTTCCCGCATCCAACGCATTCCTGCGGCCTTCACAAGGTCATCGGTACACCTTGAATGCTCCTTCCACTGGAAGACGTAGCGCTGGAAGGCGTCCCAGCCTTCCAACGCTACGTCTTCCGGTGCATTAATTATTTGATGTTCAGAAGTTTCACTTCGAGTGAAAGATACCGAATGAAAGACGTAAAATGAACAGCAAGTGAAGCGTTTGATATAAGCTTTAGCGATAAAGACACGCACTCCATTTTATTAGTGCTAGAGCACTGAACTATTTAGGATCGAATGGTTTTGGCGGATATCATAAGACTAACTTACATTTTAATAAGGTTTGGTATTGGAAGCGGTATTGCTAGACTCCTATCTGGAGCCCTAATACAGTTTTCTGAAAAATCCCAAACAAAAAATAGTAACCTACCATTACCTATATGATTGAGATTATAAACTAATGAACTTTTTATGCGAATGTAAATTATTCAGTTTTCATGTATAATTTTATTTTAATTTTAGTTTCTACGATTCAGATTTTTGAGTTTATGTAGACGGACTAGAAAAAAAGAAGGACTCCGCGCCACGCATACCGAAAGTGAAGCACCGTACCGATCTATGTGTGCGTGATTTGAGGGATACCAGATGAATGGAAATTTCCCCATTTTCTAAATATTTTGATAGTTTATTCATTTATTAGAATAAATGAATAAATTGAAATTACAAACATTTATGTATACTATTTAAAACTCAAAATTAAGTAATTAATTTGCATGGATGACTAAGAAAACGCTGCTGTAGAATACGTAATGCAATTGATTGTCTTGAATTACCTATAAGGAAGATAGGGGGGGGATGGGTTATTAAAGCTTACTTACCTAAAACACGCTAGGTATAAAGATTTTACGTATGTATTACCCATTCTTTCGGGAAAATTACCCATTTATTTTCTGACAACACTTAAAATTCTGTTGAGGTTTTGTGTTCCAATAGTAATGATTTTAAAATGTCAAAAATACAATAAACCAACAAGTAAAATTGTGCATTACCTGTGATATGTTATTCCTTGACACTTTTTCTGATATGTAGAATTATTTTTAGACCTTTTCACAACACAAGACGGCATTATTTTATTTTATTACTTCACGTAAATAGTACTTACAAAGACGCCGTCGTGTCGCGTAATGGCGGCCGGCCGGCATTCTATGATGTAAATGTGTGCGTGCTTACTGTGCTTCACTTTCGATATGCGTGGCGCGGAGTCCTTTTTTTTCTAGCCCGTGTTTATGTAATAGCTATGTAACAAACAATAATTTTTGCTGTGCCCTGACAGGGTTTACAACGGCTCTTAGCTCTAGCGTTTTGTTAACATCTGGTTTTACCTTGAGGAACGCAAATAAATGAATATGAATGAGAAGTTTAAAAATCTTGTAGTTTTCCCAAGTGATGATACAAATAAAATCGTATTAAAGTTTTATCAAAATCAAAAGTCATTTATTCAAACCAGGCTGAGAATCAGCACTTTTCGAACGTCAAAATTACAAAAGACAGTCCCCCAAAACGCCCGCTCTTCACCACTTCCTAGTGCTTTCTTGGTGAACAAAAATTAGAGGAGCAACCTTTGCAAGCAATAGATGTTCTGGTGAAATTAGAAAATATACTTAAGTCATTTTAATAAAGTGCAAAGTCGTAGAACATCGACGCCGACGCCATTCGGTTTCTCGGAATACCCTGATCGTGCAAGTGCAGACTAGTTTGAGTTACATGGCACTAAAATAAGGTTTATAATCTAACGTCATAAAAAAATCCTTGGCTTTGCTCAAAGCAAAGAAATTTTCATATTATAATGTCCGCTAAATCATTCGTATTAAGGCATATTAGCACGCCATTGCAAGTGGTTTCCGTGAATCTTCGCTAGCTGTATGAATATTGTGATATATTTATGAGTTACGTTGCTAACTATTGTTATTGTTTTTTGATTTGTCTATTATTAAAGTTAGTCTGAATTATTTTGTTGTTTTCTTTATGTTATCCTATTTACTTCCCACAATAAGACCGACATGGTGGAAAAGATCATGGTAAGTAGAAGAAATCCAGAAAATGTGTTCACAAGGGTTCAAATTCGGGCAAGAACCAATGTGATTTTCATTTCATATGTACTTTCTAAGTTTTATCTTGGACGTCACTAATATGGGTGAAGGAAAACATCGTGAGGAAACCAGCTGTACGATTCTGTAACCATCTCCCCGTGAAAACTTGTGTGAAGTGAGCTGTCAGTGTCATTCCACCTTATACTAGGGGTTTACCAAGCATACATTTATAATCATAATCGAAATTTTAATAATACATATTTTGTATGCTAATTCTATTGATCATTTTATATAATTTCTAGGCTAGTATTTTAATGGTCAAAACATAACTATTTTGTTGGGTTTTAATCTAGGAAAAAAAGAACAAAGTTAATAATTTGACTAAGTTTCTGTTTTGCTATTTTATTGTAAAATCCCACAAAATAGTAATGTTTTGACAGCTAAAATACTAGTTTTAAAATTATACAAAATATTATTAAAATCTCGATTATGATTGTAAATGTTTCCTTGGTCAATCCCTAGTATCAGTGGGATGACACTGACAGCTCACTCCACGCAAATTTTCACGGTCTGATTTTTAAAGAATAGACAAATCCTTACAAGTAGCGTAAATGTCTGTACGCGCATTGATAATTCAAGAAGAAGATTGGATAATTCTTTTTTTGTTTTGTTCGGTCTAGTCAGGACAAGTTTTGTATGAAAAAATAAAAAAAACGGAAATTCTAAAAAAAAATCTGCACCCGTGCGAAGCTCGCGCGGGCCGCTAGTAAAATATAATTTAATAAATCGTCAAAAAGGATCAGTACCTACAAGGTTCTAAGTAAAATCCAAAAATAAATATTAGAAATCATTTATTTACACTCATTACAACGAATAAACATTGCATACTCCACCATCACAGATATTTACATTTCACTTATTTATTTATTCACAGTAATTTTTATGTCGATATCGATTAAATCGTACTTATATAATATTACAGAAATAGACATAGTTCACGAGCCCGTGTCAGTCATAGTAAATTAAACCTTACATCAATGCACGTAAAAGTCACATGACTTGCACTCGTCAACTCGTGATTCGCGGACTACATAGTATTGAATTATACATTAGTATTATTGAATTATACATTAATATGTTGAATTATACATTAATATTTATTTTTATTACGAGCTCCAATCGACCTGTAATTTCTCCATTCCAAAATGAGTTTTATAACTTGCACTTAAGAGCTCATATTCAGTTAGAGGTATTAAACTAATTACTACTCCTCAAAGGTTAAATATTTCTAGATTTTTATAAGTCACTGTACATTAAAATTTTATTTTACTACTATTTCTTACTTATACACATATTCAGGGTGTAAAAAGACCCATTAAATAGGTGTCAACTACGCTTTCTGTACATAAAAATAAGTAACATTGCACAAAAATAATTGCTGGGAAACTACTTTTATTTTTGGTGTGAAAACTTGCTGTTTGCGGTAATGCACAATGTAACGCACGCAAAACATTGTCTTCTGTTTGTATGCAACGGCCCTGGGGTCGTGGGAGTATTTAAAGTTGAGTTATAACATTAAAAATGTGTAAACGTAAAAAAACGTCAGTAAAAATTGGAATTTTGACCTTCAATATCTCTGGAACCAGCAGGTTCCCAGGTATGGTCCAGTACAAAAAAATCATTACAATGACGAGGAGTATCAGTGACTCTTGGCTTCGTTAAGTCTTTTTACACCCGTTATAAGTATAGATTCTTACAAACAGCATTGAAACATAAGTCAGCTTTGGCTTCAAATAAAAAAAATCCGTATGAATATTACTTAGCCTCATTAATTTAATCACTATTCAGTATTTACATACATTTAAGTATACATGGTGTATTATAAGTCATCCTTGATCAATTAAGAAAAGATTTGCATAAACACAGTATAGTCAACCTCGTAATTTCTTTATCACCCTAAAGTTGAATGTCACTTGCGCGTCATAAAACGACCTGCCGTGCGATTATGTAACTATCTCACCGTGAAATCTTGGGTGAAGTGAGCGTGGAGTGAGCTGTCATTCGCTAGAGATTAACAATATTAAGTGCTCACTTCACTTACGATTTCACGGTGAGATTTTTACAGAATCGACCGTCAGATCTAGTCTATATGACAGTTTCAAACTCCATCATCATCATCATACACAGCCCGACTTCACCCACTGCTGGCATAGGCCTTTCTTTTCTTGTACCAATTCCCACGCTCCTGTGCCAGCCTCATCCAGGTTTTGTTTCAAACTTATTAATTTCAATAATAGCGCTACAAGTTTCTTATGCCGCGTGGCCAAAATCGTAACTAACGCAGCCATGTTGTTTTTTTACAGTACATTCCACAAAACAATTGCACAAATAATAGACCTTCATCGCAGGAAGCTTATTGGTGAAATTTATGCTACAACTGTAAAAAAGGAAAAGACTGCTCCTTCACGACTTACTAATGTTTAAGCTGGGACGCAGTGGTGGCTCAGAAGAAACGACCGCGACTTACTAGTTGTAGGTCGCAGATTCGAACACAGACAAGCACTTGGTGTAAATTATTTCATCACCACTGCTCTCAAAACGGTAAAGGACACTTCGTGAGGAAACCCATTGTATTTCACAAATGTTTACCAACAGCCTGCACCTCTCAAACACACCTATCAACGTCATTTGAACACCTAAAGATCCTTGTAAATAAGAATTGTTGTCAAAAGTGGAAAAACAATTATGAGGTTGACTATACACACTATGACTATATCAAACAAAAAACAATTATTATGAGGACCTGTCATTTGGCTTACCTTTTCAAAAGCGAGCGGCATGGAGATTAAAGAATTTAAAATTAGTCTATACAAAAAATATAAAACTATAAAATTTTATGTTTGAATTATGAATTAATTAGACAATAATTTCAATATAATACAGTTACTGTGTGAAATCTCTTATATTAAGCAGGATCTTATAATATTTTACTATCGACTTAGCACTGCATCATACACCGTGTAACGTTAAATGCGCAAAACCTCAGACACCCCAACTGATTTTTAATTCAATTGACCTATTTCAGAGAGAAAATAAGTCATTAAAAAATTGTAAAGGTTTTATGTGCTGTTTTAGTTTTACTGGCCATTCTGATCGTTTCTTGCGTCTGCGACGACGCTGGAGGAGTCGTCACCGGGCCGCTGCGCCGCGCTGACATTGGCTTGCTTCACCTATTAATAAATAGACACGGCAACGTTTTTAATGAAGATTTTTTTGAAAAATGTGACCTATATTAAAAAGTGGTTCAATTAATTCTGCTCGTTATTCTGATCAAACTTTTTCAGGTTTTGCGCATTTAACGTTACACGTTGTATACTTTGCTCATGTCAGAGTGATTAACATATGGTATGACCCATCACATGAAAGCAAGTCACTCATTCCCACGTAAAGCTTTTATTTACAAACGTTTCTAAAGTAAGTAGGGATTAGCGACTATTTAACCCATTGATTCCCACAGTGGTCCAGATGGACCCCCAGTGGTCCACGGGAGACTCGACGGGGGTCTACGTTAGATCTAATCTTCACATTTTTTGGGAATATGGTAGAAATGTAGCTGCAGGGGGTCCACCGGAACCAGCAAAATTTTTAAAGTGGTCTATGAGAAAAAAAGTTTGGGAACCTCTGGTTTAACCTTTTAATGTTTTGACGTTTAAACGTCACTTAACTTTAATGATCGTTTATAAATAAACCCCACAGGGTGTAAAAAGCTCGTATGTATACAGGGTGGTAAAGACATCGACGCGCAACTTGATATCATGGATTCAGTACATGATTCACCCCCCCACCACACCCATGATGCACCCCTACGTTGAAATATTTCGTCGGTTATTTAAATTTTTTTGATAACCGACGAAAAATGTCTGCGCCCGGGGGTCTAAATCGAAATCATCTGAATTCATGGTTACAGTTTGCGCGTCGATGTCCACGCCACCCTGTATTTTATTCAATACTATTAAGAGATTCCCTATCCATTTGCATAAAATTTTAATACCTAATATAACTTGGCATACTTTTGTTTTTCCTAATTTTATTTTCGCATAACAGCTTACTTACGCGCTTCTACGCGGGCTTAGATTCTAGGGGTAGGGCAGACAAGACTACGTGGTATCGGTTTTACAGCAATTCGTTTCCGTCACTTGAGTAGCACAACATATGGAATTTTTAAGAGAATACTTTCATTTTAATTTAATTATGCGAATTAAATTTATGCGAAAACAAATTAGCCTTCAAGATAATTATGCCAACATAAACTGTACGCCAAAAAAAATATGGCAAAACAAATTATGCCAAAATAGTTATGCCAAAGTTTATTAGGAAAAAGAACATTATGCGAAAAGAAGGGATCCCGTATTAAGAATATCTACGAATATTAATCTAGATAAGAGTCGAGTCGAGTCGAGACTCGTCATTAATTCGTTTCGAATGTTTACTTCATACAATTTCTAAAATTCTACTCTCAGGCCATATGTCTCAGAAGGGTTCTAAGGAGTAGAAACTTTTTTATGTATTAAGTGTTTAGGGCACCTACAATTGACCCTATAGTCTATAGTAGTCTACTAGCTAAAACTAAGGATTTTGTAACTAAAAACCTAGTTAAGCCTTTTTACATGACCTAAAAATTCAATGTAAAACTCAAAACTAGTAGATTTTTTTTTCAAAGTCTGAAGTCGCCAACCTGTCTTAAACAAGCGTTGTCATTGTATCAATGCTCGTTCCTCCTTGGTATGCCTTTGCCCTGCAGTTGAAAAGTAATAGGGCTGGCCTTATACCCCTTTATTGATATAAGTTACTTAACGTTAAGTAATATCAGTGACTGCATAAACATACATTTTTCAGGTTTAAATATATCTTAACATTCAACGATGTTTATAAATAAACCTTTTTATTATTAAGTATAGCTTTAAATGTGGCATAAATGTTGCAAAATTGCTTACATCGGAAAGTGACAAAAAAATTGTCACTTTCCACCCTTTTAGTGACAAAGGCTGTCCAATATCAGCAGTTCAAAGGGTATTTGATTGATCAAATCTCATAAATCCACTTTAGCTCCAATGTTACTAAGCGGGATGGCTTGCAGTTCTGTTCGAAGGCAGAGGAACTCTCCGGCAACGCATGTGATGCAGGCACAGGATACACTAAGTGCCCACCAGGAGAATGATATGGGGAAGGAACCGTTGTACAGCCAGCATGCGATGAGGTGGATCCCGTGGTATGTGCAACTGGAAAATTAGAAAAAAAATACTATAACTAAAATTATATAGGTACGGTATATGTTTTGTCATTGTACCTACTGTAAATATGGTCTACATCTAGTAGCTAGACTACTTTTTTATTTGTTTTAAAACATCGTACTTTAAAGTCTTATAAATAGAATTATGATCTTAGATGTCATGCCAAGGACTGGCATACAAATATTTAAACATGTTAAATTTAAAAAGTTAAAAGTATAAATTAATTACTTAAAATTATTATTCTAACGTGTCTTTATTAGACACGTTAGAATAATAATTTTAGTGAATTCTTTAGTGAATTCTTAGTTTTTTTTCTTATTGATTGAAACTCGTTTTAAGTGCTCGAGTCTCAAGTGGGGTTCTGTACATTTGCTTACTTATGCTTTCTGTGCATTGTGGCATAAATTGTATCTTAGTTACATAATAAACTTATTTGGCAACATTATTTATCTTTATTATTTGTCTAGTACTCATAGTACAAGCTCTGCTTAGTTTGGGACTAGATGGCGTTGTGTGAAAGTTGTGGAATATTATTATTATTATAATAAATAAAATAAAATAAAAAAAATATATTTTATTGTCAGGCGTCAAGGCCCAAAGGGTGTTAGTATTACATCTTACTTAAAAAACTATATTAGTAACATGCAGGAACACTAAAAAAGAAAAAGACAATCACAACCACAGGAAGGTTTAACAAGCTTTGTTGCCAACAAATAGCTTGGTAAACCTCCCCATTGTAGACCCATCCAGCCTCTCTGCAAACACCTTCAGAATGCTGTTGCTGCTTCCCCTCCCTCGGGATATTACTGAGGCAACTTATTACTATGGTTTCTCGACCATTGCATACACTTGGATGGCTTAAAATACAATTAATTCAGTACTCCTTTCATACTTAACAGGTACAGATAGCTGAATTAATTGGGAATTAGCTGCAGATTGGGCATTATATCATGCATTCAAATATTTCAAAAGAAGATGATAAAATAGTGCAGCCCATCCATTCATCAATGAAATGACATTCTTCATAGCATGTTGACTCACTACAAAAAATATAAATAAAACAATATCTCACCTAAAATCCAAGCACAGTTTAGTTCTGCCGACGATCATCCACAGAATGAAGGCTCCAATAATTGCATTCAGTACAAATGCAAATATGACCGAGCGACCCTCACTGTCTCGTACATGTATCTCCTGCAATACATAAATAATACATTTTAAAACATTTATTCATCAATTCCAATAGTTTTACACCATGTTATATGTTGCCCCAAAAATATTTAGAAATGGTAACAAATTGGACACAGGGCGACACTAAGTACATTTCAGCAATCATATGCGCACAACACAGGTCACAGCCGATCGGCCGGCGGTGCATGTTAAGTGGGAACCAACAATTAGTACAGTCATCCAGGTAACATAACAAGCTTATAACTTCGTGATTTTTTATGATACAGTTTTGAAATTTTGTACATAGATTCTTTACATAAAAATACTTTCGCATATACTAAAAATAATGTTGTATAAAGTGTCTGTGACTGCTGACTGCCTAAAAGTGGTTTAAACTAAACAAATTTCCTTTGCTTTATAATATTACTAGCATCTGCCCATGACTTGGTCCATGTGTTTCTTGTTGTCCTGACCCACCATGTCTCTTCGCATCACCTGCCCGTACTATTAGGTACTTAGTTTCCACTTAGAATTCTCCTTATTTTATTTTTGGGGAGGGTCTGTATTTATGCTTTTGCGGTTGCACAACGACATGCTTTGCTTTGCTTTGCTTGGTAGTATAGATGCAGGCCTACCCTGCCGCCTCCCTCAGAGGCAGCAGGGTGGCGGGGTCTTGAGGGGGAGCGCAACGGTCGTGTAGATCCTCAAGGCAAGTCTGGCGGATGCACCTTCCCGAGGTTGCCACCCCGTTCTTGGTCTAATTCCATATGAAATAGACGCAACAAAAACCACCAGGCGCCAGCGCATCCTTAGCCCAGTCCCCTCTACCCCATTCTTTCCCGTCTTTCAGCTTCCTACCCCAAATTTCACAATCCTTCTACACTCCATCCTATCCACATCCCCACTCCTTCCACCTTCTTAATCCTAAACTCCACTCCTAACTGCGACTCCCTGTGACTGGGTAGTGGCGGGCTCGTCTATCACAAAAATCAGCTGATGGCGGGTAGGAGTAAACAGTCACCTGCGCTAGGACCTGCGCAGTTGAGCGCCGTAAGCGGGGATGAAGGAGTCCTGGGGGGTTGAGCCGAGCGGCTCTGGTTGTAATGTGCCCGTAAGGCAACACGCCCCCTTTGGTCTGGATTTCAAGCGAAACGGTGGCCCTACCCAATAGCCAGGGGTAGGGAAATGGCCATGGTGTCCCGTCAGAGGGCCACAGGCGAGGGGCGTGAGGTCCGCTGTGGTCGTTCTCGGACGGCCTAAGCGGTAGGTAAAGGTCATGCTGACGGTGTAAGTGAGGGTTGATCAGTTCGTTGGGGGTGGCCCATTGAACCTTCCACGCCAACCCGATCGAGCGCCCGATGTCGCACTGTAAACCAGCCTTGCGCCCCTATATCTCTCTGGTAGTCCTAACGTTCGAGCTTTTTAACAGCAAGACGTTCCCAGGTGCGGGCTCCATGGAGGGTGGGAAGCCAGAGAGACGAAGTAAATACCACAATAACATGGACAACTTAAGGCCAGTTATTACGACTCACACCGGAGTGGAGGCGAAAGCCAATGAGACTCCCAAGGGAGGTGTTTTCACTCCCCTTGCCCCTGGTGGCCTTGCAGTTAACGCTGCGGGTACCAGCGCGGGTGCTGGTCTGACTGTGGCGAGAACCGCAGCCAAGACCAAAGATAAGAAGTCCCAAGACAAACAAAGGACGTCGGCGCTGACTGGGACCAGTACCGACCCTTCTAAAACTCAGGCGAAGACCAAGGCGACGACTAATACCACTGCCGGTCTGACCCTCACCACACAGATCCCGGAGCTATGTAACACCGGCACCGGGCATCCTGATAAACACCCTCCTTTCCCCTCAAATCCTCAACCCTCCTCTCATCAGGCGACCGTCACCGGTCAAACGGAGACGGGAGAATGCACTGAGGACGCGTTTTCACGTGCCTGGCAAGTGCAGAAACGCAGGGGCAAGGGTAAAAGCATTCAACAAGCCCGTTGCCCCCGCACTGACCCTTCAGGTCCGCCAGCTGCCTCTAAAAAGAGTAAGCAGAGGGAAAGAATGACTAGGAAGGAGCGACGCCAAGAACGCAGGTTGCTAGGCAAAGGCAACCGTCAGAAGCAGGCTACTGCCGCTAGGCCGGCCAAACCGACTAGCGGCCAGCTGAACTTCGCCGCTGGTAAGCAGTCGCAGGCTGAGGCCGGCACAAGCCGTTCCTCGCCCAGTCGACCGCCAACCAGCGCTCCGGAGAAACAAGGTAACTCCAAAACACAGCGACCCGATTGGAAGGACCAGGCCGCGGCCAAGCGAGCTCTCAACGAGACTTTGACACCTCGGGGAGAGCATAAGCGGCCGCGTCTTGATCAATCCAAACGGGTCCCCCAAAGAAGCTACGCCCAAGCTGCCAGCGCAACCCTGGACGTCGCGATCACCTGCGAACGCACGGGAATCCTCAGCAGGGAAGTATCGGACCAGGTACTCGCTGCCATTCAGAGGCAGATCATCCTCGAGGCCTGCTCTCCCAAACCAGACACTCCAGGGCCGACATTTAATGCCAAGCCGCTGTTCGCCGGGGGTGTCCTGAAACTGTGGTGCGGAAACGACCACACTTTAGCCTGGCTGAAGAAAACGGTCTCCGACCTCTCTCTCCCTACTAGCATCTCGCTGGTAGTCCAGAGTCAGTCGGAGGTCCAAAAGCGAACACGATGTGGCATCGTGATCCCAGACGAGCAGGGAGTATACGGAGAGTCGACCAACATCGGGCGCGCTCTCAGCTACCAGAACCCCTGGGTAGACATCAAGAGGTGGGTACTCCTTTTTGCTGACAAGCAGGCCGAGCAATGGTTCGTGGTGGTCGGCGTCCCTATGGACCAAATCCCGACCCTGATGAAGGCCGGACGCCGCCTCTCAATTGGATTGGGAGCGGTGTACGTGAAGTTCCAGGGTCGGAACGGCAGGTTCACCGATGTCCCTCAGGGATGGGACCCCGCCACGGAAACCATCGGCGAGGTGCCAAAACAGCCGCAAGCACCAGAGGGGGAGTCATCTCCCCTTTTAAACAACCCGGAAGCATCCGTGGCCGAGCCTGCTCTGGCAGGGACGGCTGCCCCTGCTGCCGCCATCGTGGGCGCCGTCCCTTCATCGGGTGAGGAGCTGGAGGACATGATCCTGTCCCCGGCTTCTGACCAGGGTGGGGACGGCTTCGACGAAGGCGACCTGTTTGCCGGGCTCAAACTGGAGGGGGACGAAGAGGGGTTGGCCAGCGATGGCGTACCCTTCGTCGGCCTGTAAAATCCTCCAGGCAAACCTCCACCACAGTCAGACCGCGACGGCTCAGCTTCGCAAGTGGCTGGAGGTTCAACACACGGCCATTGCCTTGATCAAGGAGCCGTGGATTAGGGCGGGCCGCATACAAGGACTCTCCAATCTCGGCGGTAAGCTCCTGGTCACCACAGATCACGATCATCCCAGATCGTGCATCTATATCACAGGTAATCTCAAAACACAGCTCTTAACTGACTTCTGTTGCAGTGATGTCTCTGCAGCAAAGCTGCTAATACAGCGCGATGATGCCATGGAAATGTGGATCGTCTTTGCCTCGGTCTACATGCCCGAGGGAGAGGCGCCACCCCCGCACGACCTCGCCCGCCTTGTGAGCCACTGCGAGAGGTGCGGGTTTGAGGTCGTCGTTGGGGCCGATGCCAACGCTCACCATCAACTGTGGGGTATGGACACGCAAAACGAGAGGGGTAAGGCCTTGGTTGACTACCTATTTTCGACTAACCTATCCCTATTAAACACGGGCTCCGAACCAACGTTCGTAACCAGACGAAGCCGCACAATCATAGACCTCACTCTGGCAACAGAGGGAGCGGCGGAAACTATCACTGGGTGGCAGGTCTCAAGGGAGGCCTCCTGCTCAGATCACAGGTGGATCCGCTTCGACATCCAGGTTTGTGTTCCACCCACACAACCACGGCGTAATCCGCGCAACACGGATCGGGCCACCTATACACGCAGTCTTGAATCAATGCTGGCGACTTCAAACGAGCCGACAACATATGCGGATACGACACAGATTGAGGTACAAGTAAGTCACCTTACTAAATCGTTGATAGACAGCTACCTAACTGCCTGCCCAGAGACCACCCCGCGCAGCACACCGGGAAAACAACCCTGGTGGGGCGCTGATCTGGAGCGCAAACGCAGTAAAGTAAGGAAAGCTCTGAATAGGGCCATGAATACTTGTGCGGATGAGGACTGGGATGAGTATTACGCAGCCAAATCCAGCTACAAAAAATGCATCAGGTTCAGGAGTACCGCAGGATGGCGCAAATTCTGTGGTAACATTGAATCGTGTCAGCAAGCTAACAGGGTAAGGAAGGTACTAGCGCAACAGTATACACCTGGGCCCGCTACCCTCCGGAAACCTGACAACACATTAACATCCTCGCCAGAAGAAACGAGACGCGTCCTTATTGAAACTCACTTCCCGGGATGTATCTTCGCACAGGTATTTGACTGGCAAGATGTAATTCAGACACCGTCAGACAACGATTGGCTCTACGTTAGCAGGGTAGTCACGTTGGAAAAACTCCAATGGGCCATCCGGAGCTTCCATCCTTTTAAGGCAGCTGGTCCTGATGGAGTGTTCCCCGCCCTACTGCAGTGGGGTGGCACCTCTGTCGCCAGTAGACTGCTGCCCTTAATGAAAGCGTGCCTGGCCTTCAGATACGTTCCTAAAGGATGGAGGGAAGTGAAAGTAATATTCATCCCTAAGCCAGGTAAGGGTGACTATACAAACGCCAAGTCCTACCGACCAATCAGCCTGACCTCCTTTCTTCTGAAAACTCTGGAAAGGCTGTGTGATAGGGAACTGAGGGATGGCGCTCTGAAGACTTTACCGTTACACGATAACCAACACGCATACAGTTCAGGTAAGTCGACTGAATCTGCCCTTCATATGGTAGTTAGCCAGATAGAGGCAGCGATTCATCAGAAAGGCACCTGTCTGGGTACTTTCATAGACATCGAAGGAGCCTTCGACAAAACCAACTTCTCCAGCATCAACAGCGCCCTCTCCAGACATGGAGTAGAACAGGTACTAACGGACTGGATTACAAACATGTTAAGTAAACGAGTGGTTCGCCTTGAGGGCGAGCAGCAGAGGGCCATGATAGCCAGAGGCTGCCCCCAGGGTGGGGTTCTGTCTCCCCTTTTGTGGAATCTGGTGGTTAATGACCTCATCACTAAACTCAACGCCAACCGCTATTACACAGTAGGTTATGCCGACGACCTCGCAATCCTGGTTTCGGGGAAGGTGACGGACACGATATGCAACCTCACTCAGCAAGCGCTACGTATCGTAGAGAAATGGTGCAGGGATTTTGACCTAACAGTGAACCCCACTAAAACTGAATTAGTCATGTTTACCCATAAACGAGCTTTAAGCCATTTTCGCCTACCAAAACTGTTCGATACTGAACTCCAGGTGGCCAACGAAGTCAAATACCTCGGGGTCACACTAGACAGTAAGTTGAACTGGAGTAGTCATCTGGACAATAAACTTAACAGGGCTTGCATAACCTTTTGGCAGTGCAGGAAAATGATAGGTAAGAAGTGGGGCCTATCCCCTAAAATTACACTTTGGCTGTACACTGCAGTGATCCGGCCCATGATCACCTACGGGGCTGTGGTCTGGTGGCCCCGCACCAAGCTGGTTACAGCCTCCAGCAAACTACAACGCGTACAGAGACTGGCCTGCATGGCGACTACGGGCTGCATGAGGACTACTCCGACTGCGGCAGTTGAAGCCATCCTGGGACTTCCACCGCTCCACCTGTTCATACAACAGGAAGCGACGTTGGCGGCAGTACGTCTCAACACACTAAACCTCTGGGGTAAGAGTTATACACCACACGCTGCGCTGCTTGAGGGACTCCACAAGGAGTTCCCCATCACGAAGGCCACCAATGACCGGGTACCCAAACAATTTATCTTTGATAAAAAATACAAGATCCAACTTCACGAGGATCGCCGCTGCGAGGGGCTGCGCCCTGCAGAGCTACGAATCTTCACAGACGAATCCAAAACAGGTAGTGGTACAGGTGCTGGAATCTTCTCGGAGGACTTCAACATACACATAGCCACACCATTGGGCGTCCACAACACAGTGTTCCAGGCCGAATGCATGGGCATCTCTCTGGCCGCTTCAGCCATCATGGCCAGGGAAGTGAAGGATCACTCAATTCGCATACTCTCAGACAGCATGGCTGTACTGCAAGCGCTGAATAGTAATACAGTCGACTCTGGGCTAATATACGAGTGCCACCAGCGCCTCAACCAGGTGGGTAACTTCAATAAAATAACCATTCAATGGATAAAAGGACACAGCGGTTCGCTAGGCAACGATGCAGCCGACGAGCTTGCCAGAAGGGGGTCGAGCATGGCACCAGTGGGACCTGAGCCCATCGTGCCACTCCCCTTCAGGTATCTACGCACTCTGGTAAGGAAACGCACCAGAGATCAACATGACAAACTTTGGACGGAACAAGGCGAGTGCAGGCAGGCTAGGGAAGCACTTCCCGCAATGGATGGCCGCCTCACGAAACAGGTTCTCCGTCTAACTAGACAAAAGCTGCGTACGGTGACTGCAGCTTTAACTGGCCACGGGTCATTTAATAAACACCTCTTTGTCATAGGAGTAACAGACAGTCCGCTGTGCAGGGCCTGCATGGAGGATGACGAGACAGCGGCACATGTGCTTCTAAGCTGCCCGGTGGTCGCCACTTACAGGGCAAAATACTTCGGTAACCCAGGTACCCTACGTGAGACGGTCAGTAACATCAAGGCGTTGCTGGCCTTCCTTGAGGAGCTGGGGTGGATCGAATGATCGATTTTCCCACCCGTACGCAAAATACGCGCATTGACGTGGAGTTGCGGACACCAGCCCGTATTACCTATTACCTATATAATGTTGTATAAAGTGTCTGTGACTGCTGACTGCCTAAAAGTGGTTTAAACTAAACAAATTTCCTTTGCTTTATAATATTACTAGCATCTGCCCATGACTTGGTCCATGTGTTTCTTGTTGTCCTGACCCACCATGTCTCTTCGCATCACCTGCCCGTACTATTAGGTACTTAGTTTCCACTTAGAATTCTCCTTATTTTATTTTTGCTCATCTCATAAGAGTCCTAGCATGATGTTATATAGACTAAGAGCCTTCCTCAAGAATTGGGCTGTAAAATTTTCAATCTGACTGGCAGTTCCAGAGATTAGACCATTCAAACAAACTCTTCAGGTTTGTTATTAGTATAGGTATAGATATCGACTTCTAGATGGTCAAAAGATGAAATGTTGCAGTGCCAAATTAAGATGCTAAGTTTAAGACTGCCCTGTTTCCTTCAAGAATTATAATAACAAATTAATCAGGTTACAAGTTAAAATAATAAATAGTTAAAATAGTAATCATACTATAAGGTATAAAGTTACTACATGGTATCTTGTGAATGATTCATTGGTTTGTTTGAAACTGACATATTTTTAAAACAGTAATCTTGTTAAAGATAAAAATACATCAGATGTTTGTATGAAGTAATTATAACATGACTCAACTGAAGAAAATGTAACAACACAAATACTTGATTAATTAAATTAACAAGAATAACTATGCTGATATGGCTTTAGACATTTAAAGGGTCTTCTGATAACAATAATTAGTTCAAACTTACATGATATTCGAAGATATGGTCCAAAGTTCTAGTGGATCCCGTCAAGTCCTGCATGAGGGCGATTATCAAACATAATGAGCAGTACAGCACGGACTGCATAGCCACTATCTGCGAGACGATCAAGCAAGGATCCCATTGTGTATAGCGGAACGAGCCCGTTAGCTTCTTAATTTTCGACATTTTTATCGAAAATTTTCACTCAAGAACTGAAAACTATCAACTATTTCGAAGGTTATTTTAAGTGGGAAGCAATTTATTTAGTTGTTTTCGGGTATTTATGTGTATAACTGTAAACATATGGCCTTATTGATGCGCTAATTTGATGAAATTGTAATTTTTATTTGATAATATGCGATGACAGGGGAACGAGTTCCAACGCGAATGTCAAATTATTCAATGACATTATAGATTGACACTTGACGATTACAAAATGATTTGGGTCTTCAGCATCTAGCGAACATTTTCCGTTTGGTGAAAGAGACCGTTTTTATATTGTCCTTAGTTAATACCACAGTCCAATTTAATCATTTTCAAAGTAAATCGATCTTGCTGCGTACTAGATATTCGCCTTAGACCGCGGAAGAATGAAGGAGAGAGTTTTTGGCTGTTATTATAAATGTTAAAGATTTTGAAATAAAATCATGGTGCGCTGGAACGCAACTACGTTTTGTTTTTTCTTTAGCATTGCGCTTATTCAGTCGATTTGTTATTGCATTCCGTTTTAAGAATGTTTTACTTGTGGACCTGTCGTCGAGTATGTAAAAATCTCACCGTGAAATCATAAGTGAAGTGAGCAGTGTCAATAGTGTTAATCCCTAATGACAGGTCACTCCACGCTCACTTCACCCAAGTTTTTTCGGTGAGATGGTTACAGAATCGCGCGGCTGTTTACACTTTGTTGTATTGTCATTGGTTGAACAAGGAAAACTACATTCAGCAATGTATACATCATTTAATTTGGTATTATTATTATTATTATATTATTACGAGCTTGAATCTTACCGTAAGGTCTGGCAAAAGACAGGATTGTGTGGAAAAGGGAGAGGGAGGCATTTGCCCTGCAGTGAGACAATACAGGCTATTTAGATTAAATTAGATTATATTATCTTGAGTTTTATGTAGCATTCTACTCTTTATAACAGAAGAGTAGTACCGCGCAGACTCGCGCGGCGTTCGAGTACGGTTCGGATGTGAAAAGTCCACAGCGTAGAGACCGAATTTTGCTCTGAAAAAATAAATCAGGTTAATGGTTTCAGTCAGAGCCTTTCTTTCCTGGCTATGTTGTGGATATCACCATACCTAGTCATAATGCTCAGAATATACCACATACACAAACTTTGGTTTTCATCTAGTAAAAACGTCGATTCTTTAACTTGTGTCCCAAGTAGTGAGATATTAATGCGGGTATTTTTTTTTTATTAGATTTCTCAATACATAGTTTATAACTTACACATATCCACTCAACCACTGGAAGTTATCCATAATCGTCCAGGCGGTGTACCCTGTCACGTTGATGCCGTCGTTTATAGCCAGCAGAACCTAGAACACAAAATTATTAAGAAGTATTATCGTATCGTAACCTAAGAACCATGTAGTCACCGGATTTAAAGAGCCAAAACCAAGGTACCTTTATATCCCATGAGGGTTGTAAAAGATATCACACGAAGATATGCCATCAGCATCATATCCTCGTCTTTATTTCCCGAAGAGGCAGACAGAGGTGTGTAAAAGTAAGTTGCGTAACTCATTATTAATCACAGTCCGAATCATTTTGATGGATATTGCTAATCCATTGCTTCATATGTTCTAAAAATTTGTCTGCTCAACAACATAAATAACGCAATGAATGTTGTTGAACTGTCAAAATGACAGCCACTTCTACTGTTAGTGTGTTACGTAAGTACCCTCCGCCTTGCAACCACTTAATCGAATGGAAATTCAAACACAAGGAGTCCAGGCTGTTCATGAAAGTTTCTCTTGCAAAACTCTTATTATATCCAGCCCCTACAGACAGTATCTAGGTTATCAAGCCGTGTAGTGGTCTTGCGGCAAAACCACTAACTATTTCCCGTTGCATTCCGTTCCGTTTTAGCAATCACCGTATCCTAGCTGTCTAGCCTTTTCCCAACTATGTTGGGGTCGCTTTCCAGTCTAACTGAATTCAGCTGAATAGGTACCAGTATTTTACATGGAGCGACTGCCTATATGACCTCCACAACCCAGATACTGGGTATCCTAGCAACTGTTTGAGCCATAATTCCGGCTTCTCCAAAAACATTGCCGTTTTTACCTGTTCCAAATGATCTCTGTAATACTCCAGCCGCTGTGTGTCCACCAGGCCAGGGTCCAGAGAGGGCACTCCATTCTCGGTGATGACGATCTCCTTGACGTCGTACGTGGAGTTTAGCCAGTGCAACTGCTCGCGAAGTCCTTGCGGATATACCTTAAAGAAGGACCTTGAGTTAATCACCAGCATTCGTTAAGAAACATAATTTATTTTTAAAGTTAAAGTGTATGTAAGGAACGTAGCATGCAGGGGCGTAGCTACCGCCGTATCAGCCGTATCAATGATACGGGGCCCCCGGGCTACAGGGGCCCCTAACGCGTGTAAGCAAAAATAAGTAAAATGTTAGTCACTTAATCTCGTGCTTCCCGGGAAAAAAACATAAAAAAAACTGTCATACGTGCCTATAGAGTTTTCACTTCAGAAATGACAAAATTCTAAATGACAATTTCTAGGAGGAAGCGATAACTTATAATCAATAAATATTTATTTTAATTTAATGCAAGCATTTTTGTTTCTTTTGTGAGAAATCTTTACCCTTCATTTGGGCCCCCCAACTAATTTTGATACAGGGCCCCTCCAAGGCACGCTACACCACTGGTAGCATGTGGCGTTCTGTAGTTTCCGGTTATAACCCCATGGGAAGAAGGCGTGAGTTTGGACGAGGACAGGGGACACCAATGGTGGCCCAGTGGTAACCGCTCCAACTTACAAGTTGTAGGTTGTGGGTTCGAATACAGGCAGACGCTTCACTTTGTTTAACTCTAGATTACTAAACTATCCTACAAGTGACGTTGTTACGAAACATTCGTAAAAAATACGACAGGAAAATAAAACAATAAATTTACGAATCATACATTTTAATTATTTTAGAAATTACAATTACTTATTCTTTGGGTTTAAGAGTTCACATAATAATGAAAATAGTTTAAATTTTTTTACTCTACACAGTTTGAACACATGTTTTTCGCCCTACATTATGGCTCTTTTACATTTCATGCAAAAGTTAGTTGTCATTTTTCTAGCCTTAGACGGACACAAGGCACATGTTTTTCTAGAATTTGATTCTTGCATAATTGCCGCTTCAGGATTAGCTTCAATACCTAAGATACCTTTTATGAGCTCTTTGATATCTCATCGCAATGTTGGAGTAATTATTCTTTCTTTTAGGTAAGATTCCATAAGAGCATCAGCCATTTCGAAAACGAAGTCGCGCCTGGATTTACTTTTTTTTTTGTTTCTGCAATTGTTGCTAACATAAATGATGTATGAGTTTATAATTTATAGGTAATTTTAACTTTGTTTTTTTCAGGAATTATGATTTTGCCGGCGTAAATTTTACGATAGTTTAATAATCTAGGGTTAAATAATTTCATGACCACTGCTCTCAAAATAGTAAAAGAAAACATCTTGAGGAAACCTTTATGTATGTACACATGTGTTAAAGTGTTTTTTAAACCAATTTATCATTAAGTGTTCTTAGGACACACAGAATGGTCCATGAGTTTCAATAAAATATCTACTGGTATTCAGCTGCATCCGATTAGACTGGAAGCCGATCTCAAGATAGGTGAGAAAAAGCTAGGCAGACGATGACCATGAAACTTGTTATTTGGTATGTTTTTTTGTAAAATAGTTTTTTTATAACATAATAAAACTCTACAAAAATAATGTTAAGTATCTACACTTACCAAACTGTATTTTTGTAGATTTTTATCAAATCATTGTTTCGTAGGTCATTCATAATTGTCATTTTTTTGTGATTTATAAAAAACTGCTTATTTCATGAGAATTGCCTGTACCTAGTCACAGATTTATGAATAGATATTACCTAATTCAAAACCCGGCTTTTTAACTAAATATCTAACAGGAGTTTTACACAAAAAACGGATATTTCAAGAAATTACAACAATAGCGGCTGTAGACAACTCCAAAAAAAAATTAAGAATGTTTTTTTTTCTTTTATCATGTTTGGTATCACAAAAATTCGACGTAGTTAGCAATTAAAAATAATTTCAGTAAATGACTTTCATAGTTTCATGGCTCTCACCGCAAACCAGTCAACTGCCGTGGTCTCCCACGAAGGATCCTTATACATGACCGTGTTCAGCTCCTCTGAGCCGTCGAAGAACCATTTCCCTGGTGGTTCCCCTGGCTTCACCCTGCGGACCATTCGAGTTGTATAGTGGTTCAGCGCGTAGAAGTCGTAGGTTCCTTAAAAAAAATGAAAACTGTAAATAAACCTCATTACACGTCATTACTCCTCTTTAATAACAGTCTGCGGGACAGTGACAACAGTATTTTGAGGACAGTGGCGGAGAACATCTACTCTCCTATACTGGGACGTGCTGTGGGGGTGATGCACGAGTGAAGTACTTTCGTTACACTTGTGTGTCGTCCACATGAAGCAATCCCAAATAAACAAGTTTTAAATAATACTTTACTAACATTAATTATAAGAAATTTACTAACACAGCGGATCTTATGTTGTCAGAAATAAAGAATTTATTATTATTATTATTACAAGGTTTTAAACTTCTGCCGACTTCATCAGTGATCGTTAGTTTCAAAATCGCCTTTGGGCTACGCTGCTTGGATGCCTCCCCTTCACACCCTGGTATAACAAAACTTGGATTTACGACACTTAAAGAATTATAAGTCCTATCTGCCAGTACCCGGACAACTTTAACCACTATAGAAAACATAGGCGTACCTCTAACCAATTCTATTTCTTCGGTTGTGAAAGGCGGTAGTCTGGGATGCGCATAGCCTTCCTTCTTCGCGTTTTCATTTAACAGTTTCTCTAGTTTTCGTGGCCATCCACCTTCCTTGGAGTAAATAGCGTGAGCGTATCGACCTTCCTATACAAAGAAGAAAATGTGAACATGAGCCAATTTCTTTGAGACTTTTTTTTTGTAAGTGTATGGTGTGTAATACCATCAAATTGTTAAGAACGTTATGCTGCGGGCTTACGGCTTCTTTCACCTTCTGTATATACCAAGAATGCCTTGGAAAGCATGTTAAGCCATTGGTTCTGGCCGTCATTCGTAGATCTTTGACAGTCGTTACGGGTCATCAGAAGCTCGAAAGTCTGACGACCAATCTTACCCAGGGGGATTACCAGTAATTGTGTTGTAGTGGTCAGATAAGCAGCCGCTCCGGTATTCAGCTGCATCCAGTTAAACTGGAAGCTGACCCCAACATAGTTAGAAAAAGGTTAGACAGATGTTGATGACATCAACGTTATAAAAGTAATTATGTAGCTGCAATTAGGCACAAATACTCATACCCAGTGATCTATAGTTAGATCAGTCACTTCTTGATCTTCTGGCGTCAATGGCTTGAACCAGAAGAACAGTGTTGCTATCGACAATTTACCTGGAAAGGGTAGATTTATTCTGTAAGTCTTTTTATGGAAACGTTTGGTAAACTGTAGGAGAAAAGGATTTTTTCTACGCGACGTTGACGCGTGCCGCTCGTGTGTATGAACACTTAGACAGCAATTCAGATAAATTGCTAATGAGGCTTTCATTTGCATTGTTTGTTGTGTATTGTTGTTTTGTTTATTGTTTTTGTTCGTTGTTGTTTGTTTGCGCTTTATTAAAATAAACACACTCACGCTCTCACTTTATTTTAATTATTTTTACGTTTTTTGACATTTCACGGAACTCTGGGGTCCCGGACTTACCGTATTGCAGGGTATGGACACAAAGTTATTGGATTATGAAGTTGGGTGGCTAAAGCGAACTGGTTATCTAGGACTATCGAGAGACTATTAGGTAATGTTTTATATAAATTACACACATAAAATGGCAGGGTGTGACTTGCACACTCAATAATGGACCCCCGAAAACGTTCTCTAGCACATAGTGACGTAGCGACAAGGGGGCAACATGTCCTGAGGTGCTTATGAGTAGTGGAGAGGTATTCCACGGCTATCAAGAAATCAATCCCTATTTATTTTATTAAGCTATTACATAGCTTTTATCGCGGGCTTTGAGCGCGGCGACCGAATCAAGAAATTCCGTAACGAAAAAAAACCTAACACCCCCACTCCGACCGGCACAGCGGTGCGCCGTTGAAAGCCGTGCATCGTCTAACTTCGTTTCAGTTCGGCAGACTTCGGCACGGTGTTTGTGTGCGTGCGACTAGACGTCTGCGTGTAGACATAGTTTAATAAACAATATTAACTTCTCATTTATTCAATAAAAGAAAAAAAAATTGTTTTCTTAACGCTCAAAAATATTGCATAAATATTATAAGTGCATAAGCTATGCAATAGCTTTACCGCGGCAGTCCCCGAGTGACACACGTATTTTTTTTTTAATACGTTTTAGCACACACAAGAAGAAACGACGCGACGTGACGTGCATGAGGTGCAAGGAAACACCCAAAGACCAGACATAAGTACTTACCATGATACTTATCCCTATAGAGCTCATCATAGATCCTGTAGGCCCTGGCGTGAGCCATCAGCAAGTTCTTATTGCACAGATACCTGCCCAGCATCGGATCATCGAAGAATGGGGCAATTTGCTTCTCATACCCTGCGTCACATATTATATAGGGTTCGTTGATGGTGAGCCAGTATTTCACGCGGTCAGCGTAGAGGGAGAAGACCACTTCAGCGTAGTCTGCAAACCAGTCGGCAATAAGGGGGTTGGCCCAGCCACCTGGAAATTTTATGTAAGAGTTGGTAATTGAAGTGTTCGTTAAGTCTTATTACGTTCATCATATCTTATTACAAAACCTCCAAAGCCAGACTTCCTTGCATAGGGTCCTGGGTTTAATAATATAGAGAAGGCAAAGAGATGATCAGTCTTGATGTTTTTTTTTTTTATATACAGTTGATTTCGATTACCTCACCATCTGGTCGGTTCCGTCACTTTTAAGTACAAACAATACACTGCGCGGTGATATTTATATCGTACAAGCAGTAAAACAGATCTCAGACAGATTATCTAGTTAGTATTTAAACATATCGATTGTCGAAGTTCCACTAACTCTTCGCCAGCCTTTTTCGCAGTCACAAGTAAATGCTAACCTAGATCTTGCAAGGACTGCGGCAGATCAAAGTGGTATATTGTGACAAGAGGCTGGATGCCCTTCTCCAGTAGACCGTCGATCAGATTGTTGTAGTAGTTCTTGCCATCCTCACTGATGTGGTTGGGGTATCCACTCGGAAGTAAACGGGACCACGATATAGAGAATCTGGAAAGAGTAATAAATAACTGGTATCTTTCAAACTTAACAGAAGGAAACGAAATCAAATACTTAATTAAAACCCAAACAAATACCACGAAATACTGGATCGTCCTGGTAGCGTATGAATTTCAACCAATTCTATGAAGAATCGCACATCTTGCACAGCCAAAAATTATCATATTTTCCAGACTGCGTACTCTGGTGGCAGCATACTTCAAATGATGATCCAGATTGCTCAAATTTCCGCCTTTCATTGTACAGTCTACATTCGCTGGAATAGGCTAGTATAAAACTGATATCTAAGGTTGACTGGTAGAAAATGCCTCAGGCATTAAGTCCGCCTTTGTACAGTACTTTGTTTACTTGTGCATAAAGGTTTAATATATAAATAAAATATCTCGTCCACTCGGCCCGACCCGGCCCGCAGCAGGCGTACCGGGCGTCGGCGGAGGGCGGACAAACGCCCTCTTCCAGCCCCCCTAAATGGGTCCAGGGGCGACGGACTTGGGGATGTCCGTCGCCCCCCACACATCAGGACCCGAGGTGGCGGCGCGTAGTGTTCCACGTGCGCCCCTCTTAGACGTCGCGGTGGGAGTCAAACACCTCTCTCCTCCCCGACCCGAAGAGGTGCGGAATGATCGTGCGTTCCCGCGACCCCCGGCGTAGGTGTGAGATGGAACACCGGGGTGGTTTTTAGTCAGGTAGGTATAAAACTGATATGAAAAAAAGTCTTCATGTAGTGATGAAGATATGCCTGTTCTTTTTAGTGATATACCTGTAAATGTTTAGTCCTAGCTCTTCGCACATCTCGATGTCCCTCCTCCACTGGTGGTAGGAGTCACACGCCACATCGCCGTTGCTGCCGTCTACCACCAGCTCGGGACGATCGTGCAGGATCTTGTCAAACATGCTGAGACCTTTATCTGGAACATCATTAATAGCATTAGACTCCGTTCACGGTGTCAAGCAACGCGACTTGCGTCAAGCGACAAGCGCACGCGTAACCTGTTTCTTTCCGTCGCTCCGAGGGACGTCAGGGTGATTCGTGGCATGCTCTTAAGACAATCAACATGAATTACGTAACCAATATTTTGATTTATAAGGATATCCGTGGAGTTTCTTGCCCGTTCTTCTTCCATAGGAACCTACTACGTTTTGGAATCGGCTTCATTTTTCTGACCGACCGACCTCTTAAAAATCCAAAAGTTCCTGTAATTGGTTTATTTGAAATAAATGCTTCGAGTTTGAGTTTGAATCTTTATCTTCCTCGTTTGTCCAGTCTTCCCCAGGTCAAGCAAATTATCATTAGGTTTTCAAAATTACTTTTTCAACAGCATCTCGAAGTCTGGATTTGTGGCCAGTTGATGGCAAAAGTGGTGAAATTTAGGTGTACGATTAATCATCATGACACCTCCAGTGACACAGGCAGTTTGAAATTTAAAAAATACAACTTATACAGCATATTTTCACGGCACGGCAGATTTTCACGATTTGCCGTCACCACATGACGATGGCAGAATAGTCGACATCGGCTCAGTTGGTAAAGAATAAAAAAAAAAAACAAACGAAATCACAACCCAAAAAGCAGTTTCCAATGGGCTTGATTACTTACCACTGACATTCCAGGCTCCTTCCACTTGGTACGCCGCTGAAGCCGCCCCGAACATGAACGAAGGTGGAAACTTCAGCGGTTCCGTGCTCCATGACCCACAGATCAGGATACTAGAAATAACAGTGAAATAGTACTCCTAACAAGTATCAGAGTACACACTTGCACAGGGTTTCGTGACTTCAGCAAATGAAACTGCACTGCATTTCACTGAAGTCCGTTTAAGACAGAAAAATCCCCTCATTGCCATAGAAATTAGGTTTCTATAAGTTAGTTAGTTTCTTAGTTATCCAAATTTTTCATACAAAGTGTGCTCAAATATTTATATCTGTAAATTTGTTTTATATAACACTTTTACATACCAATACAAAAAAATGGTTAAAGCTAGATCTAGATGAGGTTAGCGTTGGTATTACTATACAGTGAACATTCGAGAGGCACATGAAAAACCAATATTATAAAGTAATTAAAACATGGGTTCTTAATAATAATTTATGTTTCCAATTGATGTTATTTCAAGTTAAACAAATATAAACTTTATTTTAATGTGTTATTTTAAAGTTGATTTCAGAGTGACCAGCACTATTGAAAAGTTATAAAAATGTTTGGAGTTGTAGCATAAACTGAACTATATTTAAGGAATTAAAGTTATTTTTCCAAAAATATTTACATATTTGGCAACTAAGGCGAACGCAGATTTGCTTATGCCGTTTTAAAAGGGTACAACTACATAAATACGAAAAACTTTATTCCGTGAATCATAAATAAGAATTTCAAAATACCGATAATCATAATTCCGAATGGTTCAAAATTCAGAATATAACAACTCCGACTTATCATTACTCCTATTTATATAATACCTAAATTTCAACATTCCTAACGTTTATAATTACTATTCTCAAAATACCGAGTTTCAATAGATCGAATAAGAAAAAGTCCGACTTAATGATAATTCGAAACTTCAAAAATACGAACATTATTTCTGCAGCAAGCATTGTTTCTGTCACGGCTCCGGCGCGGCGCTGCTGCGGGGTTTGAGCGGCTCCACGCGAGCTTATCGTCGCAGATGGTTTTAACGCTCACCACCACAGCTTCGGCTTTCTGGCCGGCCTCAGCCGCGGCGGCGGGCCTTCAAACCACCTGATCCTCAGCTCGCGGGCTGCCCCACCCCTCCGCGCCTACGCGGGCTTAAATTACACTCTAGGGTAGGGCAGACAAGACTGCGTGAAGTCGGTTTTGCTGCAAAACCGACTTCACGCAGTCTTGTCTGCCCTACCCTAGAGTATTGACCGACGTCTTTTTTGCTATATTGTATTTTTTTTTCAATGTTAAATTAAAATACTGTCATAAAAAGTCAACATTTTGTGCTACAAAATTTAGTGACAGAAACGAATCGATGCAAATTTAGCAAAAAAGACGTCGGTCAATAATTTTCGATAAAATGAAATCCGAACAAATAAAATTCGGAAAAGTGATTCAAAATCCTAATAAAATTTTAGTAGTTTATTCGAAGTATTGAAAATCGGAATGTCGTTTTTCGGACCGAGAACCCTTCGAGCATATTTTGATTCTTCGAACGTATAAAAATCGGAAAACTAACAAATCGCATTTACGACTTCCGGTAAAATAAATTTCGTGATTATAATTCTTAGGTATTGTGAAATTCGGACTTTTGAAAATCGGAACATCGAATTTCGTTATAAAATATTTCGGAGTATTAGGGTGTTCCCGTTTTAAAACAATAAGAATAACATATTTTGTTTGTAATTCCACCATTCTGTAAGAAATAAAATTTTAGGGTTCCGTACACAACGGGCGCCAACGGGATCCTATTGCCTACTCCGCTATCCGTCCGTCCACCCGTCTGTCGCCACAGGGATGTATCTTTTGAACTGTAATAAATTGACCACGTTGGATGGCAATGCTGATTCTTTGGGCTAAAAATAGGCCAGCCCTCTGGTCACGTGATGAGTCAACCAACCGCTTGGCGATGTCCCATAAGGTTGTTACAGCGCCGTTTGAGGTTTTCTGCTCCTGCAGCAGCCGCCCCAGCACAGCCCACCGTGCTAGGAAGGTGGGATGGCGCGAGGGTGTCGACAGGTTACACCAAAGGTCTACCCAACTTCCAAGGCATTATGGTCATTCCATCTGGTCTCTTCCCACCATCGGGTTCTAAAACAGCTGGTAATGGTTAAAGCTGGCGTGCCGTGCCAACATTAAACTTACCAGCATTCTTGCTGCTGGATAGGCAGTCTATCCGAATTATCGTGCAAATCGGCCTGAACTCAATAAATATTTTAAATGCTGAGAAGTTAGGCCGTCGAGGCCGCTGGAAGACCCACTTCGGAAGGAGCTAACGGCTGCAATCAGCTGGGGGACAGTAACATTAAAAGGCGTTGAATCCCGATCGAGAGGGGGGAGACCATCCGCAGGCGCTGGATGTTTACTCTACAGGGCTGAAAGGGTTTCTGGAGAGTAGGTCACCACCACATCGCTATTTCAAAGTAGCCTGGCCGCTCCCCTGATATCAACTTCGCTTGATTTGGATTTTAAAATTTTCACTAGGTATATTTTAGAGAGTTGGATTATAAAAATCCATTTCGGATACATCCTAAGTCTAAGATATTTTTCCGACGTTTTTTCTCGCATTTATTTTTCATAAAACCACTTCAAATTCATAGATTAAGATACAAATTTCATAATAAGTACTTACCTGAATACAACCACACTGATATAATTCATTCTCACGACTGAGTTATGAGTCTTAATAGACTATAACAATTTAAATTATTAAGTCAACTAACTGCGAGCAAGGTAATCTGAATTAAACCACAATGAAACAATACAATGAGAAAGCCTTTAATTGCATGTTGATAATTCAATGACGTTCTCGACTACATAAAATGACATCGTTCAACGAAGCCTTCTTAAATTTAAAAAGCGCGTTTTTTAGTTTTTTTTATTACTACATATTTTTAACTTTAGCGACTATATATTCTTCATTAAGTTAATACGTATAAAGTCAACGAAGCTATGACGATTAGGGGCTACTAGCAAACTCGAGGGGTCTACCAGTATCCCCTTAAGAATTCCACTATCCACCTCTTGGCTCCATCATCAGACCCGCGACACCAAGGGCAATATATTTGACTTGTCAAAAGGAATCCTAAGACCCCAAATTCGATGGATTTACCAGTAGTTTCTTAAGAGTTCCACTATCCACCTCCTGGCTCCATCATCACACCTTCAACATCAAGTGCAATATCATGGACTCATCAAAACGGAACCACACGAAAAAAAAATCTGCCTAGCCTTTTCCCAACTATTTTGGGGTCAGTCTCATCGGATTTAGCTGAATACCAGTATTTCACATGGAGCTACTGCCTGTCTGACCTCCAAAACCCATTTACTGGGTTATAGTCCGAGAGGCAAATCATTTCAACATTTCTGAAATTATGATTTTGCAATAAAATGAAAGTTAAAGTACAACCGATGACTGTATTGAGCGTCAGCTGCTTCTATCTCGGGGGACCTACATGTGGGAAAATTTATGGTATGTAAAATAAAAATCTCAGATAAAATACTGAAGATTCAATAATTTTTCTACTCTATGTTCAAATAATGAAAGTCTGAAAAATAACAATCAGCTACATTTACCAGAGTGGATTATATTATTAGTCAGCTAAGCTTATCAACATGTAATTAAATTTACTGTAGAAAAATAATTCCTAAACAATGAAACTATATGCAACTTGCTTATTACACAATTATGTTGATAAAAAATTATAATCAGCTGCACTATTAGTGGGGGGAAGGACGTCAGCTGGGGGATTACAGGAGTCGAGCGCGCATATGAGTTGAGCGGCGAATTATTTAAATAACTTTATAACTGACCGTTTACCCCTCATTAGATTCTTAGCTGACTATTAATTTAATAAAATATAAGGTTTAATTTATTAACCATACGAATTTCAAACACTATATTATACGATACGCCTTGATAAGACTGTTTCTCAGATTTCCAGGCTACTAACGACCCGTAACGACTGCCAAATATCCACTAATGACAGCCGGGACCAACAGCCTAACGTGCTTTCTTAGCTTGAGGCACGGCCCCTCCGTGCCTCTTGAATAGTCTTGATATGTAAAGATGGTAACTCATCCATGGACCAATCGCGGCAAGCTTGCAAGCTTAACCTGAACGATCGACCCGGTGTGGCTGTAATTATTTAGCCTCAAGGCCCTCTTAATGGATCGACGAAGCTTATTACCATACGATAAAAGTTAAAAGTTACGACTGGAGCTGAGTATACCCGATTCAGCGCCAATCATGATGCGATTCAGTGTCACCGACCGACTGGAGCTGAGTATACCCTATTAAACCTATTCAACGAGTCATCGGAGCCTGAATCCTGATAGTTCAGTTTCGTTCACTGCTCAGAAGAAGCAAAGTGCGCCTAAAGGAATTTTTGCTTCGAAAATGTTTTTGCATAACAATTTGGCGAATATTGCACTGTTTTACAATTAGATGATATATTTTTTTAGTAGCCATTAATGTCCCACAGCTGGGCAAAGGTCTCCCTACTCTCTTTCCACCTCTCTCTGTGCAGTTGGATGATATAATAATAATATTATTAGCATCAAAACATTATTTTCAAACTACCGTACGGTGGTGCCTATAAAAGCAGAGCGCCGCCAGTACTCGCCCCTTACTCCGTCTGAAGCAGTCGTCGGGATAACATCGTTTTGTATTATTATTATTGTAATTCGGGAATCGGGAAGTATTGTTTTAACCCTTAACTGCATCGTGATGAAAATTTCCATCAAGCAATCCAATGCCATATATTCGTTTCGACAGAGCACGGGGATTCCCCAATTGTTAGAGATATTCAATTCATTTTGTTCCCAGTAGATTCGTTCTGATTACATAAAGATGTAAATTTCCACCAGGCCATTTAGAAAGAAAAAAAAAGTGTTTTTATGAATATATTTTTTTTAATTATTTTTCCTTTCTATAGAGCTAATGTTATATCCAAATAAATTGAATTTGCTTAATAAGTAAAAATCATGCAATTAAGGGTTAAGTTTAAAATTGTATTTGTGTTCAATTCGTGTATTTTTTTTTAATAAAATTAATATCAACCGCTATTAATATTTTATTTATTTATTTATTCCTTTAATTCAGGCAACTAGGGCTGATAGAAAAAAAAATACATACCTAACTACTACTACAAACATAAGAATACTTTATAAACTAGTTCGAGTACATACAAAATTACCACAAATACAATACTATAATAATATAACTTAAAAATACTATAAATACATACAACATAACACACTTATACCTACTACTGCACACGAAGTGTCGGCGTCGTGTTTCGCTGACTGGTGTCATGTAGCCGGCCACGAAACCGGCGATCCCTTTGGCCAGAAATCCTCCTTGAGAAACTTCTCGAGATGATGTGTCGGAACACGCACCACGAACGACTTGAAGTTCCTCTTGTGACGCGGCTCCAACTTCTCGACCCTCAAAGTCCAGTTAGTCTTCACACGCAGGTACTCCACGATCTCCTCAACCATCGTGGAGTGGATGGGAAGGTACGATGTGTAGTACTTCCCCGTACGAGATTCCTCACAAATACTTCTACTAGTAGGTACAGACGCCAGCACATCAAACTACCCGAAAATGTCAAATTTTCCCAATCAACTTTTAGCAATAAAGTTGAAAATCTACTAAAGAAATTTGACAGATTGTAGTAGCTTGATGTGCTGGCGTCTGTACAAAAAGTGTTTTTTTTTTTTGCAGAGGCACCATGGCCATTGTCACTCCTTTTGTCCCGTAGATTTTGAAATTAATATATAAACGGTTGATACCTGTTGGAACTAGGTAGAACTATACATTTTTATTTGTTTTGTTGTCTGTTTTGATTAGGTAAAGGGTCAGATGATGGGGGATGGATCTCTGTCAGACGTTTCGTGACATTGATAGACACAGGAAACTCGCCAAAATAAAACAACACCATTTTTTATTGAAAGATTTTTAAAACCTATTATTACTTTTTCTTTACTTAAAAAATATTAACATTTCACTTTTCAACAACATAGGTACATACCTAACTCTTATACTCGGTTTCTGACTCTAGGATTTGAATTTGAGAACTTATCAAACTTACATCTTTGCAAAAACTTCGCGAACTGCATTAAAGGAATCACCGTAATGTTAGAGTTTGGCCAGTTCTGAACATCAAATTGGCAATTAGCTGGGCCCACACCGCGCATTTGGATCCCGTTCCTGCCGCGTCCTATCGGAGCGCACTGGATCGTCCGACGTGGACCAAGCTAAGCGGCACTAGAGCGTGCGGCAGGATCGCGGGTTTCCTAAAACGAATAGTGCGAAAGAATCTCCGATCCATGATCGTGGAGCGCTAATCCAAATTCGGATCGTCCGGCGTGGACGATACAAAAGCTGGCTCCGAACCGAACGATCCAGTACGCTCCGGACGCGGCGGGAACAATGCGCGATCGGCGTGAAGGTGCCGCGTGGGATCGGAGCGCATTGGGTCGTCAGGTGTGGACCCAGCTAATAACTATTCAGAAACTTATATTTTTAAATTTACAAACTTATATTTCTTTTCATATATGTAAGAATTTTTTTATAATTGGTAGGTATCTTTATAATAAGCTAAACAAAATTAACATCAGCGTGTAGAAAGTCATAGGAGCGACTCCTGGTCACTTTGGAGTAGAACCGCGCAGATTCGCGGGGCGTGCGCTTGCGGTTCGGATCCGTGAAGTTCACGGCGTATAGTCCAAAGCTAACACTAAAAGAAAATAATCTTTGTAATAGTCTTTGTTTGTTAGTAGTTGTTCCGGGTCTGGCTGTTTGTGTACGTGAGTTTAAATGTTTGTAAACGCACCCACAATACAGGAGATATTCCTAGTGTGGGGCAACGATTTAATAAAAAAATAAAGTTAGTGGTCCCGATTCTGTTGTTCACAAACTAAACTATATTTAAGTTCAGAGCATCTTTTCCTCTGCCTATCAAAAAATGATACGTACTTGTATCCGGTAAGCCACTCAAAATTATCCATTAGTGTCCAGTGGATGTATCCAGTCACATTGATGCCATCTTGTATCGCGTATTGTATCTGAAAACACATTTTTTATTAAAAAAATCTTGCGACGAATCGTCGAGTTACCGAAAATATGAAGTTTTGGGGCTTATTTCACCGGGAAACCATGGTGGCACAAACAAACGTGGCCCAAAAATGTATGATTGGTTGCGCTTTACCATTATAAAATGGCAATGATGGCAGGGGGGGACATCGACGCGTAATCTTTAACCCATTCCGTGCCACCAACGCACCAGTTGCGTTCAGCAGGGTGCCACTGTTTTTTTTTTGTAAATTTACAAAAATTGGTAGACTTTTTTTTACTAACAGCCGCACGGGTCAATCGAAGGCTATGTACGTGTTAGCATACACAAAAATCTCGACTATTTAACTAAATTATTAGTGTTTATGCTTTTGAGTTGCGGCAAGCCATAGATGAATATTGATCAAAAACGGTGGGAAAAGTGTTAACCATGACACACATGATTCTACACGAAGAAATTTTTCGGGTTCGATCGGACGCGGCACGAGCACGATTCAAGTGCACGGTCGGTGTGGACGTACCGCACGCGATCCGAGCACACGCAGTGGAGAGCGTCATTCGAGCACAGACGGTGAAGCGCGTGCTCCGTGAAGCAGCTGCTCCGAGTATTGTCGGTTTTTTTGACAATGCTGGAAGGCGCCTCAGCCGTTTGACACGCTTGGTGTGGACGGTTGTCTGTGGATCGGGCAATCGTGCAATCCATATCGAGCGTGTGTTCAACTGAACTTAATCTAGCTAAAACATGGATCGGCACTGGTGCATGCGGCAGGATTGCGGGTTTCCTAAGCTGTGGACCTATCTGTTGACTAGTCTTGATTGGTTGCGTCGTTTACGGCTATTAAAATATTGGGGCATACGAAAACTTCGTGCCGTTATGTGATGTAAATAAAATTACTAAAATAACTATTACAAATCTAATCTATATTAATCTATTATATATTTACCATTTTGTTCAATCACTTGCTGCATCTTTCTACTAACTCATTAATTCCACTTTTATAAAATGATTTACTCTGAGAGTCAAAAAAATTTTGAAGGTGATTTTCAATATCTTCCAATGTTTCAAAGGTTTTTCCTGATAAAAAGTTTTGAAGTGATCTGAAAGGGTGGAAATCTGTTGGGGCCAAGTCCGGAGAATAAGGTGGATGCATGATAGTATCGCAGCCGAACTGGTGTATTTTTCTTTGTGTCATGATCGCCACATGGGGCCTGGCATTATCATGATGAAAAACAACTCCGTATCTGTTGGCTAATGCCGGTCGTTTTTGTTCTCTTGCAGCCTTTAGTTTTTCTAATTGTTGATAATACTTCTCAGCGGTAACAGTCTTATTAGGTTTTAACAATTCATAATATATGATCCCTCAATGATCCCACCACACGCACAACAGTACTATTCTGTCGTGTAATTTTTGCTACGGCACAGTATACGCTGAAGTCTGACCAATGTCGCTTTTTTTTCTCATTACTGTATAGAATCCATTTTTCGTCTCCTGTTACCAGTCGGTGAAGGAATGCTTCTTTTTTCTGCCGTGCATGTAATGAAACACAAGCTTGCGCGCTGTCCAGTAAATTCTTTTCAGTCAATACGTGCGGTATCCATACATCATACTTGCTCACCATCCCGATTTTCTTAAAGTGGTTGAAAACTGTGAATTCAGAATGTCCAAGAGTTGCTGCTAATTCTTTGAAAGTTTGCCGCGGGTTTTGCGTTGTTTCTTCCCTGAGAAGTTCATCATCAATGACCACAGGTCGACCGGAGCGAGGCTCATCCTCCAAAGAAAAATTTCCCAGTCGAAATCTAGCAAACCACTTTCTACAAGTCCTTTTAGATAGCGCGTCGTCACCATAAACACAACAAATATTTGTTGTGGCCTCAACTGCGTTTAAACCTTTTTTAAACTCATAAAGCATAATGTGTCGTAATATATGTCTATGTAGTAGATGTTCTTTATGATGACTCATCGTTATTTACAAAAAAGAAAAATGTTTTGAGCACCGTTCAAAGATGTATGATACGTATTACAAACAACACTATCTGCAGCACACTAACACGTTTCTACACGTTGCATTTGCAATCGCTACTTATAGAAATACGACACCATCCGAGCGGCTTCGAACGCGGCACTAACTTTCCGAATGACCCAATACTAGTGTTGTAACATCCTGCCTACTCGTTGGTGATTCGAGTTTGTAAGACGTTATTTTTGAGTAGGTCGTTTTGTTTTACAATGTCGTCTTTGTCACTAAAACCAGCATGACAGCTAGATGTGCCAAAATTTCCGTACCTGTTCCAAGTTATCTCTAATATACTTCATTCGTTTCCAATCGTCTGGGCTGTCTTCTATGTCGACATATCCATTCTCTGTTATCATTATCTCTTGGACTCCGTACGTCTTTCTTAACCAGTGCAGCTGCTTCCACAGACCTTCAGGATACATCTGGAAGAGAGTTATATAGTTTGTGTTAGTCATCATTGTTATAATTTTAAATCATCGTGAGGCGTGTCCTAGAACGAATAGTTCGAAGACATGTGCCAACCCGCACTGGGCTCGTGTGGTGGATAACGACTCACTCCCTCTCACAGAGGAGGTCTATGACCCAGCAGTGACAACATATAAGCTGATTATGATGTATGCATTAATTTATTAGAGTGATATATGGAACTAGTTTTGTGCCTAAAGGTGCTCCCTAACCGGGAACGTTCGCCTGTAATGTAACATTCCAGATTCGATTTTGAGCATTACTTTACAATACTGCCTCCCTGACTGAGGAGCATTCGTCTGTAATGTAACATTAGATTCGATTTTGAGCATTTAGTTGATTCCACAATGTCAGCCGAAGCGGTCGTTGTGCTGAGTGCAATCATATTGTATTATTTTGGAGAAAAATTATTTCTTTGGGGACAAATAAAAAATCATATCTGGCAAAACTGGTGCGTTCACTTTACTGCCACTGATCACTGAGCGGGACGTGCTGTGCGTCCACGACACGCTCAATTACAAGTGGTGCGCATTTATGTTACAAGTTGTATCAAATTATTATACATTGTATCAACAAGTTGCGCACTGTAATGCTCAGTTCTCTTCCCTGACCAATGTAATGCTCGAATCTAAAACATTACAGATTTTGCACTGCAATGCTCGGTTCTCCTCCCTCACTGATTTAATGCTTGACTCTGTAACGTTAGATTACAGGGGGAATGCTCCAAGTGAGGGAGCACCTTTAAGAAAAAGAGTGCTTACAAGCCTTACAATAAGTGCTTCTCAATGAATCTTTAAAGAAAACTGCTAGAATCACTACGCTCTGCAAACATACTGGCAACGTTATTTACATACAACATCCCAACACCCCTGTCTTCCGTGAAGGGTTAGGCAGAGGTGTAGAGAAAGAAAAAAAGAAAAATGGGGTTATTTGTCACAGAAACACGTGCATACAAAAAGATAGACTTTAATTCTAATACTCGTAGTTAGGAAAAATAAAAATAAAATATATCTATAATCCCGGCCCAGGCTTCCACTCAGCATGGTGCTGTGCTGTGCTGTGCTGAGCGTATACGCTGTATTCCCTATTTCACATAAACATGGACACTTATGAAGCGTCAGAAACTAGGTGCACAGTTCCAATTGGTCGTTTCCTGCAGAAGAGCCGGCAAGAAACTCCACGGTTACTCTTTTAAAAATATTTTTTTTTTACAACGTTTTCAAATTATACGAGTAGTATTAATAAGTATGAGAAGACAGTCTAGGCCAAAACCTAGGTAATCTTATAGCACTATGTAGATTCTTACCGCAAACCAGTCAACACTACCAGGAGCCCAGGAAGGATCGTTCTCCAGCACTATGCCAAGTTCTTTTGATCCATAGAACGGCCAGGACCCTATCACCTCACCAGGCTTTGCCTTGCGTACCTTTCTTGTCGTGTAGTGATTTAAGCCGTAGAAGTCATATGTTCCTGGACAGAGAATATTTTTGGTTAAGAAAAGGCGCTACACGGTGGTTCGGTATCGAGAGGGAGATGAAAGCGCAGAACTTAACTCCTATGACAAACCAGGACAGATTGTTCTGGCGTCGCTGTACAAAAAGACCCGACCCCAGATAGAACTGGGAAGGTTGAACTGCGAGATGCCATTCAAAAAAAAAAAAAAAAAAAAAAAAAAAAAAAAAAAAAAAAAAAAAAAAAAAAAAAAAAAAAAATAGAACTGGGATTAAGGGATGGAGGAAGAAGAAGAAGAAGAGGCTTAGATATTAAAGTATTGCTCTTATCTCTACCGTTACCGCTTCCCATTCTTGGGTGTTCGTAAATTTTCGATTATATTGGCCAATGTTGGGGTCAGCTTCCAATCTGACCATATTTCATATTCATATTCATAATCTTTATTGTGGATCATAGGTAGTTTACAGTTGTATTAGTTAAAACAAATATGAGCAGCTATGTCCCGCCGCGTAGGCATACAATAAATTAAATTAAATACATAGTAGGTAATTATTAACAATTAGGTACATAATTAACATATTTAAAATTATTAAAACTGTAACACGACGATTTACGCCATCTACCAGATTGTATGCACAACACTATGCCACCCGAGTAGATCGCAACACAAACAAGATCAATCATCGATAAAGACGATAACAGCAACAGTACTTACTAGCGACATCTAACATTCGACATGTGAAGTGTCCGTGACGACAACGAAGGTTACCACTACATACAAGCGTGAGATTGAAGACACACACATTAGTGGGTCAAACCGACTATATAAACGGTCAACCACGAAGGAACAATCAGTCGCTACCTAGACGGCTCAGAGGTCGATAGCCCCGCAGTCACCTCTGTTGCCTGAAGCTTGAACTGAGCGGAGGCCACGTCGCCCTCAGGAATAGCATAGCTAGGAGGTTAAGGGATAGGATAGCCCCGCAGTCCATCCCTAAGACCACACATAGGTTTTGTCTAGACCACTTTTGTACCCTAGAACTAAGTATTGTCTACAGTAAATAAATTCCTAACTGTCATCGTTGGTTTCATTCAACCGCCACCATTATATTGGCGCCCAACGTAAATATTTATCTACCCGCAAGTTTTACAAAGTACCCTCATTTATAGACGGAGTACAGTACTTGCTGGATCGGATTAGCAATATACCCTCAAGAGATATAATTTTGACATGATGGAGAAAAAACAAGATATGGTGATGATGACTCAGGAACAATTCACTGCACTCATAACAAAGGTATCTGAAGTAAACGAAAGTGAAGGTAGACACACAAAAAGTTTTGCTGCGTGTACAAAGCAATACGACGGTGAGAGAAATTTTAATAAAGTTGAAGAATTTGTGACCGCCATCTCAGTTTACAAGAAAATTGAGAAAATCAGTGACGAAGACGCCTTGGAAGGTTTAACTTTGTTACTATCTGGTGCTGCTGCTACGTGGTGGAACGGTGTAAAAGACGACATTAAAAAGTGGACACAAGCTCTCGATGCCATTAAGTCTGCTTTTGTGCCGAAAATGCAACCACACGAAGTTTATTTGAAACTATACTCGAAGAAGCAAACAACTGAAAAAATTGATGCATTTGTGTGTGAAAAACGTGCCCTACTGGCTCAGTTACCTGCAAAAAGACATAAGGAAGAAGAACA
This sequence comes from Eremobia ochroleuca, assembly GCA_949629135.1. Lineage (NCBI taxonomy): Eukaryota > Metazoa > Arthropoda > Insecta > Lepidoptera > Noctuidae > Eremobia > Eremobia ochroleuca. The sequence goes on from OX451407.1 coordinate 3,359,369, forward strand.
TTTGGACTTTGTTTACGGGCTTCTCAATATAACCTACAAAAACGAGATTGCTCGCACGGAAGTGAAGTCGTTTGCTGAACTTCTGGATCGTGGTCGTCATATTGAGAGTCTGCTCAAGGAAGCTGGTGAGGTAACGACATCAACACAATCAGAACAGAAGCCGCTCGAGAGATGTTCTTTTTGTGACAAGAAGGGACATACTTTTGACGTATGTCGCAAAAGGGTTTCAGAACCAAAGGAAACGGTAGTATCTCAAACAGAAAAGAAGCCAAGTAATACACGTCCACGAGAACCCGCTGACAACCAATCTTGTGTAGATCAACGTATTGCTTATTCACCAATGAACCCTATTTCATTGTATTCTGTTGATTTTCATTTAAACTCCGATGAAGGAACCATACTTACAAAGAATGAGCAAAAGATGTTCAATGAATTGTTAATTGAGCACAGCGACATCTTTGAGAAAAACACGGAACCAACTCCATTTACACAACATAGAATCGACACAGGCAATCATCCTCTTATTAGTGTTAAGCCCTATGGATTGTCACCAACAAGGCAAAAGCAACTAAGAGAAAAGCTGGATGGTATGATAAATGTTGACTTTGTCGAGGAATGCGATTCCCCATGGTCAGCACCTGTAATTCTAGTTCCAAAAGGAGAAACCGCATCATCGTATGGAAGATTTATTCATAATTTTGCAGAAATTGCAAAGCCACTTACAAACCTAACGAAGAAGAAAATAAGCTGGAAATGGGAACAAGAGCAACAAGATGCATTTCTGAAATTGAAAAATGCCTTGACTACTTCACCAATATTAAAACAGGCAAGTGACGATTTACCCTTTGCTATCAAGACTGATGCCAGCCATTCTGCCATTGGCGCAGCTTTAGTGCAGGGGGAGGGAGAAAACGAGCACCCTGTTGAATACGCAAGTAGACTCTTAACTCAAGCTGGACGCAATTACAGCGTCACAAAAAAGGAAACTTTAGCCATAGTATGGGCTATATCAAGATTTCGTGGTTACATAGAGGGATCACAGTTCACAGCTCCACGACAAGACGGCCCGTATATTATACTGAATAAACATGGAACCTTCACTTATGAAATTGCACACTCAAAAACTCCAGATAAGCCTATTGGAAAGTACCATACGTCAGCAATAACGAAGTTTGAAAAGAGAGACAACGTGACACCCAAACCAACTTATCCGATGCGCCGTAGAGGAAGACCGCGGAAACGAATTGGTGCTGGTACTCAGTCGGGACGACCATAGAGTACCAGAGGGGGAGAATGTAACACGACGATTTACGCCATCTACCAGATTGTATGCACAACACTATGCCACCCGAGTAGATCGCAACACAAACAAGATCAATCATCGATAAAGACGATAACAGCAACAGTACTTACTAGCGACATCTAACATTCGACATGTGAAGTGTCCGTGACGACAACGAAGGTTACCACTACATACAAGCGTGAGATTGAAGACACACACATTAGTGGGTCAAACCGACTATATAAACGGTCAACCACGAAGGAACAATCAGTCGCTACCTAGACGGCTCAGAGGTCGATAGCCCCGCAGTCACCTCTGTTGCCTGAAGCTTGAACTGAGCGGAGGCCACGTCGCCCTCAGGAATAGCATAGCTAGGAGGTTAAGGGATAGGATAGCCCCGCAGTCCATCCCTAAGACCACACATAGGTTTTGTCTAGACCACTTTTGTACCCTAGAACTAAGTATTGTCTACAGTAAATAAATTCCTAACTGTCATCGTTGGTTTCATTCAACCGCCACCATTATAAAACTAATTTGAAATATCTTTCATTAAAATATGTCATAATATTGATTTAAATAAATAGCTTGAATCGAATTTTAATACTTAGTCAAAAATAAAATAAAAGAAAATAAAATATGCAATTTAAATAAATGTCAAAGTAGATTACAATTAATTGAATGTCAGACGAAATATTACATTAGTCAAGTATTATTATTATATACTAGTCAAGTACCTATAGTCTTTACAGTTTGTACACATCATGGTTGAGGTAAACTGTATTGTGCAAGTCAACTGTCAGCTAAGAAATGTTTTACTGAGTAGTAAAACATTTCTTAGCTGACACTTTCTTCCTTAGCTGACTTTACTAGTAGTGACCAGATGCTGCTGAGTACCAGTAATTCTCATGGAGTGACTATTTCACCTCCACAACTCAACTCAATTCAACTCTCAGTTAAGTAATATTTCTAGCTAGTATTGGTGACCATCAGAAACGTTAATAGTTCCAATTTTCTTCGGAGCATTTAAATTTTTGCAATTTTCTACAAACTTCTCTTTCATTCTAGATTCTCAAGTGGAATCTTCGATGTACAAAAATTAAACATACCTCTAACCAGGTCTATTTCTTCGGCCGTGAAGGGGGGTAGCCTGGGAGATTTATAGCCTTCTTTTTTAGCGTTATCGTCCAAAAACTTTTGGATCTTCGGCGGCCAACCCCCCTCTTTTGAGAAGATGGGATAAGCGTAGCGCCCCTCCTGATGAGAAAAATAGGCTGTAGTAAGTGCAGCTATACTGGTATATCATCATCTGCCTAGCCTTTTCCCGACTATGTTGTGGTCGGCTTCCAGTCTAACCGGATGCAGCTGAATAAACCCTCCACAACCCAGATACTGGGTAATACTCGTACGATACCCCTTGGTAAGACTGGTTGTCAGACTTTCGGGCTACTGACGAGCCGTAACGATTGTCAAAGATTCACGAATGACAGCCGGGACCAACGGCTTAACGTGCTTTCCGAGGCACGGAGGGGTCTTAGTATGTGAAGATGGTCACCCATCCACGGACCAACCACGGAAAGCGTAGCTTAACCTGATCGATCGACCCGTGCGGCTGTTATTACTTAGCCACAAGCCCTTCAGCTATACTGATATTTACTAATACTATACAGCGTGTAACGGAAGGGGGGTATCAACCCTGAAGGAGGTGAATGTGCTCATGAAACTCAACAACTTTCCCCAAAGAACATAGGTCGAAATATGAAAAAAAAATTTGGCCCTCCCATAGTAAATCAATCAGCTGGTAAGTAGTCAGTTTTGTAAGGGAGGACCAATTTTTTTTTTCATATTTTGACCTATGTTCTTTGGGGAAAGTTGTTGAGTTTCATGGGCACATTCACCTCCTTCAGGGTTGATACCCCCTTTCCGTTACACGCTGTATACTAGTCAAACAAAATCTAGTTGAGGCTTAGATTAAGGGGTTTATTAATAAACGATGATTAAAGTCAAGAAAAAATGAAACGTATGGTTAAACAGTCTCTAATACTCAACTTTCAGCAACGTTTGTGAAAAAAGGGGTAAGTGTTTTTGTCACTACCTACTTAACTTTCAGCAACGTTTGTGAAAAAAAAATTTTATATGTAAAAAAAACAACCGACTTCCAAAAAAACACTACAAAGTGAAAAATAATTTTAATTTTGGAAGTCGGTGTCGTTGGTTCCGCATTTTGGTTTTTTGACACCGACTTCCGAAATTAAAATTATTTTTCACTTTGTAGTGTTTTTTTGGAAGTCGGTTGTTTTTTTTACATATAAAATTTTTTATTTTTCACTTTTTAGTTATATCTACCCCAATCAAATTCATATAAACACTACTTGCTATGTAAATATCAGTGACAGGAAGCTGCATCTGCGTTTATAGGGTACAGACGTGATGTTATGTTGTGCGACTGCGTAATTATTAATATCATAAAAAAAAATTATAACCTTTGTAGTGAGTACAGGCGTGATATTATGTTGTGTGATGGTGTAAACAATGCTTAGATATGCTATAGCAACAATCGCGGTTAGTCTGCTGTTATTTATTGAAGAGTTCCCCCGATTTCTACAAGATCCCACCATCAGATATTGAAATGGTGACAATGGGACCACACGGGAAGCACCAGCTTTCAAATAAAAAAAGAATCATGAAAATCGGTTCACCCAGTCGGTTATGAGGTAACAAACAAAAAAAAAAAAAAAAAAAAAAAAAAAAAAAAAAAAAAAAAAAAAAAAAAAAAAAAAAAATACAGTCGAATTGATAACCTCCTCCTTTTTTTGAAGTCGGTTAAAAAGGAGTAAGTGTTTTTGTCACTATCTACTTAACTTTCAGCAACGTTTGTGAAATAAGGGGTGTTTTGTGTGTACATAAATAAATAAATAAGTCGAAACAACGCGATATTACGCGGTGCAATTACCACAAGATCAATTCAGCCCAGTATACGATAATACTGGTTATCTAAGAACGATGAGGGCAAAGAGCGCTCCGTATTTGGACAGCCGTTATCATTGGACCGTTCACTGGTTTCTTTGGAAATCAGAGCTTTAGCATTTATTAATGCCATTAATAATAATTTATACAGCGAGCAAATCTTTTTTTTTTATGTCAAGAGACTATTGAAATAATATATACGGTGACTGGTAATTAGTGACCGATACTTAAACACATGATTCTACTCATGACAACAAACAACTTTTACTATGGGACCAAATGGGCTTTTGAGGTAGTCAGATATCCGTTTTTCGTCCTCTTTGGCCTGGGGAGGGGTTAAATTAAACTCATTCGAGTCTTTTCGAGAAGTACTATATCTTTTTTAGTTATTCCTACTTCAAACTTGTTTTAAGTAAAGTAAGGAGTAAGTAAGTTAGTAAGTTTTACCCAGTGTTCAATGGTGAGTTCAGTGATTTCCTTATCCTCAGGCGTCAATGGCTCGTACCAGATGAACAGGGTCGATAGGGACACCTTGCCTGGAATAGGCAAAATAATTGAAAAAATATATATATACAACGTGTAACGTTAAATGCGCAAAACCTGAAAATAGTTTGATCAGAATGACGAGCAGAATCAATTGAACCACTTTTTAATATAGGTCACAATTTTCAAAAAATCTTCATTAAAAACGTTGCCGTATCTATTTGTTAATAGGTCAAGCAAGCCAATGTCAGCGCGGCGCAGCGGCCCAGTGACGACTACTCCCTCGGTAAAGCGTCGTCGCAGACGCAAGAAACGATCAGAATGGCCAGTAAAACTAAAAAGCACATAAAACCTTTGCAATTTTTTTAATGACTTATTTTCTCTCTGAAATAGGTCAATGGAATTAAAAATCAGTAGGGGTGTGTGAGGTTTTGCGCATTTAACGTTACACGTTGTATAGGGTGACTGGTTAGTTACCGATACTTAAACACATGATTCTACTCATGACAACAAACAACTTTTACTATCGGACCAAATCCGAAATCGCGAAAAAAAAATCAGCTTTTCCCTACATTTATGTTCGTACGAGTCGTCAAAATTTAGGGAACAGCTGATTTTTTTTCCGCGATTTCAGGTTTGGTCCCATAGTAAAAGTTGTTTGTTGTCATGAGTAGAATCATGTGTTTAAGTATCGGTCACTAATTACCAGTCACCCTATATATTGTTTCAATAGTCTCTTGACATAAAAAAAAGAATTGCTCGCTGTATAAATTATTATTAATGGCATTAATAAATGCTAAAGCTCTGATTTCCCAAGAAACCAGTGAACGGTCCAATGATAACGGCTGTCCAAATACGGAGCGGTTTTTGACACGTTAATTTCATGACGGCAATTATGATATGACGGAACCGTTCTAGAAAACCGTAGTTTTAGCCAATCGTCGCGGCGATGTGATGTCTCTGTACTGATAGAGCCCTTATGTTCCCGTAAATGACGACTTCTATTGTGTGTACCTATAAATATTGCTCATATCTTGTCTAGTTCTATAATGGCAACTGTAGTATGGAGGATCTGCACTGCGAATGTGATTTTCAGAAGGAAACTCTTCTATACAATCTCTATCTCTATTATTATAAAGAGGTAAAATTTGTTTGTTTGTATGTAGGGGATAATCTCTGGAACTACCAGTCGTATTTGAAAAAATCTTTATACACCTGCTTGGAAAGTACCTTGATACTTTATCAAATTTACGGTAGAAAGTACGTCATTGCATATCGAACAAATATGCAGGGAGAAAACGCATCTGAGCGGGAGAGAAAAGTGTATGAAAATCCATTTCTTGCGTGGTTTTTCTTTTTTAATTTTGGGTAAGACTATGCGCAGGTAACCTAAATATCAAAAGCCAAAAAGTTTTTACAGTGAGTTTTTATCTCCAAGTTCGCAAAATGACACTGGCCACTAGCTGTGTGTTGGATGGTGTCGGGCTGGCAGTGCGACCCTGCGACGGCACAATAAACAATTTGAAAAAAGAACATATTGTGAAAATTGCAGACGCCATTGGCGCCATTTCCAATTTGTGTGTTGTTTGAGGATTCAGTTTTCGTAGAAAGTAAAATAAAGATTTCGTTTTTTATTTTCCTCGTAGGTGTAGTATAAAGCACTATGTATCTCTCGCGGATGAAATCGCTGGCAGAAGCTAGTTATAATCATAAAAGAAGCTTAGTTTATAAAAATCCCAGTCTTCCACTGCCACTCACCATTATAAAGCATCTTAAACTCCTCATGATATATCGTCCAAGCTTTAGCATGAGCTATCAGAGTGTTCTTGTTACATAGATATCTGCCGACCTCGGTATCGTTCAGGTACGGGGCGTGCTGCAGGTTGTAGCCTACATCACAGATGCCAAAGGGTTCGTTCAGAGTCAGCCATAGCTTCACGCGGTCTGCGTAGAGGGTGAACACGACTCTTGCGTAGTCTGCGAACCAGTCGCTGATGAGAGGGTTGGCCCAACCTCCTGGAATGGAAGGAGCAATGATTAAAGTTTTAAGTAGCGTTTTTAAGGGTTTTCAGGTTGTACTTGTATCTTTTCTTCAATGCATGATGACATCTTGGATAGCGAAGTCTGGCTTGCATGAAGCATAATTGACCTATAATGCTCTGCCTTTTTTTTTTGTTCTCTGTGTGAAAAATCCTCATGAATGTCCGCCGCCCTGGGGCGATCGCGGGGTCTGTCAGACTCTTACTGACTAAAAACCACCCAGTTGTTCCATCTCACACCTACGCCGGGGGTCGCGGGAACGTACGATACTTCCGCAACCCCCAGTTGGGGGGGGGGGGGGGAGTTTTGCCAAACTCCCCCCGCGACGTCCAAGAGGGGCGCGCGTGGAACACTACTCACCACCACCTCGGGTCCTGATGTGTGGGGAGCGACGGACGTCCCCGAGTCCGTCGCCCCTGGATCCATTTAGGGGGGCTGGAAGAGGGCATTATCCGCCCTCCGCCGACGCCCGGTGCGCCTGCTGCGGGCCGGGTGAGGGGTCGAGATCTCCCTCTCCCTTTCCGCAGCCTCCTTCTGCGAAACGACCGTTTCGCACCCAACGTGCGCAAACCCAAGCGAAACCACCGCGTCCCAGGACTCTTCACTGCCGATCATAGACTCGACTACGGCCGGCAGCGACAGGTCCCTGCATACTCCTGAGATGAGGGCACGGCGCGTTTCCTCCCAAGCGGCACAGTTGTCCTCCCGGATAATGTTCTGCCTAGCCTAGTCTATGTGTCTCTTCGAGAGGGAGTGGGCTATAACCTACCACGCGGACCCAGTCAGAGTTGAACCAGTGGCAAAGTCCATAAAACAACATCTTTTAAATTCATGTTCGTGTCAACCCTTAAAACTTGAGCTTTATGTAATCTTAAAAACAAGTCTTAACGTGAATAAACCATAGAAGATGGTCGATCGATAGTGGCCCATTCGTTGAACATTAACGTGAATAAACCATAGAAGATGGTCGATCGATGGTGGACCATTCGTTGAACATTAACGTGAATAAACCATAGAAGATGGTCGATCGATGGTGGCCCATTCGTTGAACATTAACGTGAATAAACCATAGAAGATGGTCGATCGATGGTGGCCCATTCGTTGAACATTAAGTTAGTAACCCTCTTGAAGCCCTAAAGAAAATTCAACTTGTTAGGTGTCATTAAAATTCTATTTTTATAGAGCAGAAGATTTATCAGTTTACCAAGGTCCTGCAATGACTGTGGCAAGTCAAAGTGGTACATAGTGACGACAGGCTGGATGCCCTTCTCCAGGAGACCGTCGATCAGGTTGTTGTAGTAGTTCTTGCCATCCTCACTAATGTGGTTGGGGTACCCGGACGGCAGGAGACGTGACCAGGATAGTGAGAACCTGAAAATGAGAGCTTCTGGTCAACTTTTGAGTATTGCATCATTTTTTTTATGCCGAGTTCATTGTTAATGCTTGTCTCTCCTAAGAACATTAAGTTTTGCATAATCCGACGAGGCTTCTCACATGGGTGACGCTGTGTTTCAACCTGAGATATTACAGCATCGGAAGACAACACCGTTAATTTCAAACAAGTTTTGTAGTAAGTAGTAGATTTTTTTTTTTTAAGAAGAAGCTCGCCGTGTTGTGTGGCATTACTACCGCTATAGTTATTCCTTTTTCCAAACAGTTTGAAGCATATGGATGCCGGTTTAAGAGCCTTTACGCCCTAAGGCATTTCATACAAACTCTTGTTTTCTTGTACAAGCCCTTGTTTTTCGAAATGAATGAATCGATTTTAATGAAACTTCGTATGCATAAGCAAGATACAAAGGTCTAAAACCCCACAAAATAGTTATGTTTTGACAATTAAAATACTAGCCTTGAAATTATTTAAAATGATCATTAGAATTAGCATAAAAATATTATTAAAATCTCGATTATAACTCTAAATGTTTGCTTGGTCAATTCCTAGCATCACTGTGTTAGCACTGACCGCTCACTCCACGCATGTTTTCAAGGTGAGTTTTTTTACAGAATCGACCGGCAGCGGCTTACCTGTACATGTCGAGCCCCAAATCAACACAGATCTCGATGTCCCTCTTCCACTGGTGGTAGGAGTCACACGCCACGTCTCCGTTGGCGCCACCAGCGACCAGACCAGGCCGTGTGTGCAGAAGTCTGTCCCAGGTGGATTCACCTTTGTCTAGAATAATAATAAAAATAAAGGAAATAATAATATTCCACAACTTTCACACAACGCCATCTAGTCCTAAACTAAGCAGAGCTTGTGCTATGAGTACTAGACAACAGCTGATAAACATACATATACTGGCTGATTTTTTTTTCAGGCTCCAAATTTTTACAGGGTGTTCTATTGATAAATATGAACAACTTTCACTATGAGACCAACTCTGAAATCACGAAAACAAAATCAGCTGTTTAATACAAAAGTTCAATACCTGATTGACCAAAATGTATGAAACAGCTGATTTTTTTTCGTGATCTCAGAGTTGGTTCCATAGTGAAAGTTATTCATATTCATGGGTGGAACATCCTGTAATAATTTGGAGCCGGTAAAAAAAGCACGCTATATATTTCTAAATACATACATATAATAGAAAAATTACACCCAGACAGAGAACAAATGATCGTGCTCATCACACAAACATTTGTCCTGGGTGGGAATCGAACCCACGACCTTGCGTATAGTAGTCAGGGCCACTGACCACTAGACCAACAGGCCTGCCTTGAATACACAGGCGTTGTAGGTAATGGCTATATTTTATAAATATATAATGCCGGCCTATTATTGTCTCACTGCAGGGCAAAAAGGCCTCTTCTCATACACAGAAGGCACGAGCATTGATCAGCACGCTTGCTCAAGACGGGTTGCGATTTAAGACTTTTATTAACAAACAACCTACTTGTAAGTCCAGACGTGCGATTCTGTAACTATCTCACCGTGAAATCACAAGTGAAGTGAGCACTTAATAGTGTTAATCCCTAGCATTAGGGAATGACAGAGCTCATTTCCCGCTCACTTCACCTAAGTTCTCAGGGTGAGCTTTTTACAGAATAGCACTGCATTATTCCTCAAATATTTTTCCTTGAGAGAGTACACAAAAATTTAAAATTCACATTGATACTTGGCCGGCGGGGTAGTTGCGTAACACACTATTATCAGTAGCAACAGGTTCCATTTTGACAGTTCAACAACATTCATTGCGTTATTTACGTTGTTGAGAAGACAAATTTTTCGAACATACGAAGCAATGGATTAGCAATATCCTTCAAAATTATTCAGATTGATATTGATAATTTGTTACGCAAGGGTGCAGATTTGATCCCACAACATCGTTTATGTGAAGCGAGGTCTTAACCGATGGGTTAAGGCCTCGCTTCTCATACACGAGGTTGTGTGAGGCTCACTAGCCATCACGACATTTTTTTGCTTCATCATATTATTGTTATTATTATTAACTAGCTTTTGCCCACGACTTCGCCCGCGTGGATTTCGGAAATTATTAAAAAAAAAAACAGTTAAATTAAATTCATCATCATCTGCCCAGTTCCCAAGTGTTTTGGGGTCGGCTTCCAGTCTAACCGGATACAGCTGAATACCAGTATTTTACATGGAGCGACTACCTATCTGACCTCCATAAACCAGTTACTGGGTAATACGATACCCCTTGGTAAGACTGGTTGTCAGACTTTCGGGCTACTGACGACCCGTAACGACTGTCAAAGATCCACGAATGACAGCCGGGACCAACGCCTTTCCAAGGCACGGAGTGGTCTTGGTATGTGAAGATGGTCACCCAACCGCGGCAAGCGTAACTTAACCTGATCGCTCGACCCGTGCGGCTGTTATTACTTAGCCACAAGCCCATCAGTCAGTTAAATTAAATTATTAAATTAATTTAATACATTAATTTAAGACACACAAAATGATAATTAAAAAAAAAACTAAAGTTTCTACATAATATAATTGAATAATGATTCGAAAGACACGTGGCGCCATCTATTATCATAATAACGTTATTGTCGTTTTCCTCGGGAATAGCACTTTTTTCGGGATGAAAGGTCTGTTATGTCGGTTTCTGTACACCTGACAACGTATATGAAAAAATTTCAGGATGATCGATTCAGTGATTTAGGCGTGAAAAGGTAACAAACAAACAAACTTACTTTCTTATTTATAATATTATAATAGTTAGGATTAAACAATGTGTCCTTCCCCTTTGTTTGTGTGACGCGCGTATATCGTAACAAAAAGGTGCTGCAAACAACTAGTGCTGCTTTTTAGGGTTCCGTATGCCAAAAACAGAATCCTTTATAAATATGAAAATTTGTGTACTAGAATGTGTGGTTGTTTATTACTCAATCTCGCTAAAAAATTATGGAACAGTATTTTTTTTACCGACGAAAAATGTTAACTCAAGGGGGTTCAGAGTTATATACTGAACCCACTGAACTGGTCACAGGTTCCGCGTCGATGTCCCTGGCAGTCTGTATGTAGTTATGTAATTCATTGAGACCCTGTTCACGGGGTGAGAGAAAGGATGAACAAACAAAGTTCTTACCACTCGCATTCCAGCCGCCTTCGATTTGGTAGGATGCAGAGGCGGCACCGAACATGAACCATGATGGAAAATTCCCCTCCTGCAAGCAGCAGCAACCGCTAATCAGTACCCTGTGAATTATAAGTAGAAAGTCATTATCATCTGCCTGGCCTTTTCCCAACTAGGTTCAAAGTCACACTAATATTATAAAGACGAAAGTTTGTGAGTGTGTGTGTGTGTGTATGTTTGTTACTTCTTCACAGTCAAACGGCTGGAGCAATTTTGATGAAATTTGGCACACAGATAGTTTATAACCAGGATTAACACATAAAATACTTTCTATCCCGATATTCTTACGGGATCGAAACTTATGCGGGTGAAACCACGTGGTGCAGCTAGTTTCTCATAAAGGTTTATGTTTACGTTTCATACGTGTCCATGTAGGTACATGGGCGTCAGGTTTAAGCAAGGGTTTAATTGGTGGTTGCCTATGGAGAAAAGCCGACAAGAAAGTTTACGGATAGTCTTTTAAAAAAAATTGGTTTTTACAATTTTTTCAAATTACAATGTTAGCTGTCGGTCGATTCTGTAAAAATCACACCGTGAAAACTTGCGAGGAGTGAGCTGTCAGTGTCATCCCACTGATGCTAGGGATTGACCAAGAATACATTTACAATCATAATCGAGATTGTATTAATATTTTTTATCCTAATTCTATTGATCATTTTATGTAATTTCAAAGCTAGTATTTTAGTTGTCAAAACCCACGTTTAATCCCATGTAGTTTGTGTGGCGTGATCACTTCACCCGATTCACGACATTTCGTGTATCGGGTGAAGTATATCGACTCGTCAGGACTAGTCTAGGAAAAAAAAAAGAAAATAAAAACAACATTGAGATTCTGACTGAGTTTCTGTTTTCTATTTTATTTTAAAACCTCACAAAATAGTAATATTTTGATGACTAAAATACTAGCGTTTAAATTATATAAAATTATCAATAGAATTAGCATAACAATATTATAAAATCTCGGTTATGATTTTAAATGTATGCTTGGTCAATCCCTAGTATCAGGTGAGATGACACTGACAGCTCACCCAGTGGTCTCGAACCTCGTAGAGTGAGATCGGTAGATCGGTAGATATTTGACAAAAATATACAATATTCAATCAAATTCGTTTATTTATTAAAAAAAAAAAAACTTACAGACTAATTTATAACAATCATACTTAAGTATGATTGTTATACATTATGTGAGCCCATATCGGTAGAAATACCGAAAAATCGGTAGGTACGAGACCACTGAGCTCACCCCACGCTCACTTCACCTAAGTTTTCACGGTGAGATGGTTACAGAATCGCACTGCTCAGTATATTTTGAGAACAACAGAAATAAAAATAATTGAATATGGAACCCCAAAACTCATGTACCTATTAAGCAATGATAAAACGTAGATGTTGCGATAAAATTATTTATAACCACTGGTTAAAAAATAATAGCTTCAAAGCTTTTGATTATCAAATTTCATTGTTAATAGAATAATAAAATTTAATTTAAAATTCCCACAAGACTACGTATATGTAAGTATGTAAATCCTACGTATTTTTCTGTTAATTTCTTCTTGTCTGTTTTTAGTGTGTGTGTACATATGTATACTGTTAAATAAATAAGACTTAAAATAATCCTTGGTTTTGTTAACCTAATCGGTCTATGATGTTCCCACTGCTAACTCAGAGGTCTCCTCTCGGTGAGAGGGAGTGGGCCGTAATACGCTCATATTCAACCTAAGAAATGACCATGTATCGAGCTATAGATCTGAGCTCAAATGGATGACCATTCGCCACAGAAGAAGTTTGCGCGCTTTGACCACGCTTTTCTCCCTTCTCAACTCTCCCACTACTCCTTATTATCTCTTGTCTCACTTTCAATATCTATGTTCTTATCACGCTAAGAACCTGCGTTCTTCTAACAATCTTCTCTTACTCTGTCCTTCTCATACTTCTGACTTTGTTCAATCTTCCTTTCATATCTTCCTCTTGATATCAGGACGGCCACCAGTTGGTATGCATTTAGGCGGAAATTGCAGAGTTATTTTCAAAACGAATAGCGTAGAGTCATCTCAACACCACTCTCCCTTGAATTTGTTTACATGTAGATATGTATATTATAGGTTTTTAACCTATTCATGTATTTGTGTACGTTTTTTTTTAAATTTATAATTCAATAATTTTAATAGTTTTTTTTATCATTGTTCGGCTCAACCAAAGCACCTGCCATCTAATCTCTTCACCACCCTTGGTTGACTGGTGGAGAATGCCTAAGGCATTAAGTCCGCCTTTGTACCTTTTTGTGTGCGAAAAGTTTAAATAAATAAATAAATACGTAATCTACCATCTTCAGTGCGGGTTGGTAAATGTCACATGTCTTCGAATTTTTCGGTTCTGGGACATGCCGGTTTCCTCACGATGTTTTCTATCACCGTTTTGAGAGCTGTGGTGATGAAATAATTTATACAAAGTAAAGCGCCTGTCGGGGTTCGAACCTACGACTCGTAAGTTGCGGCCGTTCCCACTTGCCCACCACTGCTCACCTCTGTCTAAATCTTGCCTACTGTTATCAGAACGGGCAGGAAGACTATAATATCGTTGATAAGGTCCCATTAAAATAGATGGATAAACTTTTAGAAATCATTCCGACCACCAAAATAAGGACAGTGGTAAAAAAAATATAAGAAAAACGCGTTACATAGTTACTGACAAGAAAAATAATCAGCTAACGAAAATTTATTATTTTAGGTCAAAATAAAATCACTTAACTCATTGGTTTTTTGCTTGGATATCTTTGGTTAGACGTACTGAGCGCTGTGTTAAAATTTGTTCATCTATTTTAATGGGACCCTGTATATAGAAACAGGTTCTATGACAGGCACCTACAAGACGAAATAAATCCCTAAATAATAATAGGCTCGCCCTCTTTTATACTTAACTGGCACACACACACACACGCACACACACACACACACACAAACCACCGAGCCTAGCCTTGCACCTCTGCCCACCCCATCAGGACATATGCAAGCTTTATATTTTTTCTAATAATAAAACAAAAGCTTATAAAATGTAGGTCGTTAATCATACCTACAGCTGATATCAACACCAAATTTTAATGAAGCCTACGTAGCCGAAGCAGAATCTGCATAAATTAAGGTTTTGCAGGTAAAAACCCGTAAACACATAAACAACACATCAAGAGGATTCAAAATATAAAAACATTATGCTAATTGATACATTTTAAAAACTACCTCAATTTTGTTTTAATTTAAGCAACTCTTTTATTTTTGGGACTTTATCAAATGCATAATATTAGTGGAAAAGGTGAATGACTGGCAATAGAAAAAAAAGTAAGAAATAAAATACGTTTACTTACACCAAACATGACGCAAAGAAATAACACAAAAGAACAAGCTAATAAGGCAAAACACAATAAATAATAATAATAATAATGTTTAAAAATATAACAAAATAAGATTACTAAATAAATAAATGACATAATAATAATAATAATATTCCACAACTTTCACACAACGCCATCTAGTCCCAAACTAAGCAATGCTTGTGCTATGAGTACTAGACAACTAATAAACATACATATATATTTCTAAATACATACCTACATATTATACATAAATTACACCCAGACAAAGAACAAATGATCGTGCTCATCACATAAACATTTGTCCTGGGTGGGAATCGAGCCCACGACCTTGAGTATAGTAGTCAGGGCCACTGACCACTAGACCAACAGGCCTGCCTATAATAATAATACACATTTATTTCAGACCAAGTCCATATTTTGTTATACACATTTATTTCAGACCAGGTCCATATTTTGTTAGTAACAATATGCTTAAAAAAACTAATGTTAGTATTTGGCAACAAACTTAAATTACGACATGAAGCCGCACCTACCTTTGCAGCATGGGGGACTCCCACCGATCAGTAAAAACACCCAGTACAACAAGAACACAACAACAAGGACGCAACAAAGAGTAATACCTGATAAGCCAAATCCTGTTAATAAAGTACGAGTTTATAGACATCTTCTGGGTGCGCTCATTCTGTCATAGATGTCATCCATAGCTTGCCATCAGGCGAGATTGGCTACAAACAAGTACCCATCCACTAATACAAACGGAGAAACGGCCTGTCGTCAGGCTACAGATAATTATCAGCACATTTAAAGCACGTTAAGCCGTTGGTTTAGGACAAAAGGGTAGGCAGATGAGGATGATGAGGAATCACCATTACTTCCAAAGTCAATTACGGCAACGGTTCTTATCTTCATCTTGCTGCCCTTGGCGCATGTTAAGTGTGTATCTACTTGGGGTCGGCGCAACACGCAAGAGATATTCATTTAATGAAAATTACTAAGTACCAATAACCTTATCGTACCACACCCTTCGTATATTACCACGACCATAACCCAAAAAAAGATATGCAGAAGGTGGCCCTATCACGAACACACGGTGTTTTAACTTAACGTATGTAAAATCGAATGTTTTGTAATCTGTCTTTACTCATCATCTGCCTAGCCTTTTCGCAACCATGTTGGGGTCGGCTTCCAGTCTAACCGGATGCAGCTGAATGCCAGTATTTTACATGAAGCGACTGCCTATCTGACCTCCACAACCCAATTACTGGGTAATACGATACCCCTTGGTATGACTGGTTGTCAGATTTTCGGGCTTCTGACTACCCGTAACGACTGTCAAAGATTCACAAATGACAGCCGGGACCAACGGCTTTCCGAGACACGGAGGGGTACAGTATGTAAAGATGGTCACCCATCCACAGACCAACCGCGGCAAGCGTAGCTTAACCTGATCGATCGAGCTGTGAGGCTGTTATTATTTAGCCACGGGCCCCTCTGTCTATACTATTACTCGTGATAATGCTGAAGAGTCTATTGGTTTAAACGCGTTAATCTCTGGAACAACAGTCGGGTTTTAAAAATTATTGCATTTAACTGCCCAATTCTTGAGGAAGGCTATTTTAAACTACACTAGGATCTTTAGGAGCTGAGCAAAAATAAAACATATCAGGAAGAACGCGACGCGACGGGGAGGGTCGGGGGAGCAAGAAATTTCACGTGGACGAAGTCGCAGGCAGAAGCTAGTCGAAAATATAACGATCACATAAAAACTTGGTCTTCATTTATGTGGCAAGCAGAATCAGCACCCAAATTGCGTAACACACTATTACTCTCAATTTGAATCATTTTTAAGCATA
This sequence comes from Eremobia ochroleuca, assembly GCA_949629135.1. NCBI lineage: Eukaryota > Metazoa > Arthropoda > Insecta > Lepidoptera > Noctuidae > Eremobia > Eremobia ochroleuca. The sequence continues at coordinate 3,375,959 of OX451407.1, forward strand.
TTGCTAATCCATTGCTCCATATGTTTAAATAATTTGTCTGCTCAACAACGTAAATAACGCAATGAATGTTGTTGAACTGTCAAAATTAAAACCATTGTTACTGATTGTGTGTTACGCAATTACCCTACAGTATCACCCATAGATATGAATAAAGCCTTAGTATGATGAAGTATACGATACGTGTTACTTATGTAGTCTTAATGCACGTCGTTTATCACCCTCGCTAGACTCGGGACCTAGGAGAATGTGGGGGAATGGCGGCCAGCGGGAAATGCCGGTCATTGTAAAATACTAAGTTCCTAAATTATTTCCATATTGATACTCGTACCTGTGCTGCTATGTAGTCTTCACTAGGGACAATTAATTTACAAGACTGCCGCAACTTGCATTACACGCCAGTGTGGCAAAGCGTCGTTCATATTTGGGAATGTTTTGTTGCTAAAAATTGGGATTTTCAATCAAATGTAAGCTTATGCATATTTTTTACGGCTGGATTTACTTTAATCACCATTAACAAATTTGTTAGCACATCTGATGTGTTGGTTAAATTTTTAAAGCTTTGTTTAGATTTATAGTAAAAGTCGAAGAAAACGTTGTTACCCGAAGCGGGTAATGACAGTCACCGTCCGGGATTACCTAATATGGAAATATATGGTAATATTTACCGTAAGTTTAGACCTATTTTATGTGCAGATTCTCCCGACTAGTATGAATGCGATTACTGTGAGCGTAGAAATAAAGTACTGAAACGTCTTGAATTATAACTTTTTTAATTAAGACATTTGGTTCATTTCTGTAATAAGAAACATTGTTTTACTCTTAAAATATTGTTTTAATTATTCCTTGTGATGATTCGTTTTTCTTATTGATGCAAAGCTGTACTAATTTTGACCGACCGGTATCACCCTCATGATGGCCGCCATTACCCGCAAGGTGCGGGCAATACCAGCCAATGAAAGGTTTTTAAAACGTATAAATATTTGTTAAACTTCTTAAACTGGATTTTTTATAACTTAGTAAACATAAAATGCACTAAATTAACTGTATGAAACTTTAGTTACTTTCGTGGAAAAAGCATTAATTAAGGAATTGTGTCGTTGCTCGCTTAAGTGACGGCCATTCCCCCATGTTACCCTAAATACACGCATGCTTAAGTCAAACGTATCGTATACTATTTTATAACTCGTGTGACCTAAACTCGCACTACAGTCACGCTTTTCTATGCAAAAATAAACTACATAAGTCACAAAAAATGCGCGTTTAGGTCACACAGTGTTATAAAGAGTATTTTTAATTTTAAAATCCTTCGAATTTACGTTAGGTTTACTCCGCACGTTTATGCAGGGCCCATTGGCTTCATTGTATAACGATATCTTTCTTATCTCATGCCATATCATAAGCCGACGGCTCTTTTAAAGTCAAACTCAAGGCATTAATTTTCATTAAACAATTTACTAGCAGTTTTGAACAGTCAAGGAGTCGGGCAGTCAGAAAGATGAAGCTAGTCATACATTCCAAAGCGTAGTAAGTTCCTATGGAGAAGAAAGGGCAAGAAACTCCAAGGGCACTCTTATAAATCATAAATATATAAATCACAAATAGTAATGTGTTGAAATATGCAGAAAAACGTGCACGTTAAAAGCGTCCAGAGCAAATACAAAACAAAAAATAAAATAAATAATAACAATGTCGATGGCTATAAGAGTGGGGGAAGACCAAAGAAACGATGGATGGAGTGTGTGAATGATGATACGGTTTGAAAAGGGGTCACGGCCGAGATGACGATTACTAAAGAAGTACCTATGGAAGAAAAAGATTTGTTGCGCCGACCCCAAGTAAATTGGGAAAAAGGGCAAGAGAGGCAGGTGAAAGACAACCAATCCCAACTGATGGCGTCCTTCACGAACATGACGCATGGATCAGCACGATTCATCTCAACCAATTTGAAGGGAACCAAATGATCCAACACTAACCCCGGTACTTAGAGTCATTACTTAAAACATTTATTTCAGACAAAAAAGTCCATAGGCAAGGCAAGGTTGTTAGTAACAAGAATTTAGCTTATAACTAAAGTTAGCAATTAGATAAAAAGAAGAAACTAAACACACCATCTATCTCTGCACAAAATAAATCAATCATTAACTTTATTTGACAAGTATAAATTGGAACAGAAATTGAGTCAAAAATATGTCAGATTGAAAACATTTTTGTTGACATTTGTGCCAAGATATGTTGGTTAATAAAAGTTATTGATTGATTCATTTTAAGTGAAGTCTCTGGGTGTGGCAGTATGACTTTTAATTGTAAGTAGGTAATGTAACTAAGGAACTCACCAAAACACGATGACACTGGTTAAACTCATAGTTAAGACTAACAATGAATACAAGATGCGTTTTAGTATCTGTCATAAATAAATAATGATGGGTTGATTACGAATCTCTTGTTGTAATTCAAGCATTGTTGTTTCTTTTGCTGTAGTTATCTACGAAACAATTTATGTTATGAGTAAATTAATTTTTTGGTAACTTTATTAAAGAGGATAAAGACATACACACTGGAAACTTCTTTAACTAACAAACTACTAAAATAAAAATAAAATATAGGGGCCGATTTGCTTGTTCACAAACTAAACTAAATTTAAGTTCAGTGCATCTTTTTCTTTCTATTTCGTTAAGAAAAGGACAGAAGATAAATATTAGTTTGCTCCTGTCAAATTAAGATAGGTACTCCATGGACAAGTTTAGACGTGATTAAAAAATTGGCTACTAAAAATACGTCAATTTACGTCAGGCGCTGTCTAATTGACATGACTAAACTAATATTTATCTTCTGTCCTTTTCTTAATGAAATAGAAATAAAAAGATGCTTTGAACTTTTTAGTTTAGTTTGTGAACAAGCGAATCGGCGCCATAACTTAACTAAAACTACCCATATTATGCCCCCCGTCCTCATATGGGCACACCTTCAAATCTACCCTCAACTTTTTTTATTAACATGATAAGTTTCATTTATCTACGTTATTGTTGAGGTTATTAGTGCAGCTTTTTTTTTGGGTCTTTATCAAACACTTGTAATAATTTCATTCATAAAAGGTATTTTTTGCACCAGGGAAAAAGTGCATTAGTGGGTTGCAGTAACTACCAAATGTAAGTAGCTATTTTTTATGTTTACGTAAATAAATCCCAACTTTTTTACATAACCTTTATGAAATAATATAGTACAAAATATGAGGTTTTCTGAGTCGTCGTGAACTACTTTTTCTATATCGATGTCCCCAGTTGTGGACAACGGGCACATAAGGTCTAAATAAAAACAAAACTACTTACTTTTTCTTTTGTTTTATTTTCCAAACTCCCTATTGTCCATCAAATAACACAAGCCGGTCGATTCTGTAAAAATCTCACCGTGAAATCATAAGTGAAGTGAGCACTTAATAGTGTTAATCCCTAGTGAATGACAGCTCACTCCACGCTCACTTCATCCAAGCTTTGACGTTGATATGGTTACAGAATCGCACGGCAGTTATTTCATTTTCCTGGGGCTATTTTAGCCTTGGGTGTTTAAATCAGCTAACTGACTAAAATATAGCGTCGAAACCAACCATCGGGGCCAACAGCTTAACGTGCTTTCCGAGGCACGGAGGGGTCTGGGTATGTGAAGATGGTCACCCATCCACGGACTAACCTCGTCCTGACTCTCTTTTTATTTTGGCTGCTGAGACCAAAACTTTACACCACTGTTCTCAAAACGGTGAAGGAAAACATCGTGAGGAAACCAACATGTCCTAGAACCAAAAATTAGAAGACATGTGACATATCCACCAACCCGCAATACGCCCGCGTGGTGGATTAGGTACGGCTTCACTCCCTCTCACAGAGAGGAGAGGCCTGTTTCCCAGCAGTGGGAAAATTATAGGCCGATGATTATCTATGTATATTAAATGTGAAGTTTTATAAAAATGTGGTTGTTGTTTTAATATTTTGTGGTGTCTTACAACTTCCTCGCGAACCTGGTAGAAGTTAATACGCAATATACAGCGTGTAACGGAAGGGGGGTATCAACCCTGAAGGAGGTGAATGTGCTCATGAAACTCAACAACTTTCCCCAAAGAACATAGGTCGAAATATGAAAAAAAAAGTTTGGCCCTCCCTTACAAAACTGACTACCAGCTGATTGATTTACTATGGGAGGGCCAAATTTTTTTTTCATATTTCGACCTATGTTCTTTGGGGAAATTTGTTGAGTTTCATGAACACATTCACCTCCTTCAGGGTTGATACCCCCTTTCCATTACACGCTGTATACAAAGATTAGTATAGAGCTATGTCATCATCTGTCTAGCCTTTTTCTTTTGGCTTTCTCTGGAGCGATTGCATATCTGACCTGCACAACCCAGTTACTGGGTAATACGATACCCCTAGGTAAGACTGGTTGTCAGACTTTCGGACTTCTGACTACTCGTAACGATTGTCAAAGATCTACGAACGACAGCCGGGGCCAACGGCTTAACGTGCTTTCCGAGGCACGGCGGGGTGTCGGTATGTAAAGATGGTCACCCATCCACAGACTAACCACGGCAAGAGTAGTTTAACCTGATCGATCGACCTGTGCGGCTGTTATTATTTAGTTACGGGCCCTTGTGTAGAGCTAAGATAAATATAAAAAGCTAAACTATTTCCATAGTTAAGCCATGGTTAAATATTTACCTGCCTACATTTATTATGTGATGAGATTAATGTTGATTATTTTCTTATCTAACACCTTAGATAAAGAGTCGAATGTACACCATGCGTACAGATAACAATAAAAGTTATATCTTGTCTTCTAATACTGGCGCGCGACGGGTTAAAGAGAAAGACACGTTCCTTGATCATGATCACAGTGCGCGATCCTACTGAACCAAGTCCAATGGACAACGATACACTAAAGCCACGGATACACTAGGGGACAAATGGAGCAACATGTTGCGGAACATGGCGCTCGGCAACTACGTGAATGTCCCGAGAGAATGTCGCGCCGTGCGCTCGCTCTCGGAGCGGGAGCAAGAAACATGTCCCGCGTCACGTAAAATGTTGTGGGTCATGTTGCGGGACACTATGCAACGTTGCAGCGTCACGTATATTTTGTGTTGCGCGTCATGTTGCGGGACAAAATGTTCCCTAGTGTATCCGGGGCTTTAGACACACGCGGACCATCATCTAAACAGTAGTTACATGTTGATACAGCTCAATAATTTTAGTTTTTGTATGTAAAATACGCATCAAAATGCCTTCTTGTGTATTTAATCACTCAAGAAAGAAAAATAAGACACACGGGATTATTTTTCGCGTGTGAGTGCAGTAAAAAAATGTTAATTTGTTGAAAATTATAATTTTATTTATTGTTTCATTCGCCATTTTTGTGAGAGCGAGATAATATAATACGAAACACGTGTGAGAGACACGATGCGATGCAACTAGCGCTAACGCTACCTCAATGTCTACACTAGTCTACATCTACATCTACACTTCTATATCTACACTAATAATATAAAGAGGAAAGATTTGTATTTTTGTATGTATGTTTGTAACGAATAAACTCAAAAACTACTGACCGATTTCAAAACTTTTTTTCACTATTAGAATATTACACTATCCCTGAGTAACATAGGCTATATTTATTACTAGAAAAAATTAGGGGTCCCTACTAAAACTTTAATAATGTAACCCAAGGTGTAAAAAAATTAGCTATAAAATGTCTTTCATCGCATGCGCTGCGGAAACTATTGATGATAGAACAAAAAAATGTACTACAATATTAAAGAACATATCAATATCTACAATAAAATTTTGCTATACCATATGTCCAACTATTGTAGTTATGTCACTATAACTACTTTTTTACATTTTATAAGTTGATAGAAATGCCGACCAAAATCAGACCATGTTATCCATACCTTTGTATTAATCCTTATCCAAATAAATTTACCATTTCATATTCAAGACTGTTTCAATACCTGTAGATTGCCTTTTGAATTATTCAAATCGGTCACTCCATTCAAAAGATATTATGAATTAAAAAATTGTCAACCTAAACAAAAGTGGCCGGTGTTGTCCCACGCAGCGCAACGGCGAATATACAACGTGTAACGTTAAATGCGCAAAACCTCAGACACACCAACTGATTTTTAATTCAATTGAACTATTTCATAGAGAAAATAAGTCATTAAAAAAATTGTAAAGGTTTTATGTGCTGTTTCAGTTTTACTGGTCATTCTGATCGTTTCTTGCGTCTGCGACGACGCTTTATCGAGGGAGGAGTCGTCACCGGGCCGCTGCGCCACGCTCTCATTGGCTTGCTTGACCTATTAATAAATAGACACGGCAACGTTTTTAATGAAGATTTTTTGAAAAATGTGACCTATATTAAAAAGTGGTTCAATTAATTGTGCTCGTTATTCTGATCAAACTATTTTCAGGTTTTGCGCATTTAACGTTACACGTTGTATATGTTTGTTACTTCTTCACGAACCAAAAACTAATAAGCCGATTGCGATGAAACTTGATAAGTACATAGTAACTATCCCGATATTCCTCTTATCTTACGCGGGTGAAACCGCGAGGTGCAGCTAGTCATTCATAATATGTGTCAGGTCCTATCTCTATCATTGCCTTACTGGAAGTATGCAACTGTGACCACAGATGTGTGTATTTTGATTCATGCAGTTTTGCTCCGACCCCAGAGGGGCAATTCTCGAAATTTTAAGAACGTTCGCAGTCTGATCCAGAGATCGACCACTTTTTTGACAGATTGAGACAGATCTCAATCTGTCATAAAAGTGGTCGAATTAGCCTTCTGTTTTAGTGATTGCGATGTTAGAGCGTACCGTATCTTCCGCTTTTAGGTTTAAGTATACAAGTGTAACACGATGAGTTTAGAGCCAAGAGATTACATGGCAAAATAACTTTTTATATCATCTGAAAACCTTAGATAAGACGGCAGTTATCGTTTCTGTTTTTAATTCAATGAAGGAAATAAAGTACAGACGCCAGCACATCAAGCTATCCGAAACCGTCAAATTTTCCCGACCAACTTTGAACCTTATGCTTTAGCGATAAAGTTGAAAATCTATTAAATAAATTTGACAGGTTGTAGTAGCTTGATGTGCTGGCGTCTGTACCAGCTTGTAATCCTTTTTGAAAAGCAAAATCTTCCTCTCACATTACTAGTCATCACTGCATTACCACCCTTTTTTTTTGTTTAGCCCATACTGTTCCACTGCTGGGCAAAGCCCTCCTTCAAGTCCTTCCAGGAACTCTTTTCCCGCGTCACCCCGTACCAGTCCTCGCGTTACGCGTCCAGCATACCCTTACCCCAATTTATTTGGAGTCAGTCTTCTTCTTCTTCTATATCTATTTCTCTATTAGTCGTAATCTTAATAATCACCAGCCGTGCGATTCTGTAACCATCTCCCCGTGATAACTTGGCTGAAGTGAGCGTGGAGTGAGTCGTCAATAGTGTCAATCCCAAGCAACAGCATGACTCACAGCTCACTCTAAGCTCACTTCACCTTAGTTATCACGGTGAGATTTTTACAGAATCGACCAGCAGGAACAGTGGTGGCCAGCGACTTCCAAATTTTTAGGTCGTGGCTTCGAACCAGCAGTCGAGCCAATTCATCACCACTGCTCTCAAAACGTTGAACGAAAACATCGTGAGGAAACCGGCATGTCCTAGAACCAAATATTTGAAGTCTTGTGACATCTACCAACCCGCACTGGGCCCGCGTGGTGGAATACGGCCCACTCTCTCTCATAGGGAGCCAGCAGTGGAAACGTTTTCGACTGTGTTCCAGCATTGGGAACATTTTAGGTTTATTATGCTGAACTGGGAAGAAATGGCGGGAAAGGCCCGGCGCCCATTATCGGCATCGGCAAGGAAAAGGATCCTTCGGCATCCTACATGCAAGCGCACACTATCGGCAATTATGCTTTGGCATGCTGCAACGTTCTTAGGGATGCCGCACCGTCCTGTAGCTTGCCGAAGCGTCTCAATATCGTATTTCTCAAACTATCCCCCGAGTGTTGCCTCGGCGCCGGCGGCGTACCGAAGGTTGCCGAAGGATGCCGAAGCATCCCGAAGCATTCTCAAGGCTGCCGATACACCAGCCTCAAGCATACCGAAGCGGTATTTTTGTTATTACGACCACATATCACGGAAATTTCTACTTTATTGCCATTATGTTATAGTATATTGCTATTTGCCACCTAAAATCCTCAGTCGTACCGATGCCGATAATGGGCGCCGGGCCAAAAACTCCCCAACGAAGTACAAGCCGAAGTAGGTAGCTAAAATTGACATTTTTATCATTAAACGTGTTTAGTTTTAAGTAGTTTTAAACGAGTAATTTATGTATTTATTTCATTAGGACCTCAAACTAAAAATATACACAATATACGACAAAAAAATTATGGGCAACATCAAGTAGGTGTACTCTTTCACTTATAGGATTTAAGATGGGATACGTACTGGACCCGCGTGGTCTTTTGCAGCCCACTCCCTCTCGAAGAGAGGAGGACTGTGTCCCAGCAGTGGGAATATTATAGCTGACTAAGCTTCAAGAAGATCATGAATTCCTGATGGCTTCTGTCAAAGTTTTGAAAATTTCAAATCTGATACAGGAATCACTCAAGCTGAGAAAGCCATGACGGGATACAGAATTTTAAGCGAGTCAATGCTAATATGTATGGAGACACAGCATGCACAATAAAGGAACAAGTACTTCATCATATGCCTTGCCTTTTCCCAACTATGTTGGGGTCGGCTTCCAGTCTAACCGGATGCAGCTGAATACCAGTATTATACATGGAGCGACTGCCTATCTGACCTCCGTCACACACAGCACAGGTCGATCGATCAGGTTAAGCTACGCTTGCCGCGGTTGGTCTGTGGATGGATCTTTACATACCGAGACCCCTCCGTGCCTCAGAAAGCACGTTAAGCCGTTGGCCCCGGCTGTCATTCGTAGATCTTTGACAGTCGTTACGGGTAGTCAGAAGTCCGAAAGTCTGACAACCAGTCTTACCTAGGGGTATCGTATTACCCAGTAACTGATGGGTTGTGGAGGTCAGATAGGCAGTCGCTCCATGTAAAATACTGGTATTCAGCTGCATTTGGTTAGACTGGAAGCCGACCCCAACATAGTTGGGACAAGGCTAGACAGATGATGATATTAAGAAGTTGGAAGATAGGCAGACCAGGTATGTGTCGACACCCTTGCGCCATCCCAGCTTCGTAGTACGGCGGGCTGTGCTGAGTCGGCTGTTGCAGATGCGGAAAACCTCAAACGGCGAAAATATTCCAATCTTATTGGGAGTTGTACGCTCGATCCGTTTGGGGTTGAACACTAGGGCCATGGGGTCCCGGGTGATCAGAGTGGGAACTCTGATTGCCCACCGAGTGATTTCGGAGAATACGGTGGTACTGTGGTCACGTGCTGCCGTGCAAAGCGAGGCTCAGGGAAGACCCCCTTTATTGTCTCCCCAGGGACGTGCCCTAACAGGCGTTGCACTGAGGGGGTTCCGGATTGGTCTACTAAGAGGTACCGGGACCCCCTCCATGTGCTGATGGTGATCACCGGGGTGGTTTTAGTGAGGTAAGAGTCCCACACTACCTGGTCTTTTTCCCCAAAGTCCAGGTGCCTTTTGAAAGTTTCCCCCCGTAAACAAAAAAAAAAAAAGGGCCATGGGGTCCGTGTGCCCACTTAGTTATTTCGAGACATCGCCAAACGGTTGGTCGACTTTCCACGTGACCAGAGGGCTGGGTTATTTTTGTACCAAAGAATTAGCATCGCCATACAACGAGGTAATACTGCCATTTTTCCTGTTCACAGCGATGCGGACGAACTTTTTGATGCCCCGTGATTCTTTTCTCTCTTTTTTTTTTTTAATATAAATGTTATGTATATCATTTTATGTCTTTCAGCTTGTATATTTGTTCAGTTAGTTTGTCATTTAATTATCTACCCAATGTAAATAGTAATTGCGTAAAAGCGTTTTAGTGTATATGACTTAAATAAAAAGGTATTATTATGATATTACACGATGTATAACGAGTGATTCTGAGACAATTTCTTGCTAACTGCAACAATTACGAAAAGATTATAAAAGGTATTGACCTTTTTCTTTTTTTACAATCCATTGCCCAAGTCGTGGTGGTTTAATTAAATTATACCTTATTTGTATTGTTTTATCAGGGGCGTAGCTACCGCTGTATCAGCCGTATCAATGATACGGGGCCCCCGAGCTACAGGGCCCCCAACGCGACGTGTGTAACCAATTTGTTTTTAAATAATATACAGAACCTGAAATTCTTGTTGACCAATAAGAGGCCTGTAATGAATGAATACCCAATGAAAATATTAACATTATCGTTTTATTAGCTTATGGCTTGGAACAGTGGTGGCACAGTGGTAACGCCCCCGACTTACGAATTGTAGGTTGTGGGTTCGAACCCAGACAGGCGCTTTACTTTTGAAACAATACCATCCTTTCAGTGGCGGACTAAGCTTGTCCGGGGCCCGGGGCGGTAATACAAAAAATGGCTGCTTGAATTTCTAGTAACATTTTGCAAAAAATGAATAACGCTTAAAAAAATGAAAGTATATCGTGCGTAATAATTATACTCTACCTATATCATGGGCCTCGCAAGCAGCAGGGTATTTCAGGGAGGTACATATTCATCTCCTCATTATGCTGTTCATGAAAAGCAAGCAAGGATGTGAGAGCGAGCGACAAGAGCTCGTAAATCGAAATGTTACACATATATATTTACCTTGTTTGGGATTGATTGATTAAAAAGTACTTCTTAAGATTTGGGCCCCCGCTGGACCAGGGGCCCGGGGCGGGCCGCCCCTGCCGCCCCCCTCTTAGTCCGCCAGTGCCTCCTTTAGAGTTTCACCACACTCGGGTAAGAAGAGCCCCCTACAAATTTTGATACAGGGCCCCTTTAGGACAAGCTACGCCACTGTGTTTTATATACTATATTTGATTGCCTTGTTTGCAGATATCTCGTGTTTTAGTCCTATTAACGACAAGCAATTCAGTCGAGAGAATGACTTATATCAGTGTGGTTGTGTTCAGGTACGTGTGACGTCATAGCTATCTTAATCTTGTGAAGATTTTGTGACTGATAGACAAAGTAAGAGCGTATTCACACTGCATCCGATCCGAATCCGAATTCAAGATACGCTTTCAATTCGATTTATGAATGTTGTGAATTCGGACGGCAAGAATTCGGATATAGTGCGCAATCTCTCATACAAATAAGTAGTATACATGGTGAAAGGGACATCGATGCGTAACCTGCAGGGTAATTGCGTAACACGCTATCAGTAGCAATGGGTTTCATTTTGACAGTTCAACAACATTCATTGGCCATACTTAGGGCCCTTTCCCATGGCAAGATCCCGTTTAGTAGTGTACGTGTTTAAATATACAGATTCACACACGCATCCCGTTTCCAGTATCCGGCAAACAGGATGCTTGTGTGATTATGTATATTTAAACACGTACACCACTAAACGGGATCTTGCAAAAAACCGTACGTGCAAAAAACGGGATCTTGCTGTGGGAAAGGGTCCTTAGAGTAAACACTTCTGCGCGCGTAGTTTGACATAATTTACTATTGTCACGCCTATCTGTTGGAAATACATCAGCTAGACGTCCCATCAGACTTGGATTTTGCTTTACAAACATAGTTACTTGAAAATATGAATAGATATAAGGAAGTGTCAAGATATTATACTGCTTAAAATAAGGCTTGCAACTGTCTGTAGTTTTAAGTTTAAACACTGATCGGAGACATCTTTTTTGGGCCTCGAATGGTGTGTCTTATGAGTTGAGTTCACACAGAAAATGACACCGTAACGTAACAGAGATTTAACTGTACCGTAAGCCGTAAAAAGTCTTTTTTTTTATACAATATGGAGGATAATCTATATTAAACATATGCAGACGAACTTAATTTTAACACAATCTATACTAATATTATAAAGCTGAAGAGTTTGTTTGTTTTTTTGTTTGTTTGTTTGATTGAACGCGCTAATCTCATAAAGTACTGGTTCGAATTGAAAAATTATTTTTGTGTTGAATAGTCCATTTATCGAGGAAGGCTATAGGCTATATAACATTACGCTACAACCAATAGGAGCGGAGCATCAATGAAAAATGTTGTAAAAGCGGAAAAAAAAATTCTTTTTGAGAGCTTCCGTTGCGTGCGCTGTGTAAATGGTTAAAGATACAAAAATCATGTATGACGGAATTGTTCCCACTTAAAAGTTCTATAAAAAATTCCGCGACAGCATATGTCTATCGTTTTTGGTTGAATCACTATAACTTTTTTTATGGTAATCAAATTGGTTCTTAAATAATGCATTATTTGCGAAGGTGTTTTCATAAACATGATATTAATCCTTACCCAAATAAATGCGTTATTCATCACAAGTATTTAATTTTTAACAAAATTGCCCTTGACATCATTTGATTCCAATGAATATCTTAGGAGATATCATAGTTTTAAAATAAATCCGCACGGCCGCCGCGCCGGTAGTTCTGCGAAGTTCACTATACTTAATTCCACTATTACTGATCATAGCGTGACGTTCCTAAAATAGCTTCTTACAGTAAGTATTAATGTAGTAAGTAATAATCATAAGTAATGGAATATATTTTAATAGATTGTTTCCTGAAATTAACGCGGGTGAAACCGCGGGGCACTGCCAGTGTAATCCCAAAAACTTAGTACGAGTACCATTTTTGTTTCGTCAATATTGTCATTTCTGTATCTAATGTATGTGAAAATTAGTTACAGCGGGCGCACGTTGTCTAAAGTATATTGATCTTTGTCTTACTTAACCCGGCGTCATTGAGGTTGGGTCAAAATTACCCGGCTGGTTTAAAATTTCCAATATTTTTGAAAGTACGCGCGCGACGTTGCCATTCTGTGCAGGCTGGAACCAATATTGCACACTTTTTTTGAAGTGAAAACTTCTTTAGCGGCGTTGTACACTTTTTTTGTAACGGGTAAAAAATGTTAAACTCGCGTCAGGACACGTGACCCTGATCGAAAATTCGTAAGACTGATGGTGTTTTGTACTAGTTACGTATTGTGTTATTTAATGCGGAAGGACGCTTTGTGTATTTAGAATTATTGAATTTTGTGAAAGGACGCTACTCCGCCATCTTGGATTAGCTATCGTTTTCATAGTTTTCGAGGGTGTTAAAGCTGATAGTGAGGTCAAAATGTAAATCCAAGATGGCGGCTCCGAAAATTTCTATATTTTTCGTCATGGGTGTCGTTTTCATAGTTTTCGAGGGTGCTAAAGCTGATAGTGAGGTCAAAATCTCAATCCAAGATGGCGGCTCCGAAAATTTCCATATTTTTCGTCATGGGTGTCGTTTTCATAGTTTTTGAGGGTGCTGAAGCTGATAGTTAGGTCAAAATCTAAATCCAAGATGGCGGCTGCGAAAATTTCCATATTTTTCGTCATGGGTGTCGTTTTCATAGTTTTCGAGGGTGCTAAAGCTAATAGTTAGGTCAAAATCTAAATCCAAGATGGCGGCTGCGAAAATTTCTAAATTTTCCGTCATGGGTGACGTTTTCATAGTTTTCGAGGGTGCTAAAGCTGATAGTTAGGTCAAAATCTAAATCCAAGATGGCGGCTGCGAAAATTTCCATATTTTTCGTCATGGGTGTCGTTTTCATAGTTTTCGAGGGTGCTAAAGCTGATAGTGAGGTCAAAATCTAAATCCAAGATGGCGGCTGCGAAAATTCCTAAATTTTACGTCATGGGTGTCGTTTTCATAGTTTTCGAGGGTGCAAAAGCTGATAGTTAGGTCAAAATCTAAATCCAAGATGGCGGCTGCGAAAATTTCCATATTTTTCGTCATGGGTGTCGTTTTCATAGTTTTCGAGGGTGCTAAAGCTGATAGTTAGGTCAAAATCTAAATCCAAGATGGCGGCTGCGAAAATTTCCATATTTTGAAGTGAAAACTTCTTTAGCGGCGTTGTACACTTTTTTTGTAATGGGTAAAAAATGTTAAACTCGTTTTATTGTAATTTTTGAGAGTTATTTTAAAAGTTGATTAAACTCAATTAAACTTTTCTGAATTATCATTTTTCTGTTTTATTATCAAAACCAGAATACCTTTAGACTGAAATAATGACACAGTTTACGAATTTACTGAAAAAATATGGAAATATTGTATTGTGTTAAATTATTAGTTTTTGTATTTAGTATTGTATTGTATTAAATTATTAGTTTTTGTGTTTAGTATTGTATTAAATATATGGGTAATTTTGACCCACCTCAACGTCCATGTAACTATTTCGTACCACAATGACGCCGGGTTAAAGGAGAATACCATGGGACCGTACCGACTTGCGAGGCACAGCCAAATGTAGTTCATACTTATAATTATTCCCTATTTTTTAAATTACATTTACGTTTTTGTCATGAAAAAGATTCCCGGATTTCAGATATCAAAAATAATAGTAGATTGTTATACAAGGGTCGAAAGGAATCAATTCCCATACGAAGTATTTAGACGCCCGAGCACAGGGAGGGGGCTATGGTCCGAGTAGGAATTGTTGACTTTCACCCGTGTTAAACACTCTACTTTTCATTTCGAATATAAGTCAAGTAAAAAATAGTAGTTTTCCTAAAATATAAGTACTATAGTCTTTTTTAAATTTTAAATATGGAACACATCATTTATGTGGAAACACGTCACCGCCGCGGGCCGTCCCGCTTAATGGATATTTTTTTTTAATTCACACGCCAGTGCGAATTAAAATAAATACACTCACAAGACCGTAGCTTTTTTCTTAATTATGTAAAAAAAAAATCATAACTGACTACCTAACCTAATTTAGTTCTATTTTTAAAATTCATTTTCGCGCTAGAGAGGGAAGCAATTACTATGAGTCTTTCCCGCTCAAAGGTGGGAAGCAGCGTCTTGCACCCGCTATTCGGATAAAACAAACACTACATTCCGAGTATGAGAAATGAAAAAGTATTTTTATTGACTTTTGTGCATATTTTCTCATAATTATGTGCACTTCATTTCCGAATGTTGCTACTACGTGAAAAATATATGCAGGTGCCTGCCAACAAACACTTACTTAAATGAAGAAGATAATTTGTAATTACCTACGGATTTGCTTTACATTTATAATATTTATATTTTCATGTGTGTCAAAAAATCTTTAGGTCACGCGTTGCACTTTACACTTGGTGTGTATTTTAGCTCGTATTATTAGATTTAAAAGTGTAACAATTGTAGATAGACCAATAAATAAATAAATAAATAAATTTAACGTTCCCACTGCTGGGACACAGGCCTCCTCTCGGTAAGAGTGAGTGGGCCGTAATCCACCACGCAGGCACAGTGCGGGTCGGTAGATTCACATGTTTCGTGTACGTTTTAGGACATGCCGGTTTCCTCACGATGTTTTCCTTCACCGCTTTGAGAGCACAAAGTAAAGCAGCTGTGTGGTTTCGAACCTACGACCTAGGACTTGTAAGTCGCGGCAGGTACCACTGGTTCACAACTGCTCCACCACTGGGGCACCATTGCTCCACTTGTTGTTATGTGTTAAGAATTATAGTTTTTTTTTTTTTTTGCAATATCGTCATTAGATATGGATCAGAACCCATCACACCTGTGAAGTGTCGTCAGCCAGTTTAACTTTTATGTGATTATTTTTCCAGTTTTCTGATCTGTGGGTCATGGAGCACGGAACAGCTGAAGTTTCCACCTTCGTTCATGTTCGGGACGGCTTCAGCGGCGTACCAAGTGGAAGGTGCCTGGAATGTCAGTGGTGAGTAACTTAGCATATTACTATTTTAATTGTATGTTTTTTATTAAGCTCTGTATACGAAGGGTGTCAACGAACATACGAGTATGCCCATACGCCAGCGCAAAGAGGTAAGGGCGCTGACCACATTGTTTTCATTTCTTGATTCTCCCTCTTCCCTTTCAGTACATTTACGCCAACCGCAATTAAAATCTACGTTCATCACACATTCGTCTTCTCCAATGTCCCACTCACTCACCGCACAGACTTCATTCACTCTTCCTTTTTCGTTCAGTCTATCTCTTTGTGGTGGAATGCGCTCCCCCAGGAAATCAGGATACCAACCAACCGATTATCCTTTAAAGTTAAGGTTCGCGAGCACATTCGCAAGAAGCTGGCAGTATCGTCACAACGCTTTAATTTTTTTATTGTTTGTCTTATTTCTTTTTAGTATATTCATGTTTTATGTATATTTATTACTCCCTAAGCAAATTGACTCCCGTCAACTTATTCTTGTGGGTTGATCTATCATACATGCGTAAGTTATAAGTCATTTATTAATTTGTTGACCATAGGTACCATACTAACGTTATGCCTATATATACAACCGTAATCTTCTTGGTCCCCGCATGATCTGACCAAGATAATGTCTGGACTCTGACCACTCAGAGTTTGTTTTGGTGTTACTTCTCAGAGTAGTCGTTTAAGAGGCACCGACCTCATCTAAGTTTTAAAATATTATTATTGATTTTGACATGTGGATATTTTTTTTTAACTTTACATAAATAAAATATCCTTTATCATTAACCCTGATTCTTGACTTCCTGCTCTACTTATCACGTTTCAGATAAAGGTGTCAGTATGTGGGACAAACTCCTGCACGATCGTCCCGAGCTGGTGGTAGACGGCAGCAACGGCGATGTGGCGTGTGACTCCTACCACCTGTGGAGGAGGGACATCGAGATGCTGGAGGAGTTGGGCCTGAACATGTACAGGTGATCACTAAAAAGAAGAGGGGTGTCTTTTATAATCAGGAGCATCGTCTGTTTAACATTTTCCCAACTGTGTTAGGGTCGGCTTCCATTCTAACTGGATGTTACTGGGTTATACGGTTCATACCTCTTGGTAAGACTGGTTGTCAGACTTTCGAACTTCTGACTACCCCTCATGACTGTCAAAGATCTACGAATGACAGCCGGAGCCAACGGCTTACCGTCCTTTTCGAGGCATGGATGTTTCCGGTAGGCAGTGGTGTAAGCAGGATGTGACATTATTATTTAAAACTAACTTTTGCCTGCAACATCGCTCCCATGGTCTGTATCACAGGAACCATGCATATTTCTAAAAGAAAAGTAATCTATGGCACTCTTCAGTCTATAAACATCTGCAAAAAATCACGTCTATGCGTTGCTCCGTTGATGCGTGAAAGAAGAACAAACAAAAACACGTTGGCATTCAAAATATGCCAATCGGTAAACGTGACAAATACCACACTAACAGCACAGTCCCAGCACCTACACAAAACCAATCAAATTCAAAGTTATTAATGCAAAGTAGGCTGTGAAACAACATTTTTTAACATCAATATTATATTAGACATTCCCTCAAAACGCCCACTCTTCACCATTTACTGAATCCAAAGAAATCAATAACCACTGAATCCTATCCCATTTCGATGTTATTGCTATAAGATCGATTCCTCATCCTTCAGATTCTCAATAGCCTGGACTCGTCTGCTTCCTACTGGGTACCCCAATCACATCAGTGAGGATGGCAAGAACTACTACAACAACCTGATCGACGGTCTACTGGAGAAGGGCATCCAGCCTCTTGTCACAATATACCACTTTGATCTGCCGCAGTCCTTGCAAGACCTAGGTAAGTACGAAGGAGCAAAAGCGCCAAAGCCGCCACACAGACATCACATCAAGCTACCCGAAACTGTAAAATTTTCCCAATCAACTTTGAACCTTATGCTATAGCGATAAAGTTGAAAATCTATTAAATAAATATGACAGATTCTAGTAGCTTGATGTGCTGGCGTCTGTACATACATTGTCGATCATTGTTGATCGTCTAAGAACTTATACTAGATGGTTCTGTATTAAAAACGTGATTGAATTTCATACTTTCTCGCTCTCCTGTCTCTTTATAATATTACTATCCTATGACCGCGACTCCGTACGCGTGAAATTTCTTGTTCCCCGACCACCTCCCGTCGAATCGCATCACCTGCCCGCGCTATCACTCCGTTTCCGGTTTTTCTTACTTTTTCCTTTTCTCTCTCGCTTGGCTCCTAGGGGTCATAGCGTGATGTTGTATAGCCAATAGCCTTCCTCAAGAAATGGACTATCAAATGCAAAAAGAATTTTTCAAATCCGACTGGTAGATCTGGAGATTACCACCTATATACAAACTAACAAATAAACAAATCAATCAATCAATCAACTCAGCCTATCGCAGTCCACTGCTGAACATAGGCCTCTCCCAGACTGCGCCACAACACCCTGTCCTCCGCCTTCCGCATCCAGTCGACCCCAGCCACCTTCTTTAGGTCGTCCGTCCAGCTAGCTAAATAAACAAATACCTCTTTATAATATTACAAGAATATTTTTTCCCGCATTTGCAACATTTTTCATTGATGCTCCGCTCCTATTGGTTGTAGCGTGATGTTATGTAGCCTGTAGCGTTTCTCGATAAATGGACTATTCAACACAAAGATAATTTTTCAATTCAAACGAGTAGTTCGGGAGATTAGCGCGTTCAACCAAACAAACAAACTCTTCTGCTTTATAATATTAGTATAGATATTAGTTTAAAAGTATAAATATACCAGTGTGTGTGCTTGCGAGTATCGCGTAATGAACTTCGTTTCTGACGGGGTTTTCGTTTCTTATTATAAGACAGTGTGCTTTATTCAAATCATACTCTAAATTCTATGCAGGTGGCTGGGCGAACCCCCTCGTAGCCGACTGGTTCGCAGACTATGCAGAAGTGGTCTTCTCCCTCTACGCAGACCGCGTGAAGTACTGGCTCACCATCAACGAGCCCATGGGGTTATGTGACGGGGGCTATAATAACTCTGCAGCCCCATACTTCGATGATCCGAGTGTTGGTCGGTATTTGTGCAATAAGAACGTGCTGATAGCTCATGCAAAGGCGTACAGGATCTACGACGAGTTGTATAGGGATAAGTACCATGGTAAGAACATGCTTTCGACTTTTGAGAATAGATTCTCGGATGCTATCAAAAACGCTTTGTCTGATTACCAGAAAAACAGCTGTGTTAATTTAGCAGTGGGGCTCAGTGGGTAGGTCGTAGATTCGAACCCAAACGAGCGCTTTACTTTGTACAAATTATTTCAACACCACATCAAAACGGTGAAGGAAAACATCGTGAGGAAACCGGCATGTCCTAGAACCAAAAAATTTAAGACATGTGACATCTACCAACCCGCACTGGTCCCCTCTCACCGAGAGGAGGCCTGTGACCCAACAGTGGGAGCATTGTAGGCTAGCTTCTGCCGGCGACTTTGTCCGCGTAAACATTCCTGCTCCCCCGACCCCCTCCTCGCACCGCATCGCCTGCCCGCGCTATTACTTCTTTTCGCTTAGTGCTGTTTTAGATTTTACCAAAAATTCGAAAACATGTGACGTCTACCTACCCGCACTAGGCCTGCGTGGTGGATTACGGACCAGTTCCTCTCACCGAGAAGAGCTCTGTGGCCCCGCAGTGGGAACATTTATTTATTTATTTAAACTTTTCGCACACAAAAAGGTACAGACGCCAGCACATCAAGCTACCTAATCATTAAAACGATCGACGCGTGCAGTGGCGTCCTCTGTCCCACGCGGGATTCACCACGGTGTGGCCAGAGCTTCAGTCTTGCTTTTAATGGTCTTTCCTAGAGCACTAAAAACAGGAACTTCATGTGCTATGCAAAGTCCAAATTAAATTGGCTAGCAAATTTCAGAAATTACGTGATGGGTACGATACCATAACGTGACCAAATAAAATTAAACATGATTTGACAAAAAAGGGGGTCAACGGCCGCTGGTAGTGATGTTACTTGAAGTATGAGTTGAAAATATCTTTCTTTCTTTTTTTTTTGTTTTTGTATTATCGTGTTTACTTATCGATAGAAAAAAAATCTGATATTTGAAGTAACTACACTGACTGCGATTGACGACCCAAAAAAATCACATTCATAATTTTCAGGTAAACTGTCTCTGGCAACACTGTTCTTCTGGTTCAAGCCATTCACGCCAGAAGATCAAGAAGTGACTGATCTAACTATTGATCACTGGGTATGAGAATTTGCCTTTACAGCTAGTTGTTTGTAACGTTGATGACATTTTGATGGGAAATTATCGAAACGTACTTTTTTCTATAATTTGCTTTGAAATTGGCACATGCACGTGCCAATTGGTCCCCAACTTGTTCCTTTTGTGTTTGTGTTCTTTCTCTGCGCCATGTTCACCGCAAATAAACGTATTTATTTTCTTCCTTTCTAATTCAGCATCATTTTTTTCTATTTTTAAGCAAGGTCGATTTGCTCACGCAATCTTCTCTAAGGAAGGCGGATGGCCTCGTAAACTAGAGAAAATATTAAATGAAAACGCGAGGAGAGAAGGCTACTCGCATCCCAGACTGCCTCCGTTCACTGCCGAAGAAATAGAACTGGTTAGAGGTACGCCTGTGTTTTTTTTTTTTTTACCAGACCGCACTACACCCAAGGTTGGGGCAATGTCTTGCACGAGTATCCAGGGTGGATTTTTGAAACGGTTCATCAAAGGCCAGCAAACCTTAACAGTTGTAGCTACAGAAAAACGTTCTTAGGTTCGTCCTTAACTTTTTGAGTAATTGCTAACTGCATTCACAAATTTTGAAGAAAAAAAATAATAAAAAAAATACAGGTAGCATTAATATGGGCACCTTTCAAACGACAGATCGATTGCCATAAACAAAAAACTTTTGTTTATGGCAATCGATCCTGTTTCTTATAAGAATCAACTGAGGTTTGGGTACTAACTAGAAAAGACAGAAATCGCAAAAAAAAATTGCTATACAATTTGTAGGGAATGAGACTAAGGCCCGCTGCGCTGGAGGCACGGCATGGCAAGGTATTTTTAGGCGACAATAAAAATATAAATTAAAAGTATGGAAATAAAGTCGAAATTTCAATGTTAACGGACGTAAGTACAAAATAATACTGCGGTATGCTTAGGCATGCCATATCAGCAGCCTTCGGAACGCTTCGGCAACCCTCGGAACGCTGTGGCAATCCTCGGGATACCGCGCCTCGGGAAACAGCGCCCGTCCAAACCCTGCGGCCCCGCGCGTAGCTACATTAGCAAGGACGCCTCGGCATGCCTAAGTTCGCTTCGGTATGCTTAAGGACGTCGCGGCATACTTAAGGAGGTCACGGCATTGTTACCGCCAGTGTGCGCTTACATGTAGGGATGCCAAAGGATCCCCTGCCGTGCCGTAATTTACCGTTGTAGATAAAGGGAAATGTTCTTAGGAGTCACAGATTTTGGAAAAATGGTACAATCAGCCATCAACGTCTATTTTTCTCATGTTCTAGTTTTATGTAGCCAATAAATGAACTTTCGTATTCGGATTAAAAGACTTCCGAACCAACTGAAGTAACAGTACTAGAAAAGCTACAAATCGCAAAAAAACGTTTCCCACTACCCGTGCTGTTTCCTCCTTTTATTTTATTTCTAACCTATCCAGGAACCTATGACTACTACGCGCTGAACCACTACACAACTCGAATGGTCCGCAAGGTGAAGCCAGGAGAACCACCAGGGAAATGGTTTTTCTACGGCTCGGAGGACCTGAACACTATCATGGATAAAGATCCTTCGTGGGAGACCAGGGCACTCGACTGGTTTGCGGTGAGCGGCTTAAATTATTGTTTAATAATAGTCCTTCAGACTGAATTTCGGTTATGGCAACGGATACTAGCCATCTACGCGGGGGATATTATAGTGCACAAGTGTGTGCGCAGACACAGGCGAACTCTCTCTTCCCTCACTCTCATTGTCTGGTGGGACGGCAATCCGACACGACCGGAGAGAGATCAGGCACAGGACCAACGGCTTTACGAGCTTTCCGAGGCACGGAGGTAGTATCACACCGGCAACCTTCAAACTCCGGGCTATTACTGAGAAGTTCGTAATGGAAAACCTAATAACACTGCCCGACCTGGGAATTGAACCCAGGACCCCACGATCATCAGTCGCGCTTGTGACCACGAAACTAACGGGGCAGTTATTACGCTTGATGATTGTTCCGTTAGGGTTTTATGTGAATAAGGATTATTGATGAGAAAAGTAATAATATAAGTTTTTGTGAAGAAAGACGAGTAGTATGTGTGTGGATAAAGGGTCAAGCATTGCGTAAGCCGAATTTTAGTAATTTTAACCCCCCGTTCCCGTCCCCTTGTCAGCAAAAGTTCATATATTTTACACTTAACTTTTTTATTTATAGAACGGATATAATATAGCCTATGTTACTCGTTAAAGATGTAGCTTTCTAATGGTGAAGGATTTTTTTTAATCGGTTGAGTAGTTTTTGAGTTAAATCGCAACAAACAAACAAATCTGTGCTCTTTATAATATTAGTTTAGATATGCACAATTATTTTTAATGGATAATGTATGCCTCAGGGGTGGTTCCATATAAATTTCATTGACTTTGCTCAGATAGTCTTTTAGTTAGCTTCAATAGTACTATTATTTTCCACTCATTTTTTATTGATAATAATAATAATAATAATAAAATTTATTCAATAATATAAGGACTAACGCTAAATACAGTTTTTCTTAAATCTATGTCAAGTTCACCATTTTTTTGTGCCTAAACTAGGTAATCCTGTGTTTCAGACGATTGGAGGTAACAATAATTTATTAAATAATCACTTAATTATCATATTTATCTTATTGGTACACATGTAAAACGTTTATAAAATTATATATTACTAACAATATTTACTTTAGTACAACTAATAACTTCTATTGATGATATTTTAATAGCTTCCTGTCACTGATATTTACATAGCAAGTAGTGTTAGATTAATTTGTATGGGGTAGGTACAACCACGGCACAATTAAAAAGTACAAATACTTTTTTCAAAAAAAAAAAAAAAAGAAAACTACCGACCTCCAAAAAAAACACTTTAAACTTTGTATTTAAAAAAAAAAAGGTTTTGATAATCAGTTCAGGTTGTATTGTTTTTATTCATGAGTCTAGAAATAAGGAACTTTTAGACTATATAGGATGCCCATTTAATATTTATTCCAGCAAATTATTAACATCGCATTTAAATATTATATTCTTAACATATAAACGATGTTCATTTATTTTCTAAGTACTGCTGACGTAATCACGATCCACACCCCCCCGTCCCACATGTCGTCAAAAATAAGCATTGCAAAGGCCGCCCTTCAAGTGTTACGAAAGCACCAAACGGGGGTCGCTTTGGTGCTTTCGTAACACTTGAATGACTCCTAAGAGGTAGATCAAAGAAAAGATGGATGGTTTGTGTGTAAGATGACAATGCTGCACCGAACCTCAATAACTTGGGGTGTCAATATCTTACTTTATTGGTGATGAATGATGACGTCACCCCTCTGCAGAGTAGGTACAGACGCCAGCACATCAAGCTACTACAATCTGTCAGATTTCTTTAATAGATTTTCAACTTTATCGCTATCGTTTAAGGTTCAAAGTTGATTGGCAAAATCTGACAGTTTCGGGTAGCTTGATGTGCTGGCGTCTGTACCTTCTCTGGTGATTACGATATAATTCTTCCAGATATATCCGCAAGGTATTCGCGAGCAGTTGCACTGGCTAAACTCCACGTACGACGTCAAGGAGATCGTCATCACCGAGAATGGAGTGCCCTCTCTGGACCCCGGCCTGGTGGACACACAGCGGCTGGAGTACTACAGGGATTATTTGGAACAGGTGAGGGGATTCGAGCATTTACCTAAAAAAAGCAAAATTGACGAAGGGCGTAGACAAGTGAGAATCTCTTTCAAAGCGTATCGTATTTCTACGACCTTCAACAGGATTGACGCACATGTTTTCGGTAGCTTATGTCAATTCAATACATTTTTGATTTTTCTAATTAAGGTGGCAGTCGCGTGGTAGACTCTGCTTGTGCGAAGCAGCAACTTGTGTGACGTGTTAGGGTGATGCTTAGTTCACATGCGGCGATGTAGATGGCACCACACACTATTTGAGGCACAGAGTTTCTATATCTAATTGCGATATTAGTTTCTCCACTCTATTGACATCGTGAAGGAAAACTTCTTGAGGAAACCGGCATGTCCTAGAACCAAAAATTCGAAGACCTGTGACATCTACCAACCTGCATTGGGCTTGCGTGGTAGATTATAGCCCCCCTCTTTTTGTCAGGGAGTGGGCTGTAATCTACCACGCGAGCCCAATGCGGGTTGGCCTGTGTCCCAGCAGTGGGAAAATTTTAGGCTGATTATGAATAGATCCTCCAGACCGAATTTCGGCCATGGCGACCAATCTCAGCGGAGACTAGCCTTCGGCGCAGGATATTTTATAGTGCACAAGTGTGCGCGCATACACAGGTGCACTCCCTCTTCCCTCACTCTCATGGTCCGATGGGACGGCAATCCGACACGACCGGAGAGAGATCAGGTGCAGGACCAACGGCTTAACCCTTAAATGCATAATGTTGCCATATGACAACAAAGTACGTTATTTAATTTTTTTAAGAATGTGATAGCTGTGAGTGTCTGAACGCACCTCTTTATGTCAAAACAATATATATACTCTATGAATATTAATATTTATTGTATAAATTTTTTCTAAATTCTATAGATAAATACCTATACAATAGCATTTTTTGCAATACGATACAATAAATCATGCATTTAAGGGTTAACGTGCCTTCCGAGGTACGCGGGTATCACACCGCTAACTTCGAAACTCTGGGCTGTTGCTAAGAAATTCCCAATGAAACACCAAATAACACTTTGCCCAACACGGGAATCGAACCCAGGACCATCTCCAGGCTCATCAGTCGCCTTTACGACCACGAGAGCGACGGGGCAGTTAGGCTGACTAAGACTCTGTTGACGGCATTGTAATTCTTCACGGATTTGTTTGTAGTACATACAGTCGTAGTCTGGTCCGCATATATGTATGTGTATTTGTTTATCTATGAAATTATTTGGATTTCACAATATTTATCAGAACAAACAATTCGATATCATCATAGTTGGCCGACTTGTAAATTAATACATTTTGTTCTCAAAACCACTTTGAGAGTCCGATTGCTGTATCTATTATGTAGGTATGTAGGCTACATACCTACATATTACTGGTTTTTTCTTCCAGGTCCTGCTGGCTATAAACGACGGCATCAACGTGACAGGGTACAACGCCTGGACGCTGATGGATAACTTCGAGTGGCTGGGCGGATATGCGTAAGTTATAAACTTTTTACGCAAACATGTACAGTGGAATAAGCCATTTGGTATGCGGGTAAAATATTCATCTTTATGCTACACAGCTTATATTTATTTAAATTGTGTACGTACGAAGCATATAGCTTCCTAACTAATATTATAAATGTGAAAGTAAGTTTGTTTGTTACCTTTTTACGCCTAATCCACTGAACCGATCATCATGAAATTGTGGAATGTTGGATGGGTCAGTTATCCCCCCCACTTCGACAAATTGTGTCTGCTGCAGCCTTTCTGGGTTTTTTTTGCATAAAAATAACTAAGTTTACTAACACACTAATTGCACACACTATCATAATCTGAATCATTTTGAATATTGATATGTTCGAAAAATTGGTCTACTCAACAACGTAAATAACACAATGAATGTTGTTGAACTCTCAAAATGAAAGCCATTCCTAACTATAATGTGTTACGCAATTAGGTACCCCGCAGAGTTTTCAACTATGCTTGAATGATTGGTTCGATATACGAAATGTATCCGAAAATAACTAAAAATTAATTGTTTGCAGCTCAAAATTCGGTCTGTATGCAGTCGACTTCTCCGATCCGAACAGGACACGAACGCCGCGCGAGTCTGCGCGATACTACTCCTCCGTGACAAGGAGTAGAATGATACACCCAACTCAAGATGTTACCAAGTTACATTATGTATAAGTTGGTTGTTTATTAAATTATTATTTCTTTAAGATATTATTATCTTGGTTTTCTTTATGCTATCCCTACTGATGCCACACTCGCACATTTTGCCGCCAAGCAGCGTAAGTCTCGGCAAGTCAAGCAACAAACAAAGTAGCCTCTGCTGCATATCCATGTATACTGGGTGACATGTAATTTGACATATTCCTTTCAGGTCGTGGTAGTTTGACCCATTTGCAACAATTAAGCACCCCATAAAGCATAGGCGAAAATTCATGGGATTCGAGACAACTCAATTTTTATGTATTTTTGAATATTGTCCACAATTCGTCACTAAATGCCACTTTTCTTTAAACTCTCGAATTTAATTGCCTTTTTTGGGTAGGAAATCATCAAAATTAAAGTAAAGACAACACAAAGTCAGAAAATGCATTAGAGGAAATCAATTCAGCCTATCGCAAGCTACTGCTGGACAGAGGCCTCTCTCAGGCTGCGTCACAATACCCTGTCCTTTGCCTTTCGCATCAAGTCTGTTCCAGCCACATTTTTAAGGTCGCCGATCCATATAGCTGGGGCATCCCACACTACGTTTGCCGATACGCGATGAACGCGGTCTCCACATCGGGCACACAAGGCAGCGGTCCTTCGATCTTCATTCTTCTTTGTTATTAATCATTCACTAATGTCCGTTTATACCTTTTGAACCATAATAAGTATACACTTGAAAATTTCACACACTGTAAAACTATCGCCGCTATAAATTAACAATGTATTTTTTTTATATATAATTTTGAAAGTAGTATTTCGTATTGTTGAGGGGCCCGTGGCTAAATAATAACAGCGGCACAGGTCGATCGATCAGGTTAAGCTACGCTAACCGCGGTTGGTCTGTGAATGGGTGGTATCTTTACACCTCGCAGTTGCTCCCGGCTGTCAATCGTGGATCTTTGACAGTCGTTACGGGTAGTCACAAGCCCAAAAGTCTGACAACCAGTCTTACCAAGGGGTATCGTGTTATCCAGTTATCCAGTAACTAGGTTGTGGAGGTCAGATAGGCAGTCGCTGCATGTAAAATACTGGTATTCAGCTGCATCCAGTTAGACTGGAAGCCGACCCCAACAGAGTCGGGAAAAGGCTAGGAAGATAAGTGTTTAGTATTGTACGTAACTCATGGTGTGCTAGTTTGACTCGCACTTGGCCGCTTATAATACAGGCATTTTCTGCCTGTCGACTGTTGACCTTGAGCTAGTTAACGAGTGCTCGAGCTAGAGAACGAGTCAACTAGATTAGGTAGATAAAAAAATTGGCCAACACCTTACATAATCTACTAGATTGTTGTTGGTATCGTAATCCGAAGAGCTGCACTCCGCCACCGTGCAACTCTGTAGAGCCCGTCTCGAGACTGGACACTCTCCCACCGATTGGAACGAATTCCCAAGAAGTATTTTGCCTTTTCGCGACTTATGCTGGTTTCACACGAGGGCAGAACAGTGAGGCAGAACAGTGGGCAGCACAGTACTGCTACTGTTTGAACGCACAGAACAGTACTGTCTTGACAGTAACAAAGGCAGAACAGTTAATAGCTCGCCGTTCTATATTTTCGGGGCAGTTTGCACCCCCCACCACATTTCTTACTCGTGTGTCTTGTGGCTGGACTCGTGCGAACGCGAGAGCAGTGCAGTGCAAAGAGCAGGACAGTGTGCGTGTACGCGTCCTGACTTGTTTTGCTTGTGGCGTGTGGTTTGTTTTACTTAAAATTTGTTTGTTTTGTTATGAAAATGGCACCTCCTAAATTATCAATGGACGACACTATAAAACTCATCAGACTTTACAAAGAAAAAGAGTGCTTATGGCAAAGTGACTCTGTTCTATATCGGAATAGAGCCGCGCGAGAAAGTTTTTCTTTCCTATTTATTTCATTCTTTACAATTTCAATTAGCTCATCCAGAGTAATTTGTGCTGCAATTTTGAGTAAGTGGCGTAAATGTTGCCGTTGTCACTTTCGGACTGTCCTATAATTAAACGCCACTGTCCTCCCAAACTGTTCTGTCCCACTGTTCTGCCTCACTGTTCTGCCCTCGTGTGAAACCAGCATTAGCTAGGGGACAAGGGATACAGGAAACAATTTAAAGATAAAATAAGGTTGGGAATTCATAGATAAGGTGATTAAAGGAAGGAAATCTACTTTTCTTTTGATTGAGTGAAGGGGTAATTGACACGTAACGCTTGCGTTGGAGAATACATTGTTTTGGGTTACGTTACTGAATGTTCAAGCTTACAATAATGTAGAAACCGACCCCAGAGACATAGGGCCGCTTTACAACAGCTGTTACGTCGTACGTTTTTACCAATCCTAGCATGCGTAGGTCTAAAGAGAACCTGCTGCGGTTCCAGCAGGAGACGTTCCCTATACTCAAGCATGTCTTACTCAATCCTAAGGTAAAGGAATGCGAAGCGCCTCTATCATTGAGTAGACCATATATATAGACCAGTTTCCAGAAGTGCTGGACGCGTACTGTAATAATAACCCTTTATAACGGCCTTTTTTTCGTGTGGAAATCCTCTTGGATGTTCACCACCCTGGGGTGGGTGGAGGGGTCTATCAGACTCGTACTGACTAAAACCATAGGGTATTCTACTGCTGCTACCTTCAGCCGGGGTGCTGGAGTGCTTGCGCATTTCGTCCCGCTCCCCCGGCCAGGTGTTGGCCCGCATGAATCCATGCGGACCCTGTCACCCTCACCGGCCGCATACAGCCACCATTCTTCTAGAGAGAGGGGCGTAGATACTTAAGAATAGTCGCACGTCGAGCCAATAGACGTTCGATGGATAGGACTATCGTTGCAATGGCTTTTCGGCGAAACGGACGCTCGATTTAATGGCCATTTGAAATTGTGGTACATCGATGCTATGGAATTTCGGCAATTCGGTCGTTCCATCTGATGACTTCGGGGAATTAGCCATCGGGCATATGACATTCGAAATCAAGCCGTAAATTCAGCCTAGACTATGTCGACTACTCTCTATCGTTGTCCAAAACCAACTGCCCTGCAGGGTAATTGCGTAACACACTATCAGTAGCAATTGCTTTCATTTTGACAGTTCAACAACATCCATTGCGTTATTTATGTTGTTGGGATACAACACACCACATTTTTCGAACATATAGAGCAATGGATTAGCAATTTGCTTCAAAATTATTCAAATTGAGAGAAATAGTGTGTTACGCAATTAGGGTGCTGATCTTACTTTTCCCTGTCACATCCTAAAATCGCCGCGCTCAGCCCCTTTCCAGTCTTTTGTATTTCTGTATATGCTTTTTGTTTGTTTCTTCATTTTTTCTCAATTTGATGTAAGAATCGGTTCAGGGGCCATATTTACGATAACCAGTTGTTGTGGCTGCAATAACGCGCGTTGCGTTTAGGGTTTGGACGTTCTTAGAATTTGTACAAAATATTTCATCTTAACTGGACGTAAGATATTTGCTTTCGACTGATCGAATGGGTTTCTAAGAGGTTCAATATTGTTTAAAATAAAATAAATTAATTAATTAATTAAGTATATTGTAGAAGTTTGACATTACACCTGTCAAATTAGTCTCTGGGATTAAAAACGAACTTTAGGGTAACGTGTCGAGCTGTCAGACCATAAAATTGAGATTTAATTCGTTTCTAAGAGGGCCGCTATCGTGTGACAATTTTAGAAGTAAGTGACAGAGAGTACAGATCACAGCTGCACTCCCCGAAGCGATGGGCACAGGAGTAGGTACAGACGCCAGCACATCAAGCTACTACCTACATTCTGTCAAATTTCTTTAATAGATTTTCAACTTTATCGCTAAAGCATAATGTTCAAAGTTGATTGGGAAAATTTGACAGTTTCGGGTAGCTTGTAACACCTAGATTTCGCCAGTTATGTTTAAGTCCCATGTACGCACGGCTACACATCAAGCTATACATAACCAGGTACCTAATTGCGTAACACACTATCAGTAGCAATTGCTTTCATTTTGACAGTTCAACAACATTCAATGCGTTATTTATGTTGTTGAGCAGACAAAGGACCATGCCCATATTAGTATGGAGCTGAAAGTCAGCAATGCCATGCAATGCCCAAATTGCAGCTCTATGTCATTTGATAACTTTTTAACAGTATTTATATGATATCTAGATTTAATGTCATATAAAGCACCGGTTCAATAGATATTGGACATTAAACATGATAACTTCCTACTGGTTTTTTATACATTTTATCGTTTACAGACAGCATTGCTATTAGTTTTTCACTAGGAACTACATGATCATCACATAAGCTAAGCCAGATCAGTGTTCTTTTATATACTTATCTGTATGTTATCAAATAAACATGTCAGTTATTTGGAATTATCTAGCCTTTATCTATTGTATAGTATCAATATGTATGTGAAAACAATTTGGTTACATACAAAGCTTCAAAGAACGTCTTATTTTTTTAAATTTTTTATCCAGTGCTTCATATGATTTAAAATTAACAACATAATTCTAGTTTTTATTTATTAGAACAATCTTGTAATATACTTTATCTGGGCATGTCTGGGGCACAGATGGGCATTGTCTTTTTTCGAACATATGAAGCAGTGGACTAGCAATATCCTTCAAAATTATTCAGATTGTGACTGATAGCGTGTATTATGAAGAATAATTATATATATTGAATATTCATTTAAGTATGTAGAGACGCCAGCACATCAAGCTGTAGTAGCTTGATGTGCTGGCGTCTCTACATACTTATCTGTCAGATTTCTTTAATAGATTTTCAACTTTAGATCTAAAGCGTAAGGTTCAAAGTTGATTGGGAAAATCTGACAGTTTCGGGTAGCTTGATGTGCTGGCGTCTGTACAAAAGAAAAGGTCCAAAAAATCATGCAATTTAATATTATGTAGATTGATCCTTTGCTTTCCTCTATGGTCGTCGGTGGTCAAAGACAAGAAAAAAACATTTAAAAATCCATTAAAACAAAATAAATAAAAGAGTTCTTTATTCGAAGAAGACCCTTTTACTGTACAGTTAATCAAAGTCACTTATACATTTTATAATCCTTTGATTAGGTGTTGCTAAAAAGGTGAAGATGTCGATTCAAATTCATGTTTCCAATTAATGATATCAACTTTATAATAGTGAACATTAAGTTGATTTCAGAATGACTATTGCTAATGAAAAAGTTATAAATATGTTTGAAGTTGAAACGTAAACTGAACTTTATTATTTAAGTTATTTTTCAAATTACTCATATTTGTTTACATGTTTGGAAACTAAACACGAACGTTTGGATTCCGTAAAGTGAGAACCTTTTAACGTAATCATAATTTTACTGTCCAACTAGCTACCGCCCGCGGCTTCATCCGCGTTGTTTGTCGATAAAAAGCCTAGCAGCCTATGTCCTTCCTCAGGGATCAAAGTATCCACGTACCAAATTTTATCAAAATCCGTCCTGCTGTTTCGGAAATTATCCGGAACAAACAGACAGAGAAAAATTATAAATATTGTTTTTTGTCATAAATACCATATACAGCGTGTAACGGAAGGGGGGTATCAACCCTGAAGGAGGTGAATGTGCTCATGAAACTCAACAACTTTCCCCAAAGAACATAGGTCGAAATATGAAAAAAAAATTTGGCCCCCCCATAGTAAATCAATCAGCTGGTAGTCAGTTTTGTAAGGGAGGGCCAAATTTTTTTTTCATAGAATTTCGTAGAAAGCTGTTATTTTGACATTAGAAACAGACACTTTAATTTTATTTATTTGTATATATGTATAAATTAATATAACATGATGATTGGATTATAAAAATATAATTTAAAAGAACATCCATGGAGTTTCTTGCCCGTTTGTCTCAGTACCTACTACGCTTTGGAATGGGCCACTAGCTTCATATTTTCTGACTGACTGACTTCTTGACAATTTAAAAGTGCTTGTAAATGATTTATTTGAAATATAATAAATGGTTTGAGTTTGATATCGAATATCGTTACTGCCGCGCGATTTATAGATGGTA
Organism: Eremobia ochroleuca; assembly: GCA_949629135.1. Lineage (NCBI taxonomy): Eukaryota > Metazoa > Arthropoda > Insecta > Lepidoptera > Noctuidae > Eremobia > Eremobia ochroleuca. The sequence goes on from OX451407.1 coordinate 3,407,984, forward strand.
AATAAAGATTTCACAAAGTAAGTAATCCACTCAGATATTTTATTTTTATTTTCACGTCTACTTTTTAGGGATCCGAAACCAAAGGGTATAAACTTGACGCTATTACAAAAAAAAATCTCTTCTGTCTGTCACAGGTTTGTGTCTTTTAAGCCTCGAATACACTAGGGGACAAATGGAGCGACATGTTGCGGAACATGGCGCTCGGCAACTACGTGAATGTCCCGAGAGAACATCGCGCCGTGCGCTCGCTCTCGGATCGGGAGCAAGAAACATGTCCCGCGTCACGTAAAATGTTGTGGGTCATGTTGCGGGACACTATGCAACGTTGCAGCGTCACGTATATTTTGTGTTGCGCGTCATGTTGCGGGACAAAATGTTCCCTAGTGTATCCGGGGCTTCATCGTGATTAAGTAGCCAGTTGACACATTGACCTATAAACATAAAATGATAAATAATCAAAAAACATAAATCTCGTACTTAAACAAGACACGTTAATAAATTATTTATTTGTTTTGAAATGGAATATATACAACGTTTTTTGTTCTTGTTTTGCTTTAAACCACGGAACCTTTAGTGCACTTAGCGGGTAATGAATGAAGTCCAAATCGCCGAAGCAATTCGTCGAAAAAGCCAAATGTCCTAAGTGCTTTTAACCTGTTTTTAACCTAAAGATCTAAAAGTGGACATCCATCTTCATTCGACCGCTAACCTTGTTTATGACATATCTTATACATACATACAAATAAATAGAATTCAAGTGTCTGTTCGTAATGTCAAAATAACAGCTTTTTACTAAATGCATCATCATTGGCGCCAATTCCCTTGAACACAAACTAAACTAAATTTAAGTTCAGCGCATATTTTTCTTTCTATTTCATTAGGAAAAGGACAGAAGATACAAATTAGTTTAGTCCTGTCAAAGTAAAATACTCCATAGACAAGTTTAGACGTGATTAAAAAATTGTCTACTAAAAATACGTCAATTTATGTGAGGCGCTGACTAATTTGACAGGACGAAACTAATATTTATCTTCTGTCCTTTTCTTAATGAAATAGAAAGAAAAAGATGCACTGAACTTAAATTAAGTATAGTTTCTGCTCAAGGGAATTGGCGCCATTATTCTCCAAACCTTATGCCAATCTGTTTGTGGTCGGCGCAACATGTATTTTTCTTCCATACTTCTCTATTAGCCGCCATCTTGGCAGTCACTCCCTTCTAACCATATCATCATTCACACAGTCCATTCATTGTTTAATCGTTTATCCATTTCTACTAAATGCTTATGAAAGTGTACACGGTACTAATAACAAAAAACCGGCCAAGCGCGATTCGGATTCGCGCACAAAGGGTTCCGTACCATTATCTATAAAAACGGCAAAAAAATCATATCTGTTGTATGGGAGCCCCCTTAAATATTTATTTTATTCTGTTTTTCTGAAAATTTCAACTGTCTAACTATCACGGTTCATGAGATACAGCCTGGTGACAGACGGACGGACGGACGGACGGACGGACAGCGGAGCGGGAGTAATAGGGTTTCTTTTTACCCTTTGGGTACGGAACCCTAAAATCCATTTCGTTTTTTTTTGCTGTCTGTCTGTTTGTTTCGTCTAATCTCCGAAACGGCTGGACCGATTTTGTCGGGATTTTTACTGGCAGATAGCTGATGTTATTAGAAGTACCTAAGGCTACTTTAATTGTTTATTTTTTTAATGAAATATATAAATGGCTTATTCAAATCCGGGAATCGATCACCTGTTCCAATAATGTAGGTTTTTACGAAAAATACCAATGTCACAAATCGTCCGCAACATGTAAAAATATGATCGGGCTTCATATAAAAAGCGTGCATGATGAAGAGTGTGCGCTTAGTGTCAGATATGTTGTGGGTGACAGCACTCGTCCTCTGGTACGTACCTACTTATTTACTTATTAAAAATTTCTTAGTACAGACGCCAGCACATCAAGCTACCACAATCTGTCAGATTTCTTTAATAGATTTTCAACTTTATTGCTAAAGCATAAGATTCAAAGTTGATTGGGAAAATCTGACAGTTTCGGGTAGCTTGATGTGCTGGCGTCTGTACATATCTGCAACAGAATAGCCGTGCGATTATGTAACCATCTCACCGTAAAAACTTGGGTGAAGTGAGCGTGGAGTGAGCTTTCATTCGCTAGGGATTAACACTATTAAGTGCTCACTTCACTTATGATTTCACGGTGAGATTTTTACAGAATCGACCGGCAGAAAAAAGTATCAGCCCGGAGTTTGGAAGTTAGCGGTGTGATACTTCCGTGCCTCGGTGTGCACGTTAACCGTCCTGCGCCTGATCTCTCTCCAGTCGTGTCGGATTGCCGTCCCTGAGGGCTATGAGAGTGAGGGAAGATAGTGTGCCTGTATGTGCGCACACACTTGTGCACTATAATATCTCCAGCACCGAAGGCCATTCTCCGCTGAGATTAGCTGCCATTGCTGAAATTCGTACTGTAGGATAACCTCCACTCCACGTTATCGAAATTCTAATCAACAAGATGCAAGATAGATTTCTTATTTACTTGCTGATTAGAATTTCGATAAAGTTCATTGAACGAATGGTAGTTTTCGCGAGAAGCCGGTCTGAAAAATATTAATGCCTGTTTTAAAAAAAGGAAAAAAAAAAAAAAACAAATTTTTGGCACACACTGTGGACAAAAATGGTGATAATGATTTTTAATGCGATTGAACTAATGCGAACTAGAATTCGATAGTTAAATTTAGGTGCATCCATGAATATTATAGCATGCTATAATATTCATGAATGCACATAAATTTAACTCATGCCGCGCAAATTCAACTCTTATCATGATTAGAGTTGTTAAAAATAGTTTTTAGTGATGTTCGTTTTATTTTTACTGAATAATTTTGGTACAGACGCCAGCACATCAAGCTACTACATTCTGTCAGATTTATTTAATAGATTTTCAACTTTATTTCTAATGTATAAGGTTCAAAGTTGATTGGGAAAATCTGACAGTTTCGGGTAGCTTGATGGTACTTAACAGGTTCTGGCGCGGTAAACTAGACACTGGCGCTGATTCCTTTGTTCACAAACTAAACTAAATTTAAGTTCAGTGCATCTTTTTCTTCCTATTTCATTAAGAAAAGGACAGAAGATAAGTATTAGTTTAGTCCTGTCAAATTAAGATACTCCATAGACAAGTTTAGACGTGATTTTAAAATCGGCTATTAAAAATACGTCAATTTACGTCAGGCGCTGACTGATTGAACTTAAATTTAGTTTAGTTTGTGAACTAGCGCCATTATATAAAGTTTATTGTTATGATGACTATAGCCTTATAGTGTCCTTGAAAGCGTTCATCATCTGTCCAGCGTTTTCCCAACTATGTTGGGGTCGGTTTCCAGTCTAACCGGATACAGCTGAATACCAGTATTTTACATGGAGCGACTGCCTATCTGACCTCCACAACCCAGTTACCGGGTAATACGACACCGCTTGGTAAGACTGGTTGTCAGACATTCGGGCTTCTGACTACCCGTAACGACTGTCAAAGATCCACAAATGACAGCCGGGACCAACCGCTTAACGTGCATTCCGAGGGACGGAGGAGTCTCGATATGTAAAGATGGTCCCCCCATCCACAGAACAACCGCGGCAAGCGTACCGTCAAACAAGCCAACTTTGCCAATCAAGGTATCTTTGCCCTAAAAGCAATTTTTAAACAAATCCGCTAATATAAGAAACAATTTTAGTTTTATGGCAACATTTATTATTTGGGTGGAAAGTTGATTATATTTGTGGCAAAACTATCTAACGCATTCGTTCCAAAGTTCATTTAGTAACTTGTTAGAACTTGTCGAGTGCGAGGTATGTTTTTGCGGGCCAATTTCCTAAGGAAAGTGTTTGTGGATTTTACCTCATGGCGAAAACACAGGTAAGTGTATTTACTGTATGTTATAGAATATCAGTTGTTGAGTATTTTAAATATAGTTTCATTATTCAGGATTTTATAAATCAAAACTTTTAATGATGGGCAAAGTTACCCTAAACTATTCAGACCCTTCTATGCCAACATTGCCCGTTATCAAAAAGCACTCAGGGTTGTCACTTTTAGTTATTTTGTAACAGGTTGAATTAACGCAAAACCACAGAAACAAAACATCAAACACCTCAATTACATATTTCTTAACTAACGGCTTTAAAATAAAGTACTTAATTTCTTATGTTATAAAATATATTAGTACAGACGCCAGCACATCAAGCTACTACGATCTGTCAGATTTCTTTAATAGATTTTCAACTTTAGCGCTAACGCATAAGGTTCAAAGTTGATTGGGAAAATCTGACAGTTTCGGGTAGCTTGATGTGTGCTGGCGTCTGTACCTAGTGCAATTGATGTATAATTTATACAGAGTGAAATTTTAATCACCATTTTCCTCTTAAGGGGTAATTGTACTCATCATTAACTCATCACAAAAAATCAGCTGTTCCCTACATTTTCACGAGTTATGCGAACATAAATGTAGGGAACAGCTGATTTATTTTTCACGATTTCAGGTTTGGCTCCATAGTAAATGTTGTACATAATGATGAGTGCAATGACCCCGTAAAAGGAAAACAGTGATTAAAATTTCACCCAAGTTTCAAGTGAAGAAGAAAATAAAATTGTGAGAGTCTTGGAAGCTCCTAGTGATTTTGGATCCCCCCTAACTAAACTCGATCTAGTTATTGGTGCATGAATATTTAAGAAAAAATTCTCTAGAGTAAAAAAGTGAAAATAACATATATTTAATCATTTTACTGGAATGTGACAACCCTTAAGAGGGTTTATCCCTTAGAGCCATGTTGGAGACTCAAAATTGATGATTTCCGACGGACAATAAAACCATAATGCGTTTAATTTATAGATGAGATATTGACGTCACATTATTGGGAATTTTATAATCTAGTGCATGGCTGAAAAACATTTTCAATTTTTTGTATAGTTTTCTCATCAGAACCGTTTTCATGCAAGCCTTTTTTCAAACTAGCGATCGACGGTCTAAGCAGATGCGAGATATTAGTAAAACCGTATACGACAAACTTATAACAATATTATTTTATAAAAAATAATAACATTTATTAGTGCATGGCTGAAAAAAAAACACGATTACTGTAAGTTTTCATTCAAGAAAAGTATATTCAAAAGTGTCAATTGTAGCCACTTTTCGAGATATTAAACGTGTTAGTTTATGATGAAATCTCAAATATTTATATTTTCTTTTAGACCTAGTAAATTAACACATTTATGTTCTAAAACATGGTTCAAATATTTTTTTAATAACTTATATGTTTATTTTACTATGAATTATTTAGTATTGCTATATAATCGGCGCGGATTCACGCCACCGCTCAGCGCGCTCAGCGCGCCGCTCTAGCAATACTAAATAATTCATAGTAAAATAAACATATAAGTTATTAAAAAAATATTTGAACCATGTTTTAGAACATAAATGTGTTAATTTACTAGGTCTAAAAGAAAATATAAATATTTCAGATTTCATCATAAACTAACACGTTTAATATCTCGAAAAGTGGCTACAATTGACACTTTTGAATATACTTTTCTTGAATGAAAACTTACAGTAATCGTGTTTTTTTTTCAGCCATGCACTAATAAATGTTATTATTTTTTATAAAATAATATTGTTATAAGTTTGTCGTATACGGTTTTACTAATATCTCGCATCTGCTTAGACCGTCGATCGCTAGTTTGAAAAAAGGCTTGCATGAAAACGGTTCTGATGAGAAAACTATACAAAAAATTGAAAATGTTTTTCAGCCATGCACTAGATTATAAAATTCCCAATAATATGACGTCAATATCTCATCTATAAATTAAACACATTATGGTTTTATTGTCCGTCGGAAATCATCAATTTTGAATCTCCAACATGGCTCTAAGGGATGAACCCTCTTAAAATCTTAAACCGTTTGTTGGGCCTTGTATGGAAAAGGGCACTAACCGCTAGGTAACATTGCCCACTGTTTTTATCACGAAAATATTTAAACTACAAACAGTATTTTAAAACTTAGGTTAAGATTGCCTTAAATTGTAGTCGTGGTGCTTTCTACGTATTTATAAGAGCTTGATTTGCGTCAAAAATCGAAGTGGGCAATGTTGGCTAAAAGTCCGGATTATTTTGCCCACCATCAAAATCGAACAAATCTTGGTTTAAATTTTAATTTTTTAATTATTTTACATAGCAAATGCGTGCATATGGTCATATAGTTGTAGTAAATGAAAAAATATACTTAAGTCCTATAGAAAAAACTTGTAATATATTCGATTTTCTTAAAAAAACGGGCAAAGTTGGCTTGTTTGACGGTAGCTTAACCTCATCGATGACCTGTGCGGCTGTTATTATTTTGACACAGGCCCCTCTTAGCGTGACCTTAAAGAAAGTAAATACTCCATCCGTGTTCAGAGATCCGTAGAGAATACGTGCCGTGTCCAAGCCTCTAAGGCAGACAGGGCTCCTGCCGGTCGATTCTGGAAAAATCTCGACGTGATAACTAAGGTGAAGTGAGTTTAGAGTGAGCTGTGAGTCATGCTGATGCTAGGGATTGACACTGTTGACGATTCACTCCACGCTCACTCCACCCAAGTTATCACGGTGAGATGGTTACAGAATCGCACGGCTGAATTTGATAGTTGACTAACAACTGTTTACACACAGCGACAGAATGACACTTACCTTTTCAAGATTTTGGACAAAATCTGTCGATCGGTCGATCGATTTTGTTGCGATCACGCAGCACTATCTATATCTACTGTTATCGGCACAAACAATTGTTCATAAGATAATAAAGTGCTGTTCCAAAAACAGTGTGCAAGTTATTTTTCACCAGAAGATAATCAAAAACTGTGCAATATAATACAGTAAGTACTTCACTAGCGCGAAAGATCACCAGCAGTGCTATTCTGTAAAAATCTCACCGTGAGAACTTTAAGGTGAAGTAAGCGGGAAGTGAGCTGTCATTCGCTAGGGATTAACACTATTAAGTGCTCACTTCACTTGTGATTTCACGGTGAGATTTTTACAGAATCGACCGGCTGTATCCTTTACTGGTTAAAAAACTGTGTCATACGGGAGACAGATTCTTCCGTTTAAAATGAGACAGCGTATTGACAGACAATGTATTTAAATCCAAATTACACAATAGGATGGTTTAATATATCATCGGATTCTTTCTTTTTTGTACATTTATCTACTAAATAATACAGTTGATATTATCTGTTCTATAACGTAAACGCACCTAATAACGACCCGTTAAAATCCGCGCTCATTACCGCCCTATTCAGAAAACTATCATTTTTATGTCATGTATTAAAGCTATACACAATTGGTTGCTTGAAAAAAATGTAGATGTATTTGTATTGCAAATGTTCATCTCTTTTTTGCGTGCGTAACTCGACGATTTAAATAATAATTGCTCCGTTAGTCCGTGGACGGCCGACCTAAGTGCATTTTCCATAGTGTGGCATTCCCGATGGCGTAAGTAATCTTGTTTCTTTTTTAGCAAAGATTATATCGTAAAGCATTTTAATGTAACTTCTAGTTCTTTTGATGCATTTTTGATACTTTCAGGAACACAAGTAATGATTCATTTTAATGAGATACTATTTTATTTTGCTTAAAATTCAATATTAAAAATAGGCGGTAATAGGAACAAAAATCACAATTTTATTCCTATTGTCGATCCATGTCGCTGATAAGTACTTGTCGTATATTTTGTGTGCCATGATTTTTGTTAAAATGCATAAATTAATAGGCAGGAGGCTATACTAACTCAGTTCCTTAGTATGTTAACTTATATTTGAGCTATTAACGCCATATATTCAAGAGCTTTAGTAGCCGTATACACTAACTTTGTTCTTATGTAAATATTTTGATGAATAAAGGAGGTATAATTTTTAAATAGTGTATTTTTATAGTTGAAATATAATTATTATTAAATATTTTTAGCAACCGCACCACTTCAAATCATATACATGTACAAAAATCACATGTATTTACACAATTCATACACATTCCTTTGGGTCGGTAATAGGTTATACGATTTCCTTTAAGAAAACCTATTACCGATCTACTTGTACATTTACGACGGACCCCATACTAGGTACATGTTTTTTTATTTGGTATTTATTTTCAAGTAAACATAAAGTTATTTAATAGACATTATAGTATTCCATAATAAACATACAGATTTAAAATAACATAAGCTTTATTATATTATAGTAATACTTAGCTAACATTTATATGTGGACGTCATATGGTAATTTTAATTACTATTTGCCATCCGTTAATATATCAGATGATTGTGAAATAAACCGTCCAGCAAAGATCATTATGCGGCCGAGATATGATTGTGGATTTGATTCAGAGTCAGATGAATCTATTTTTTAATTTTATTTTTTTTAGCCAAAGGTTAATTTTCTTAACTTGTAGAATTAAGTTAAGAACTAACTGCTAGAATTAAGATTTCATTCTATTTTTATATTTCTATATTACATTTTGTAAAATAATATACTAATATTACACTTTACGTTACAAATAATTCATATTAAGTAGTATATTTTTTAAGACTTATTGAAGGCTGTTAAGAATATAATATAATAAACTTAAGTTTTGATAACATTTTGTAGTGAATGCTGAGATCATAGTTAATCTTAAATTTGATTCAGAGTCACATGATGCTATTTTTTATATTTTTTTTTTCATGAATAATTTTATTAATTTGTTTCATTTGTCAATCTTAATCCAAGATTTGATTTTTGATTTGACATGACTACTAAACTTAAGAGGCGGTTTACAGTCAAATGCCTTTTCTACTGTTTTAATAGATCACATTTTGTATTTTTATTCTATTTACTACGAGTTATGATACTTTTTCAATTAGCGGCGCTAGTGGACGGTAAACCGCCTTATAAATGTTATTGTAATTTTATATGACTATGTTACATTTTTACTAAGATTCTATAATGCCATTTACTCTTGTATAATACCAAATGCCCCCATTGGTTATATATTATAGTAGTTATAATCAATGCTGGCCTTTGGTAATTTGTTATACATAATTCGTATAAATATGATATTTTTATTGATTTAACGCTGTTAACAATATACTATTATAAGAATACATATAATTGTTAAGTGTTGATAGCATTCTGTACTGTGTTGGAGCATTTATATAAACAGTTCAATATAGGTACACGAGCATTTTTATTTAACTTTAACGGTTCCATTTATTTAGTGGTCGGTATTAGGTGTCACATAAACGGTATTAGGCACACACCCGATATTTTGAGTCGGTAATAGGGACATGACCCTTTTTCCTTTTATTTAATTTTTAATATTTTAAGTAATTCTTTGATTATCTGTTCTTATACATAACTAAAAAAATCGATAATTTTAGTACTTGAAAAATTATTTTTATTGAAGCCACATATTAAGAATGTGCTTATTTTTTGGATATAAATCTGAACTCCGCTTAAACTGGCGGTAATGGGTGCGTTTACGTTAGTTTAAAAAGCTAACAGTCTTAAAATAATAATAATAATATGTACAAGTATAGTACAAGTATAGAGATTATTTGCCCTCCTCTTTAGAGGAGGGCAAATAATCAAAGGGTGTCACAAAATTCGTCCGTATCGCTGTCAATAGGCAACGTGCTCAAAAGGCTTGCAGCATTACCACGTTGTATGGTAATGCTGATTCTTTGGCCAAAAAATAGGCCAGCCCCCTGGTCACGTGAAGAGTCGACCATCCCCTTGGCGATATCCCGTAGGTGGGCACTCGGACCCCATGCCCCTAGTGTTTCAACCCCAAACGACTCGAACATATAAGTTCCAAAGAGGTTGGACTATTTGCGCCGTTTGAGGTTTTCCGCACCTGCAGCAGCCGCACCAGCACAGCCGACCGTGTTTGGAAGATGGGATGGTGCAAGAGTGTATCTACTTGATTTCTGACAATTGCTCTCTTTCCTAGGGCTTCAGTAAGTCATTCGTATGGCTACAACCTCCAGTTCCCGACATCTTTCAAGCTCGGAGCCGCATCAGCAGCGTATCAAGTGGAAGGAGCCTGGAATGTTAGTGGTACGTATGAATATTTATACATCGTTTTCAAGCTTAATCTATTACATTATTTAATACCAAAACCAAATCAAATTAAACCCATAGATTATATAATCTACCACCTGTAGTTGGCGGTAGGTTTTATTATGACCAGTCACTAGACTCTCAAGCAGGTGAGAGTCAAAAGTGGCCCCAACGCACGCACTGGATTAGCGCCGAGAGTTGAAAATCCAGCAATGTGTTTTTGACGCGCTGGAATGCACTCTGATGGATTCTCAATGGTGGGCTCAACATCGACAGTTGAAAATCGTCGCGTTAAAAAATCGCCCGTGTTGCCTGGGCTTAGAATTGACAAGTGTTATACTTACACTACACGGCTTACATCTCTCTTCTATGATCCTAATTTTTACTTTATTTGGGGTCAGTGGTGCAAGGTTTTTCTTCCAAACATCTCTTTTAATCGTAATTTCAGCTCAGTATTGCCCCAGCCATCGCTTTTTTTTTTTGTTTTACTTAGGTATGTATCTTCCTTTATTCCATAAATTTACTGCGACATCAAATTCATTTGCCAAACATAAAAAAAAAACGCAAAGTCATGCTACAATAATTCATGTTAGAGGCCGTTTAAGACAGTACGTAGTCTTCGAAGGATTTTAGCCCGAGCCATTTGCAAGAAGCGTAAACGAAGCGGAGAATACATTCCTCTGTTATTTGAACCGGCGTGGCTTCTCGTAGTAAACATAAAGATAGAAGAGGGTTTTGTTTTCCAGACAAAGGCGAAAGCAAATGGGACCGCTTAACTCACCGGTATCCTGAAATAACGTCAGACCGCAATAATGGTGACGATGCCTGCCAGTCTTACTATCTATGGAAGAGAGACATCGAGATGGCTGAAGAAATGGGCTTGCAGTTTTACAGGTAGGCTACGTTAACAAGTAAGGTATGTTTCTGTTTACATGAACGAGCCCGTTAGCTTACTAATCGTAACTTTAATCACTTTCTTAACCCTTTACCGCATAGGAAACCATATATGGTTTGACATGTTTACAGTTTATTTACTCTGAAAAAATATATATAATTAGCAATAATAAAACAACTATTTTGTCTATCATCACATACTACTTGTAAATTAAAAAAAATAAATAAAAAAAATAAAAAAAAAACACACTATAATTTATTCTGAAGCTTTAATAAAGACAAAAAAAAAATTGTCACTTATTTAATATATCATGCAGTAAAGGGTTAAGTACTGCTATTGAGGTATGAGGAACAGGGTGTTAAGTTCACTCAACCTCCATAGAAAAGGGAAGATCGTCCGACCAGAAGGGTGTTGTGTCTGGTGGGTAACTGCCCGATGGTTCATGTCGGGTGCTAGTTTCGCGGTAAACTCTGCTTGCGAGATGCAGGATTTTGCGTGACATCAGTATGACGCGTTGTTCGGATGTGGCGTTGTAGATACCGCTACACTGCTATCCTGAATTTTAAAATAATTATGCTTGCCTTCATTATGTTAGTACCTATGTATAGGTTACGAAAATATTACGCGCATAAATCCATACTACGAATAATAAAGCTGAAAGTTTACTTGTTTGTTTGAACGCGCTAATCTCTGGAACTATCGGTGGGATTTGAAAAAAATACTTTTTCATTTGATATCCCAATTCTTGAGAAAGGTTAGAGTTAATTAACATCACGTTAGGACCCTTAGAGGCCGGGCAAAAAGAACGTTAAGCGGAAACGAAGTCATAGCGCGGGCAGGCGATGCGATGCGACGGGGAGGGTCGGGGGAACAAGAAAGTTCACGCGGTCGAAGTCCCAGGCAGAAGCTAGTATTTTGTAAGTAGCCATTCTAAGAAATGAAAATGCCAACCTGTTATCCTTTAACCTGTTAACCGGGCGGGACGTATAAATACGTCAAACTTAAACAGTAGCGTGTACGGAATTCCGCGGTTAACAGGTTAAATTATTAAATTAGATTAGAATTAGTCATTCTAAAATATAGAATACAATCGAAACTTCAAATATATTTTATTTATTAACCTGTTAACCGGGGAATTCCGTACACGCTACTGTTTAAGTTTGACGTATTTATACGTCCCGCCCGGTTAACAGGTTAAGGCTGCCTGTCCATTGACGCGGAGCGAGGTTGCGGAGCGGACAAACGCAGAATTATTAACCAATAGAAAAATGACATTGAGATTTTATGCAATGCTGTTGGTTAATATTTCTCCGTTTCTCTGCTCCGCAGCCTCGTTCCGGTTCAATGGACAGGTAGCCTAAAGTTAAGGTTCGCGAGCACATTCGCAAGAAGTTGGCAGTATCATCACAACGCTAATATTTTCTCATTGTTTGTCTTATTTATTTAGTATATTCATGCATTTATGTATATTTATTTGTGCTTATATTGATATGTAACTATGTATATATATTATATTTATATTTTTCAATCGACACATAATTTTTATTCGTGGAATAAAATTGACGTCTGACAGTTTTTGTGTGGAAGAACTGTCAAAAATTAAAAATTATTCCTCGGATAAAATTATTTGGCGTTGGCAAAATCAGCCCTCAATCATCTACATATTTTCGAAAACACTTCAAACCCGGCTCTTCTAACAGAAAACGTTTACTTTTTCACTGCAGCATATACAAGTTGTAACTTAAATAACGCTCAACCTCTTAAGGGGTCATTGTACTCATCATTATGAACAACTTTTACTATGGGACCAAACCTGAAATCGCGAAAAAAAAATCAGCTGTTCCCTACATTTATGTTCGCATAACTCGTCAAAATGTAGGGAACAGCTGATTTTTTTTTTCGCGATTTCCGGTTTGGTCCCATAGTAAAAGTTGTTCATAATGATGAGTGCAATGACCCCTTAAGGGGTTGTGCGTTATTTAAGTTACACCTTGTATAGACTTAATAGTTTGTCTTCCTTACCAGATTCTCAATATCCTGGCCTCGTCTCCTACCAACTGGTTTGGCCAACAACGTCAGTGAGGATGGGAAAAAATACTACAACAACCTGATCGACGGTCTACTGGAGAAGGGCATCGAGCCTGTCGTAACTTTATACCACTGGGATATGCCGCAAATGCTTCAGGATCTTGGTTCGTTTCGATATAAAGGGATTTTCAACAAGAACTTTGTTTTTCAATAGTGGCAACACAAACAACAGCCAGTCGATTCTGTAAAAATCTCACCGTGAAATCATAAGTGAAGTGAGCTTGAAGTGAGCAGTGTCAATAGTGTTAATCCTCAATGACAGCTCACTCCACGCTCAGTAAGCTCACTTCACCCAAGTTTTCACGGTGAGACGGTTACAGAATCGCACGGCAGGACAGTTTTGACATTTAGTTTTTTAACATATCAATAGTTAATGCTTTGGCAATTGTTACAATGAATTCGGTTTCGCTTGAAAATCGCAATAAAATAATTAAAATCCACTATGAAAATGGTGGTTCTGTTAAAGTTACATGTCGTAAAATTCGTCGTCATTTTTGGTCAACATAAGCGTCCTTCTGAGACCGCTATTAAGAAATTGGTCGATAAATTTGAGTGGACAGACTCGGTACATAATGTGCAAACACCAATCGATTGCAGTCTTAAAACTCAAAATTCGCGACGCGATTAACGAAACAGACTCGTCATTTTGCCAAAAAGTGATTGAAAATTTTGATGAAAGAATCGACATCTGTGAGCCAGGTCGTGGTGGACATTTGTCCGATATCATTTTTCATTAATAATTGCCAAACCTTACTCTTTCTAATACAATAAATATTTGAATAATTTTCATCTAAATTCTGACATTTCCATTTTGCCACCCCATAAAATCCACCCTAGGGTGGATACTCGGAAACGTTTGTCCAGAAATGCACACTGAGCCAGGGTGAATAAATGGAATCTGTGTCGAATCGATATTCTGTTTTTCCACCCTAGGTACAGTGGAGCACACATCAACTGAATACAACAATACCCAATTTACGAGCAAGTGTGATGATTATTTAACTTATAAAAAATAGTTCGCCACTACAAATTTTACAATATAAATTATATAAATCAATCGGTACAAGGTAATTGTAGGTCGGGTAGCGATGATCTGGACAATCTTGGCAACGACCTGTCGATTTCATTCCATCTTCGTTCAGTACAACAGTATGAGTATAATCCAGCAGAGCTTCAAAAAATATATCAACCAATATTGGTTGGGCTAGACACTTGCAGTAGAACATTAGAAATATGTCAGAAATATAGAACAGTGTAGAGTTAAATATAGAACTGTGTCAGGGTGTCATAACAAGTACATTAAAACATATTATTGCACATTGATGATCGCGTATTGAGTATGACTGTACACAGTTGAGGGGAGCTAATTGGAAGAACATTAAACCCAATATTCATCCACCCTGGCTCAGGGTGGATTCTCGGACATACGTTTCCGAGTATCCACCCTAGGGTGGATTTTATGCGGTGGCAAAATGGAAATGCCTAAATTCTTAGTTTTACTTTGCATTAAAAAACAAAGTTCTCGTTGAAAAAACCCTTTATTTACTATAGTTCTATTCTACATAACATACAGTACCATCAAGGGTGTAATGCCTAAAGGGTTAGGCAGCGGTGTACGTATAGTACGTTCACATGTTACCTGTTATAGTTAAATCCCATGAAATACGCGGCGAGCTTTTTCCCATCAACCGGGCACGAATCCAGCCTACGCGCTACAACTGAGAAATTCCTGATGGAAAAACCCAATAACTCTTAGCCCGACCTGGGAATCGAACCCAGGACATCATGCTCAGCAATAGCGCTTGCGACCACTAGATCAACCATTCCATAATCTTATTAACGCGCATTTTTGTGATACTCCTCGTATTACAGGAATGCGCGTAGATGCATGATTTCCTCGTTGAAATTGAACATTATTCGTTGTTTGGTATAAATAACAATTATTTTGGTAAAGATAGTTCTATGTCTGTTCTACAATAATAATAAAGCGTTTTTTTTTATTATTCATTTAGCAATAATCTTTTACTGGTGACTGTTTAGGCAAAAACTCATGGAGAGCTGCACCCTAATTGCGTAACACACTAGCTATTACTCTCAATTTGAATCATTTTGAAGCATATTGCTAATCCATTGCTCCATATGTTCAAAAGATGTGTCTGCTCAACAACGTAATTAACGCAATGAATGCTGTTGAACTGTCAAAATGAAACCCATTGCTGCTGATAGTGTGTTACGCAATTAGCCTGCTGATTTAAGAGCTTTGGTCTAATGCGGGTGTTCTTGATGATGTTCACTTAGCCGGCAAGTGAAATGTTGGCAACAGCTAATGTATCTTCGAACATTATAATATGCACAAAGATCAGCACCCTAATTGAATAACACACTATCAGTGACAATCTGAACAATTTTGAAGGATATTGCTAACCCATTGCTTCATCTATACGAAAAATTTGTCTGCTCAACGACGTAAATAACGCTAAGAATGTTGTTGAACTGTTAGTGTGTTATGTAATTATAACAGACAGACAGAAAAACATTAAAGGGAAGTTTGTTGCGCCACTTCTTCTTCCCAGCGAAAGCACTAGGAAGTGGTGAAGGGCGGGCGTTTTGGGGGACTGTCTTTTGTAATTTTGACGTTCGAAAAGTGCTGATTCTCAGCCTAGTTTGAATAAGTGACTTTTGATTTTGATTTTGAATTACCCCGCCGGCTGTCTTTAATCTGTCTAAAAAAAAAATATTTCAGGCAAGTATTTTACACATACACCCTCTTTTTTTTCTAGTCCGTGATACACCCATACTATCAGAAAATGAAAGGGGAATTATAAAACGAGCGATTAAAAAAAAGCTTTGCGACTGATGATGACATACTGTATTAATAACTTGAGCGGTATGAATTTGAGTAAGCGAAAAATTAACTAAACTAACGACGAATATTGATTAATAATAAAATCCAGAACGAGCTTACAAAAAGTGGATTGTGATAAATCCATTTCATATATTAAAATTTTATCCGAGCGACTACATTACTAAGTGAGCGACTGGAAATACAGAGAGGGCAACTTAGAAAAACACAAGATTGAACTTGAGAACTTAGGATGCAAGAGCGAGCGAAGCGAGCTCGTGACTTGGGGCACCCCGACACGGACAGGTTAGGTTCGAAGGGGATGACGGGGGCTCAAGTGAGCGAGCGGAGCGAGCGAACGAGCCCCCGTCATCCGCTTCGTGTTAGGTTCCTTTAAACCCTGCAGACGGAAATAGGGGCCCCGCGAAGCGGGGCTCCGCCGACTACGCCTTATTATTATGCTCATTTTGTATTTTAAGTAACTCAAATTAATGTTTGTAAGATACTATTCTGTTGATTTTTCGTCACTTACAGTCAGTCGCTCACTTAGTAATTATATAACCCAAATTAATTAATTTTGACACTTAAAATTGTAATTTACAGTCACTCGTTTTATTGCTACCCAAAATTAAATATGAAATAGATATTAAATTATCGTTATACATTCAGATAGATTATAGTTCATCCGATCTTTTTTTTTTGTATTAATCTATCATTTCAATTATAGGTGGCTGGGCGAACCCTCAAATCTCCGACTGGTTTGCTGACTACGCGAGGATCGTATACACCTTCTACGGAGACCGGGTAAAGACCTGGATCACCATCAACGAACCTCTAGTGGAATGCGACTGGTACTACGGCCAAGGGGTCCTGGCTCCAGGGCTGGACTATTTCGTGGGGCCATACATTTGTAACAAGAACATTCTGTTGGCACACGCGAAGGCATGGCATATCTATGATCAGGAGTTCCGGTTTAAGTGTAATGGTATGTTATTTTTATTGAAGCTTATTTTCATCTACATACTACATGGTCCTTTTGGCGCGTGACCAAAATCGTAACGGCATCATGTTTTATCTAAACAAGTTCTGTGATAATTTCACTTTTTACCATCAAAACATAAACATGAACAGCTGGTCCTGTTTCGACAGACAATAGACAGATTTAAAGAAAAAATACAATTCGCACTAACATCGTGACGTTTTCTATTAGATGTGAACATAGCATCATATGTATCATAGCATCTTGAGGTGGGTGTATCATTCTACTCCTTGTCACGGTGGAGTAGTATCGCGCAGACTCGCGCGGCGTTCGTGCCCTGTTCGAATCTGAGAAGTCCACGGCGTACAGACCGTATTTTAAATAATTAATTTAATTTATTCATTAATTTCAGGCAACAATATAGTCCATTTTGTTAGTAAAATATCTTATAACTAGTGTTAGTAGTATAGAAAACAAGGAAAAGAATAACAAGAAGAAGAATAGTAGGTGACTGAGGCAGGAAGTGCAGAGAACGACAACGCAAGGCGTAAGCTACCTGACCATTCTCCCCACATAATGCCTGAGAAAAGGGGAGTAAGGACTCTCCACCACTGTTTTCAGGATGCTATTGTCACCGACCCGACTGACCCTGTGGTATTTTGAACTGCAAACAATTAATAAAATTTTTAGTTATTTTCGGATAAATTTCGTATATCGAACCAATCGTTCAACCACAGTTAAAAAACTCTGCGGAATAGTTGCGTAACACACCATCAGTAGCAATGGCTTTCATTTTGACAGTTCAACATACCTTGCGTTATTTACGTTGTTGAACAGACAATTTTTTCGAACATATGAACCAATGGATTAGCAATATTCTTCAAAATTTTCAGACTGAGACTGATAGTGTGTTACGTAATTAGCGCGTTATTCTGTAAAAATCTCACCGTTATAACTAATGTGAAGTGAGCTTATAGTGAGCTGTCACTCTTGCCGATGCTAGGGATTGACGGCTCACTTCACGCTCGATTCACCTTTGTTTTCACCATGAAGACTATAGATAAGGAGTCCAATCTCTGTATATAAAAGCTGTGCCAGAATCTTGAAAAAATAAGGTTGGCGCGCAGGAGGCGCTGCGGCTGCTAAGTTACCAAGGTTAGCTTGGATAACCATAGAATGGCGGCTTTGTACTAACTTCGCGCGTCTTACATGCCACTAAATTCACTTGGTACACTCCGTAATTCAGCGCGGCTAGTGGCTGTTTTTAGAACTATTGCTCTAAAAATTTTTGCGGACAGATTTTCCGTATGAGACCCCTTAGAGATTGGACTCCTTTTCTATAGTCTTCATGGTTTTCACGGTGAGATTTTTACAGAATAGATAGGCTGGTTATTTTAAATATACAAGACTCTTTGTGCAAGACTACTAAGTATCTGTTATCACAAAACATTAAAGGGCTTGTGCCAAAAAAGGACTGAACACTTTTTACCCTCGTTTCAGGAAAAGTATCAATAGCGAACCACTTAATATGGCTTAAACCGTACTCATCGGAGGACGAGGAGTTGACGGAAGCAGCCAGACAATTTGTAGTAAGTAACGTTTTGACTAAGTCTTTTATCATGTTTATAAGGCAGACAACGATGAAGATAGCACAAAATATAGATGTTTCGTAGAAAAAGATACGACCTTCTATGACGACGACGATTTCTACGACGTTATCACTGCTGGGAGACACAGGTCTCTTCTCTGGGAGAGGGAGTGGGCCACACGGGCTCAGTGCGGGTTGGTTGATGTCGCTATGTCACATGTCTTCGAATCTTTGGTTCCAGGACATGCCGGTTATATACAATATTTTCCATAAACGTTTCGCTATTGGGGCCCAAACACAAAAAAAAACGAGTGTGCTTATCACCGCACGACTGAAGTAAAACTTCTTTAGCTCCATCTGTATGTATGGTAGTGTATATACGTATATATTGGGTGTACCGGAAAGTTCTGTCGGTTTTTGTAAATAAAACTCGTGGTTAGTTCTTAAAGCTAAATACTTAAATCCCCTTTTCTGAATTTCTCAAACCATCTTTGACATGTACGTCGCAATATTATTCAATACTTTTAACGTATTGGTATAGAGAAAAATTCGAAAAATTTCTATGTACTACCAAAACCGACAGAACTTTCCGGTACACCCAATATATACAAATTTTTTACAAATATTTAAATTTATTATCGGTTTTCATTGATAAATTAAAGACAATAGGCCTGCATTGTGCTTAGATATACGGAACGTATTAGGCTATGAGAGATAGAGAGAAAGAAAATGTGCGCGCGCACTGCTCTCTCTTGCTTATATCCCCCACTCAACTACCGTTCGTCTCGCCCGATCACACTTTTCGTAACGCTTTCATCACGCGTTCGCCAGCTTACTCCCAGAGTCAAGCGTGCGTGAAGACTTTGAAACACCTAGATAAGGATTAATTTACCTTTTTTTTCCTTATTTGCTCTCTGTTCTGAGATTCTTAGATCCTGAGATCTAAATTACATATTGTTACAATTTAGATACTAGCAGTTAATTTTTCATTTGTGTAGTTTTTTTTTTTTTTTTTGTAGATTTCAGTAGATTTTTTTTTTATGTTTTTCTCTATCGTACGTAAAACTTTCGTTTTGCATGCGGAGTTTACCTATAAGTGATTGTATACTATTGTTTATCTGTTATTGCTTGTTTTTTATAAACTTAACTAGTGTAAACAATCGTTGGTAAACCAATAAATAAATGAAAAAAAAAAATAATACTTCTGTATTATAATTTTTTTTAAATTTATTTATTTTTTACTCCAAAAATTACGATGAGACACGTTGCTAATCCGTTTTATAAAGGCATTAAGTCTCGTAATTTTGTATTACAGACCGGCCGTTATACTCATCCCATATATTCAAAAGAGGGAGGATGGCCGCGCGTGGTGGAGGAAGTAGTCGCAAGGGTGAGCAAAGAACTCGGCTTCACAGAATCAAGGCTGCCGCCTTTCACGCGTGAAGAAATTGATCTGATTAGAGGTAAGATTTCGAGAGTAATAATACATAATCACTTTTTAAAATACTGTCTGTCTGTCTGCCTGTTTGTTCTGGCTAATCTACGAAACGGCTGAACCGATTTTGATGGGACTTTCACCAACAGATAGCTGATGTTATGAGGAGTAACTTAGGCTACTTTGAGACGTACATGCGAGCAAAGCCGCGGCCAGAAGCTAGTTTATTTTAAGAAAACGGATATCCTCAAGCGTGAAATTCACCAATGAAACAGAACACGCACATCAAGTCGTGAAGGGCGGGCGTTCTGGGGGTCTGTCTTTTGTAATTTTGACGTTCGAAAAGTGCTGATTTTCAGCCTAGTTTGATTAAATGACTTTTGATTTTGAGAGAAATATGGAAAAAGAAGATACGTGGCACCGACTACAAATAAATTGGGATGAAGACAGGAGAACGATGATTATGATTTTATATTTCTTTTTTTTTTAAACGTTGCCTCACACTAGGAATTTCTCCTGTATTGCGGGTGCGTTTACAAACATTTAAACTCACACACACAAACAGCCAGACCCGGAACAACTACGTGTAGGTCATACAAATATTTGTTCCGTGCGGGAATCGAACCCGCGACACGCGGCGCAGCAGTCAATCGCTTAACCACTGCGCCAACCGTGCCGTTTTTCGCATGCATTTTTCGCATGTAGTTTCAAATACCTTTAAGTAATATCACCCTTCCTCCCCAGGAACCTTCGACTACTTCTCCATGAACCACTACTCCACCAGGCTGGTGCGGAAACCCAGACCTTCGGAACAGATCGTGAACTCAATCTTTACGTACATTGGAGACCTGGACGTTGTGCTGGATGTGGACCCGAGCTGGTCCTACGGTCGTAATCAGATCATGGCGGTAAGTGGACGGAAATTCGATGCTAAGGGATTTATTTTTTTAAGACGGCTGTCTGCATATTTTAATTTATTAACACTAGAAAGACTGAAACTTAGTATATACCTGTATTGCCCAAATGCAGTCAAAATGACTGCTTTTGGGAAATATAGGTATAAGTATAACACACATATATACGGGGTGTCCGAAAAGTCATGGATTACCTTTTACCTGCTGATGGGCCACATTGAGATCTACCAATAAAAAAAAATTACCTACCGATTTTTTTTTTTTTTTCACCAAGGTCGATCAAAAATAAGACTATTTTTTTTTTGGTGAAAATTTTAATTTGAACCTAAATTTTAGGTATTTAAAAGATGATATCTGTAACTTTCTTGTATTCAATCGATAGTAGGATGATTTAAGATGAAAATAAAAAAAACCTGTACTCGAAAAAGTTTTCATTCGTAGAAATGGCATGGAAAAAACTGATCAAAGGTAGAGATTTTCCAAAATTTCATTGAACATCAAAAAACTCGGAAACCATAAGACTTTTACCATAGTATTTTTTTTTATTGGTGGATCCCAATGTGGCCCATCAACAGGTAAAAGGTAATCCATTACTTTCCGGACACCCAGTGTAATGGAAATGAAGGAGGAAGGAGGTAACTACAATTATTAATAAACGCATTTATATGTTGTACAAAGACTCACGAAATTCTAAGGAATTGTGCCATTATAGTTATACGTAATTGTTTTTCTAATTGACATTAAAAAGCAGTCAAACTGACTTCCTTGGGCAATCTAGTGTTAACAAGAGCACTTTTGACATAGAATCAATCGAATACCATAATCTTTGTGTTTGCTTAACTTCTACATACAGTATGGAAACCACATATACGCAAAAAGTTATACCACATACTTGTTGTCGCCTTTTCTGATGATATACAAAAAATTAACGAAATCGGTCGCGAAAGAAAATCAGCTATTCCCTATATTTTGACAAGTTTTGCGAACATAAATTTATGTTTGCATAAATCGTCAAAATCGGAAGAGCCGGTCGACTCTGTAAAAATCTCACCGTGAAATCATAAGTGAAGTGAGCACTTAATAGTGTTAATCCCTAGCGAATGACAGCTCACTCCACGCTCACTTCACCCAAGCTTTCACGGTGAGATGGTTACAGAACCGCACGGCAGCTGATTTTTTTCATCAAAAAAAGATCAAGTTTTTTTTTAATAACTGACACTGACTATAAATTTCTACGCTAGAGGGTCTAGTAGTATCATGTGCTGAATTCAAGGTTACCTTGCATGGTCAGACAAACAGTCACGAATGAGGATGACGCCTATAAATCTTACTTAACTACTATTTTAAAAACTGTACATAAACCTTATATATTTTCAACCAGATATATCCGCAAGGCATACGGGAGCAGATGGCTTGGCTGAAACAGCAGTACGGAGACATTGAGATTTTCATCTCTGAGAATGGATACTCCAGTGAAGGCTCCAATCTCACTGATGACGGCCGAATCTCATTCATCAGAGATTATTTAGAACAGGTATGCAAAAATGTAAAAAGACACATCACATAGCCGTCAACTTCGCATTCTGTACATAAAAATAGTTAACATGGCACAAAAATAATTGCTGGGAAACGACTTTTATTTTTATTTTAACATGTGAATTTTTTAGGTCATCTTGTCAATCAATGATGGCGTCAACGTGACCGGGTACACGTATTGGACGATCATGGACAACTTCGAGTGGATAGACGGATATCAGTAAGTAAACATAGTCATTTTTGTGTTTAACGAATGAGACCTAAGGCACCTGTCCCGCCACCGGCGATTAACGAGAAGCGAGAAGCGAGTAGTGCTAGCAACTAAAAACGAGTAGGCGAGCAACAAACAGTCAGTGCACGACGGCAACGAGCGATTAGTCGCTGCCCGCTGGCATGCGTATGTACAGACGCCAGCACATCAAGCTACTACAATCTGTCAGATTTCTTTAATAGATTTTCAACGTTATCGCTAAAGCATAAGGTTCAAAGTTGATTGGGAAAACCTGACAGGTTCGGGTAGCTTGATGTGCTGGCGTCTGTACCAAGCGTGAGTCTCTCAGTGAGTGTCATAGGACTCCCCCAATGCTTCCAGTCTAATCGGATATAGCTGAATACCAGTATTTTATATGGAGCGACTGCCTATCTGAACTCCACAACCCCGTTACTGGATAACACGAAACCTCCTAGAAAACATCAGCATTTTATGATCAATTATATTTTTCGTTTCAGGACAAAGTTCGGCTTGTACGAAGTAGACTTCGCGGATCCAATGCGCACGCGCACGGCACGCAAGTCTGCGGTATACTACTCGAAAGTCATCAAGAGACGATCCCTGTTCGTTCCACTGCCGTGTGTAACTAACCAATTCGATTAATAAATACGATTACAGTTAAAACTTATTATTTATTCATTTATATTTAAAAAATATATAAAACTAGCGACCCGCCCCGGCTTCGCACGGGTGCAATACTGATCACTACATAGTATTAAACAAAGTCGCTTCCCGCTGTCTTTCTGTCTCTATGTATGCTTAGATCTTGAAAACTGCGCGACGGATTTTGATGCGGTTTTTTTTATAGATAAGAGTTATTCAAGAGGAAGGTTTATATGTATAATACATGCATAATATAGTAGAGAAACACTGATAATTTTAGAGCCATTATTTCTCGTAAAAAGTATTGGATAAAAAATCGTTATTGTGGGTTATCCCTAAGAGATAGACATATACCATTGTAGACTTTTTGTATACCTTTTTAAGGTGTACAATACTGTAGTACATTATTTTGATCTATCTCGTAGGATTCAGCCAGCGTTTGCAATGTAAACGCAAAAAAGTGTTTATTTACGACATCACATTAGAAACCTCTAAAATCATCAGTGTTTCTCTACTAAATTATGCATGTATTATACATATAAACCTGCCTCTTGAATCACTCTATCTATTAAAAAAAACCGCATCAAAATCCGTTACGTAGTTTTAAAGATCTAAGCATATATAGGGACAGACAGACGGAAGCGACTTTGTTTTATACTATGTAGTGACTAGCTGTGCCCTGCGGTTTCACCCGCATAAGTCTCGATCCCTTAAGAATATCGGGATAAAAAGTATTATATGTGGTAATCCTGGTTATGAACTATCTTTGTGCTAAATTTCATCAAAATTGGTCCAGCCGTTTGTGCGTGAAGAAGTAACATACAAACACACGGACTCACAAACTTTCGCCTTTATAATATTAGTGTGATTAACAGATTGGAAGCAATGTTTTGAACAATAGGATCGTTAGTTTTTCTTTTAGTGGTGTTAGTGTTACTGTAACTAAGACTACTAGAAGAAAAAAACGATGAATTATCTGCCACTTCTATTATATATATATATATAATTATGTATATTTAGTTTATATCCTAATATTTTTGAAGCTTTGAAATTAAAGATAGTGGCTGTTTTGGGCTATAAAGATAATGGAATAAAGCAGTTCTAATCATGGATTGGATTCGGGCAGTCGTGTTGAGGTGAGAGTGTATTTGTTTTTTAATTTTTTTAGGCTAAATGATAAAGGATTTTATTTCTGTAAGTAGGTTTGGACAAACTCTTTTACACGTCTATTATATTTTTCAAAACTAGATGAGGTCGGCGTTTCCTATCTGACTACTCTGAGAAGAAAGGCCGAAACAAACTCAGAGGTCACAGTCTCTTTTAAAATCCAGACATACGAGTAATCTTGGTTAGTGCATGTCTGAAATGGTCTTTTGAGGAAAGAATAGGAAAGAAGTGGTCGTTTAGGATATTATTGATATAATTAATATACTGTCCCTAAAATAATAGTTTTTAAAACAATATTTATTTATTTATTTATTAAAGGCAAACCAACAGCTTCTGTATACAGCTTTACATAAGAATAATAATAGTAACAAAGCATCAGACTTATACAGTCGCCAATAATAGGTCGACCAACATTCTAAGTGAGTAAAATAACACTTAATTATTATTAGCTATTAAAATCTTGATAAAGGAATTACGCCATAAAATAACAAATAATCGAATTAAAGTAAAAAGAAAACATAAAGAAATTACAAGTATACGGTAAGTAACAAAAAAATCCTTTTAAAGGTACAAATATTGGGTACAGTGGGAGCTAATGAGATCAAAATGACTACAAAATTAAAATTAAATTAAAATAGAATCAAAACAAAACAAAATAATCACAGTTATAAAAAAATAATGACATAAAAATTTCAAGAATGTATAATTGTATAATCAAATCATATTATAAACACTATGAATTAACAATTAATTATTCAGTTGCGTTCTTCGGTACTGTTGTATTTTGGCCTTAAAAACAATAGATTTTTTTTCTTACTACCTTTTAGATTTTTCATATTTTTCTACCTATATGTTCAAAGACGTCTTTTATTTTCTCTTCTATTTTAGAACTACACGAACCAAAACTGTTTTACAAAAAAAAAAAAAGCAACCGACTTTAAAAAAAAAACACTCGTTGGTCGTTCACTCTTGACAGAGTGGTCGTGGTTGATGACTGCATTTTCTTTGGCCAAAGCAGCCCTCGCGATGCTCCTCCACTTATTCCGGTCTTCAGCGTCTCGGAAATTCTGAACTATGCAGGTTTGTGTTGACGCTTTGATAAGGTCTGTCCAGCGCGTAGGTGACCGACCGCGTGACCGTTTGCCCTCCACTTGTCCCTGGACAACGAGTCGTTCCATGGAGTGTTCGTGATGGCATTAAAAGCAAAAACGTGGTTACAATACCAACTGTTTATTGCAGCTGCCATTTGCCATGCTACCAACGCAATATAATTCAAAATCGTTTGAACGGACTGTAAAAAAAAGTTTATTTAAATGTCTAATCTTATTTCAAATGGAGTATAGGTACTTTGAATAAAAGAGGCGTTTTCATAGGTTTCCTCCTATGGGTGATACGAATGTATTAAAAAAAAATTACTCAATTAATTGATTTTTTTGCAAGCTATGAATGTTTTCAGGTATCACACTTAATTAACCGGATTTTTTTTAGAAATATTTTGATATTGTTTTCTTTTCTACTGCATTAAATCAATTTTTTAATTAATATCCATTAAGTCATCTATACAATAGTATACGGCATGATTTTTTTTACAGGCTCCAAATTTTTACAGGGTGTTCTACTCATGAATATGAACAACTTTTACTATGGAACCAACTGTGAGATAACGAAAAAAAAATCAGCTGTTTCATACATTTTTGTCAAGTAGGTATTGAACTTTTGTATTAAACAGCTGATTTTGTTTTCGTGATTTCAGAGTTGGTCCCATAGTGAAAGTTGTTCAGTAGAACACACTGTAAAAATTTGGAGCCTGAAAAAAAAAGCATCCAGTATAGATTAAGTAGGTTCTGTGTACTAGCAGGAGTATATCCCTACAGAGTATGATTTTTCTTATCGGCTTAAAAAAATTACAGGTTATTTGCAGGCTAGGCAAATATGATGCCATTTCTCGAAAAAAATATTTACAAAAATCGTAACTCAATAGAAACGTATGTTTTTGTGTATGACCCATATATGGCACATCACGCATTATAACGTGAATTTGTGTTAGGTACGTAGTATCAAATATAATATAAAATGACAAAATATATGAACATGAACTTACTTCTAAGTACTAATTATTTCCACACTGAAACGATTCAATTTTATCATTTTTTTCCTATTATTATACGCCGCTCGTTAATCGTATTCAAAGTGTACACCTACCGATTTGAAGAAAACATAAATACTTAGAAATGTTTATTCAGATCTATCCAAAATATCTGGTACTCAATTCGAAACTGAAATCCATAATAGTTAATCTTGTCAACACTAGATTACGCTACTTGGATCGATTTTTGAAATATAAGACATTTTTCGGTATGTCCCATATGTGGAACACTATGCTCTGTAGGGATATCAATAGAAACAATTGCAGAAAGGAGGCAAAACAAAATTCGATCGTAAATCACTCCCTCCTTGCATCCTCTGGACCTAAACGCCTTTCAAACACCTAAGGTGCATACCACTCATGCTAGACTTAGCAAATACAAACCTACATAGATAACAGCAGATCGAAAAAAAAAGGTTGAACTGGAAAGGGAGACTACTGAGATGAAAACTAATAAAGAAGTATGGACGAAGAAGACGCTGCACCGACCGCAAATAAATTGGGATATAATAATAATAATAATATTCCACAGCTTTCAAACAACGCCATCTAGTCCCAAACTAAGCAGAGCTTGTGCTATGAGTACTAGAGAATTGATAAACATACATATATATTTCTAAATACATACATATTATATATAAATTACACCCAGATAAAGAACAAATGATCGTGTTCATCACACAAACACTTGTCCTAGGTGGGAAACGAATCCACGACCTTGCGCATAGCAGTCACAGGGCCACTGACCAGTAGACCAACAGGCCTGAGTGATATCTAAGGACAAGAGAATGATGATGACATCAGGCCGATGTTACGACAATTCTAGTAGATAATAAAGATCAAATTCGCATAACACGTATCTGTTTGTATGCAACTGACAAGTGTGAAGAATGCACTGTCGTCAGCCGCACTGTAGTATCCGAATTTCCTTCGCATAATTTTCTCCAGGTCATTCGAAACGCTTAGGAACATAGTTTTTAGATGAAGTAATCTTATCTCCAAAGATGTACCTATTTTTAAGATGCATCCACGTGAATTAAGATAACAACATCATTGTTATCTCATCAAATACATTATGCTCGATTTCCACATCACAAAACACTGAGTACACCTATATTGTGATAACAACATCATTGTTATCTCATCAAATAAATTGTGCGATTTAGATTCAGCCGGATGAGAGGTATCACATGTCCGTCGCGAAACCATAGCAGGGAAACCGCAGTGGTTCCGCAATGACTTGTCGGTTGTACGACAAGCGAAACAGAAGCGAAACTGCCTGTTCTTTTGACTATGATTCTTTTTCATTTCGCGCGGTACAACTCCGCGCTCAGCCTGCTATTTTGTTGCGGTACCGCGTTTGTTTCGGACGTATCTGTGGCAGTCGACAAGTTTATAAGCGGAACTTCGTGCTTCAGAACGTGGGTCATGCACATGACCTCTCTCCGGTCATGTCCCTTCCCCACTCCACCGACTTCTACTCCTACCCCTTCACTATGCACGCGGTGCGGTTGTGGCATTCACTACCGCCTGACATTAGGGGGACTGCCAAACGGTTGCAGTTTTTAAAAAAAGAGTAAAATACACTATCTTTCCACTTCATCATAGTTATGTATGTATATTATTTATTATTTTCATTACGTGATATTTACGAACATTCTAGTGATATTTATTTTAGAAGTATGTATGTATGTTTATTTTTATGTATCTATGTATATTCTCATAGTATTTGTTTAGTTTAGTATGTGAATAATTGTTTACGATTTTATGTTTTTTTTTTTCTCTTTTACTCTTTCACGCGCTGTCTACATCTATCTATTTAATGTCCTATCGCAGGTGTGCTGGAAGAGATTTCTTATGAAATAAGCATCACCTTTCTACCTATTTTTCTGCTCTGATTTCTCTTGTCTGTTTATATATGTGTGAACATAAATGGTAAAATAAATAAAGGAACTCTTAGACAAACACAAAGTGTCTTAATGGTCTTAATAGACTAGCTATCTGGTTCCAATAGCATAACCCCACTGCTGGGACACAGGCCGCGCCTCTGTGAAATGGAGTGAGCCGTAATCCACCATGCAGGTCCAGTGCGGGATAGTAGATAGATGTGAGGGGACTCAACTCTATAGCTCTATCTTATTCTTAGCCTATCGATGGGAAAAGGTTTAAACATCTTTGGCACAAAATTCAGCTGCGCGAACTCGGGGTGGTTTTAGTGAAGTAAAAATCCCACACTCCCCGACCCGGTTTCCCCCAAAAAACAAAAAGGGCATGCGGCGCAGGATGGAAGGTGGGCCATTGTCTCTGGGAGGTGCCGCATGCGCACTTTGAATAAAAATTTATAACTCTATGTCTACAGTAATGAAAGAATCGAAATCATTTCCAACTTTTAAAAGGTTATTAAAGCACCATATTCTGAATAATGTTTGAATTGTAAGTTTTTCTTGTCCTCTATTATAACTTAATTTTAGTTAATAGGCCAGCGAAACCGTCGCTTATCTTAATTCTGTGTTTTTTTTATTTTAATTTATTGCTAAATGGGCCTGCTCTTGACATCGAACACGCCTGATGGAAAGCGGTGGATGAGGTATATGATAGAACGAGCGTGCCCAGAAGATACCTGTTCACTCTTGCTTTGAAGGCAGACGGGTTAAATGTGGTCGGGAACACAGATGCCGGCAGAGAGTTACACACTTTGGCTGTGCGCATAATAAACGTGGAGAAGCGCTGAGTACGACTCGTCGGGATATCAACCAAGCGTGGATGGTACGCTTTAGTACGTCTGGTTGTGCGGTGGTAAAAGGGCGATGGTGGGATCAGGTCGTGGAGCTCCTGCGCACACTGTCCGAAGTGCAGTCTGTAGAAGACTGACAGGCAAGCAACATTACGCCGATGAGCTAGGCTGTGAAGCGTAGCTACCAACGTCTCGTCGCCTATAAGCCTTTTAGCTTTGCGTTCCACCGAGTAAAGTGTAGCAAGCTGGTATTTTGCTGAGCCATCCCATGAGTGGCTGCAATACTCCATTAAGGGAAATCCAAAGGAAATCCAGGAAAGGACCTGTGCTTTGTATAGACTTAGAAGCTGTCTTGATGTGAAGTATCGCCTCACCTTATTTAGGATGCCCAGCTTTTTGGCTGCAGTCTGAGCTTTTGTTTTCCTCATAGGAATGGAATAAATTGCCTTAAACCGTAACCGACTTCAAAAAGGATGAGTTCGTCTAATCGAATGTATGTTGTTTTTTTTTTGTATACAACGTGTAACGTTAAATGCGCAAAACCTCACACACCCCAACTGATTTTTAATTCAATTGACCTATTTCAGGCAGAAAATAAGTCATAAAAAAATTGTAACGGTTTTATGTGCTGTTTTAGTTTTACTGACCATTCTGATCGGTTCTTGCGTCTGCGACGACGCTTTATCGAGGGAGGAGTCGTCACCGGGCCGCTACGCCGCCCTGACATTGGCTTGCTTGACCTATTAATAAACAGACAAGGCAACGTTTTTAATGAAGATTTTTGAAAAATGTGACCTATATTAAAAGTGGTTCAATTAATTCTGCTCGTGCTTTTCATAAATGATTTATTTTCTTTAAGTAGGCTTGTACAAACACTTTTACATGTCAATGTTGTATATATTATGTTACCCGTTATATCCAGCAATTGTTCATCGATTTCGAAAACTCTTTTTTTTATTAATAGGGCATGCTTTAGGTGTGTTCCCTTATAAATTGAATTAACATTGATTCAGTAGATTTTGAGTTAGCTTCGATAGTACGTGTTTAATCCACTTTTTTATCTTGATGATGTTGTCATTGTTGTTTACAATATCAACTAGTGAAAAATAAAAAAAAATGGAAAAAAAAAAACAAACGACTTCCAAAAAAAAAAACACTACAATGTGAAAAATAACTTTAATTTCGGATGTCGGTGGCAATCTGGCAATAAACTAAAATACAGATACAAAAACACCAACTTCCGAAATCAAAGTTATTTTTCACTTCATAGTGTTTTTTTTTTATTATCAAATATTTCGGCCACGTGGTTCGTACTTATGCCTCCGGCATAGAAGTCAAAATCGGTTGAACGGACTGTAAAAAAGGTTTACTTAAATATCTAATGTTATTTCAAATGGAGTATAGTTAAATTATGATTAATAAAAAACTAAGTAATATAGTATCTATATCTATGATTTTTTATACGATCAAATGAGCATCAAAGTCGTGCACTTTGGGATTTTCCATTTTTTTTTTTTTACTTTATTTTCCATAAAAGAAGCGTGTTTTTTGCTCGCTCTTAATAATGGAAAATATTGTATTGTGGTACAGAACCCTTCGTGGGCGGATACGACTCGCACTTGATCGCTTTATTTTCTTGTAAAGTTTATAAAATGGCTGATTTTGGTATTTATTCCACAGCGCTGTACTAGCTGAGTCATGGGGCGCAGACCTGTCATTTCCACCTGGGTTCAGGTTCGGAGCCGCGACTGCTGCTTATCAGGTTGAAGGCGCCTGGGATGAGGGTGGTAATAATAATAATAATAATATTCCACAACTTTCACACAACGCCATCTAGTCCCAAACTAAGCAGAGCTTGTGCTATGAGTACTAGACAACTGATAAACATACATATATATTTCTAAATACATACATATTATAGATAAATTACACCCAGACAAAGAACAAATGATCGTGCTCATTACACAAACATTTGCTCTAGGTGGGAATCGAACCCACGACCTTGCGCATAGCAGTCAGGGCTACTGACTACTAGACCAACAGGCCTGTCGAATATGGTCCTTTTATTTATTATTTATTTATTTAAACTTTTCGCACAAAAGGTACAAAGGCGGACTTAATGCCTTAGGCATTCTCTACCAGTCAACCAAGGGTGGTGAAGAGATTAGATGGGAGGTGCTTTGGTTGACACGACGATGGTAAAAATAAAAAATATAAAAAAAACTAGACAAATACATAAATAGGTTATAAACACATACATACGACTTACACATATATATTTTTAATAATTTCTAAATAATAATAATAATAATAATATTCCACAACTTTCACACAACGCCATCTAGTCCCAAACTAAGCAGAGCTTGTGCTATGGGTACTAGACAACTGATAAACATACATATATATTTCTAAATACATACATATTATAGATAAATTACACCCAGACACAGAACAAATGATCGTGCTCATCACACAAACATTTGTCCTGGGTGGGAATCGAACCCAAGACCTTGTGTATAGCAGTCAGGGCCACTGACCACTAGACTAACAGGCCTGTCAAATCTAATTTTTAAATCTTTGAGGGAAAAGTGACGACTTTCACGATGGTTTGCTTATCCTTTTCTCAACTATATTGGGGTCGGCTTCCAGTCTAACCGGATACAGCTGAACCAGCATTTTACATGGAGCTACTGCCTATCTGACCTCCACAACCCAGTTACTGGGAAATACGATACCCCTTGGTAAGACTGGTTGTCAGTTTTTCGGGCTACTGACGACCCGTAACGACTGTCAAAGATCGTGTGTAAAATAACGTGTACATAATAGTTGGTATGTTAAAACATCGAATCAATTATGAACCCTGTCGGGCACAGCAAAGTTAGCAGATTATCAGCAGATTAATAATAATAATAATAATATTCCACAACTTTCACACAACGCCATCTAGTCCCAAACTAAGCAGAGCTTGTGCTATGGGTACTAGACAACTGATAAACATACATATATATTTCTAAATACATACATAATATAGATAAATTACACCCAGACAAAGAACAAATGATCGTGCTCATCACACAAACATTTGTCCTGGGTGGGAATCGAACCCACGACCTTGCGCATAGCAGTCAGAGCCACTGACCACTAGACTAACATGCCTGTCAAATCAGATTATGTCTGGACTTTAAAGATAAACTTTGATCCTTGAGTTTGTTTCGCCATTTTTTCTCAGGGGTAGTTAGATAGGAAATGTTGAATCCATCTGGCTTATTTTTAGGGTTCCGTACTAAAATAAGAAAAAGGAACCCTTATGGTGCGACTCAGTCTGTCTGTCCGTCCGTCTGTCACAGCTGGATATCTTAAGAACAACTTAACTGAACTTATCTTAAGATCAACTTTTTATGAAATTCATTCATAAACCCAACTATTTTACAAATAAAAAATAAATCTTCTTTTTTTTTCATTTTTTTTTTCAACAGTGACTGAAAGGGGGTCTTGAAAATTCCAAGTGGGGCTACAAGAGCATATGGAGTATCACATGAAAGAGCGCTGCCTGCACATTCTCAAACATCTTTTCTTTTTTTTTTTTTAGGCCGCACAGTTTTCGACTTTTGATGAAAAATGTAAAAAAAAAAATACCGTTCCCCCTTATCTCCGAAGTTTGCATAGAGAAAAATCTGAAATTATTCTATGTGATAGAAATATATATAAAGATTACAGGAAAATAAAACGATGTCTCTAAATCATCAACAAAAATTACATTAGTTCCACTATCGGTCAAGAGATGGCGCTGACCCAAAATTGCAATATTCTACACCGTAGTAGTGTTAAAATTCTCTGACGAATTTAGGCCTCGCCGATGAAAATTTAAAAACATCTCACGTTTCACAACCAAAATGTCCTCCTTCCTACCTACTCGCAGGTTGCTTTAGGTGAAGCATAGTTGTAGTTTTTTCTGGGCACAGAACTATTTAGGTACCTATACGAATGAAGCTGCTCATAGGCTCCCGGTTATAAAATTAATAAATATACTCGTAATATAAAAATAATATAATAAATAAATATGGTACTGATAGAACGCGTTCAGCTGCTTCTACTTTTGAAGGAATGTACGTAAAGGAACACATCCAAAATACAAATACAGGGTGTCCGGTAATTAATGGATAACCTTGAAATTGCTTATAGCAGAACTAATGGCCGTTCAGCAAAAAATGCAAAACCAAATAAATCCTAAGTAGTACGTTTTAAATTAATTGTTCACTGAAAAATTAATCAAAGTTTTTTTTTTAATTGCTATTGCTAGTCAATCTATTTACTGCCTATCTATCGGAATAGTTAGCGTATAACAATAGAACAAAAAGAACCCTACAATAATGTAAAAAAAGGTAAAAATTTGTAGTCCTTTTAAAAAAAACATATCTTAGGATATATTTGTTTTTTTTTTCTGAACAGCCATAAGTTCTGCTACAAGCCATTTCAAGGTTATCCATCAATTACCGGACAGCCTGTATATGATGGTACAGAACCCTCGGTACACGAGTCCGACTCGCTCTTGACCGGTTTTTTTTTAATAATATGACTTCTAATTGTGATTCCGATGTCATATTTATAGAATAAAAAAATTCATTTTATTTCAGTAACTGCAGAATATCACCCATATAACTTCCAATGTATTTTCTAGGCAAAAGTGAGAGCACCTGGGACCGGTTTGTCCACGAGGATCCACGAAGGGTCGTAGACCTGAGCAATGGAGACGTCGCCTGCGACTCCTACCACCAATGGAAGAGGGACATCGAGCTGGCAGAGGAACTGGGGCTCCACTTCTATAGGTAACTAAATTTTCCTTACTGCTTCGTTAACATGGAGGTCAAAAATTATCGTACGTAAACCTATTGGGATAGAAAGTATCCTCTATCCTAACCCAGGGAGTCTACTCTCTAAAGTCCGTCATCGATGATATCCACCCGAAAGTTGTTGATCCGACAAAACAAGTGACAAAATAATTTTTTCGAATGGGCAAAAACACTTCTCGAGTAGGGACAACTGTCA
This sequence comes from Eremobia ochroleuca, assembly GCA_949629135.1. Taxonomy (NCBI): domain Eukaryota; kingdom Metazoa; phylum Arthropoda; class Insecta; order Lepidoptera; family Noctuidae; genus Eremobia; species Eremobia ochroleuca. The sequence goes on from OX451407.1 coordinate 3,442,369, forward strand.
AATCGTGTTGTCATTCAGTTTTAGTTCAGGTTTTGAACTAAGTAATCTTATGCCCGTAGGTGTGGCCTACATTCTTAGTTTGACGAGGATCCGGGCCCGTCCGAAAGTAGCTACAAAACCTTGGAGTGAACCCTACACCCGACTAATTAACCTTTTTGGACGGGTAAAAACAAATCGGGAGACGGACAACTCTCAAATCATGGTGTCATTCGTTCAAAAGTCGTACTCCAAACTAATGTCAGATCCGTAGGTGACACGGAGTAGGAATCGCCCATAACTTCGGCTAGAACTACAGATTTCGTGCTTAGGAAGTAGTACCTAACTAATAGTCAATCCGTGTGACGAATTTCATCCAAATCCGAAAGTTACAAACAAAAAGACAGCCTCCTTTCGCATTTATAAAATCTTTATGGATAATGGCGCTTCTTCCCTTGTTCACAAACTAAACTAAATTTAAGTTCAGTGCATCTTTTTCTTTATGTTTCATTAAGAAAAGGACTGAATATAAATACTAGTTTAGTCCTGTCAAATTAAGATACTCCATAGACAAGTTTAGACGTGATTAAAAAATGGCTACTAAAATTACGTCAATTTACGTCAGGCGCTGACTAATTTGACAGGTCTAAACTAACATTTTAGACCCTGGTTCCAGATGTTCCAGAGCTATAATAGAGTACCTGTATTTCAGGATCCAGTAACTTCTTCCATTTAGGTTACAATTATGCAAGTTTTATGCAGCAATTTTTTTTTATTTAGGTTTTTTACTAACCTCGCTCAGGCAGGTCGCCACAAGTTATAATGTCAGTACCAACGCACCTTTCATAGATAATTAAAAACGTGTAAATTAAACTAGTTTTTATAAAAGTATTTAAGCCAATCTGTTAAGAACCTGATACTACTTAGTATTTATAAGTTTTTAAATGTATTACTTTGTAAAAGGACCTAAAGAAATTTGTTATTATTATATTATTATAACAGTCACTAGAACTTCACTTAATGTATTGCGAAGTTTGTTTGTATAATTTTCCCAACTTCCAGGTTCTCAGTATCCTGGCCTCGTATCCTTCCCTCTGGTTTCTCCAACCACATCAATGAAGATGGCAAGAACTACTACAGCAACCTGATCAATGGGCTACTGGAGAAGGGTATCGAACCTGTCGTGACGATGTACCACTGGGACTTGCCACAATCACTTCAGGATCTTGGTAAGATAAACCAGCACGATAATTGCGTAACACACTATTACTCTCAATTTGAATAATTTTGAAGCATATTGCTAATCCATTGCTCCATATGTTCGAAAATGTGTCTGCTCAACGACGTAAATAACGCAATGAATGTTGTTGAACTGTCAAAATGAAACCCATTGCTATTGCTAGTGTGTTACGCAATTACCCTGCAGCACCCTAATTGCGTAACACACTATTACTCTCAATTTGAATAATTTTGAAGCATATTACTAATCCATTGCTTCATATGTTCGAAAAGTGTGCTCAACAACGTAAATAACGCAATGAATGTTGTTGAACTGTCAAAATGAAACCCATTGCTACTGCTAGTGTGTTGCGCAATTACCCTGCAGCACCCTAATTGCGTAACACACTATTACTCTCAATTTGAATAATTTTGAAGCATATTGCTAATCCATTGCTCCATATGTTCGAAAATGTGTCTGCTCAACAACGTAAATAACGCAATGAATGTTGTTGCACTGTCAAAATGAAACCCATTGCTACTGATAGTGTGTTACGCAATCACCCTGCTGCTCTTAGGCTATTTGAATATCGGAGAATAATGGGCTAAAGGATACTGCTAAGTCCAGCTAGGTACGTCTCGTAGGTCTGGTCCAGTCGTTGCAAATGACAGGCTGGTATTTCTATATTTATGTCTGTAATTTATTTGGTGTACATAATAAAGAGTATTCTATTCTATTCTATTAATACTAGCAGCGGCTAGCTGTTTCCTTGCGCGCAGTTGGTTCAACCGTTTCCTATCTGTTTTTGTGTGGTAGTACGACTTCTTGGGAATATTATAGTCATCATCATCCTCTTGCTCTATCCCAATTTATTTGGGGCTGACGCAACATTTTTCTGTTTATTACGAGTGTGTTTACCTGACTTATAAAAATGTAACACCGAATAACACGTCTCCGTAAGTTTACTAATACGAATCACTTAGCAACGAATGCACGCTACCACGAAAAACTTAACGCATACTTCTCTACAATCGTCATGTCTTCACTCCCTTTCTAACCATAACATCATTCACACAAACCATCCATCGTTTCTTTGGTCTTCTCCAATTCACATTGTCATAAATATTCATACTCAAAGCCTTCGTCACAACGTTTTACTCCTTCCTCCACATCATTTGAATACAGAATGAAATTGAATAGGTACGACAAATTATAATATCTAATTCAGCGTGTTATGAAGTAAATTTGGAAGAAGGGGATGGATGCACATACGGCGCGCTCTTTTTTTTCGTAAGGACGGTCAAAATTAGGTAAATACTTTCAACACGTTGACTTTAATTTTCTTATTTATGTTGAAAATTGATGGGCTTGTGGCTATGTAATAACAGCCGCACGGGTCGATCGATCAGGTTAAGCTACGCTTGCCGCGGTTGGTCCGTGGATGGGTGACCATCTTCACATACCAAGACCCCTCCGTGCCTCGGAAAGCACGTTAAGCCGTTGGTCCCGGCTGTCATTCGTGGATCTTTGACAGTCGTTACGGGTCGTCAGTAGCCCGAAAGTCTGACAACCAGTTTTACCAAGGGTATCGTATTACTCAGTAACTGGGTTGTGAAGGTCAAACAGGCAGTCGCTCCATGTATAATACTGATATTCAGCTGCATCCGGTTAGACTGGAAGCTGACCCCAACATAGTTGGGAAAAGGCTAGGCAGATGATGATGTATTGAAAATAATTACTGAAGCAACGATAATTCGTGTCTACTTTGGGAAATACCAATTTATTATGATTATGACAGTTACTACACCTCCTATTTAGATTTATCTCAAGTTTTCAATTTCATCCTGTATACAACGTGTAACGTTAAATGCTCAGAACCTCAGACACCCCAACTGATTTTTAATTCAATTGACCTATTTCCGAGAGAAAATAAGTCATTAAAAAACTGTAAAGGTTTTATGTGTTGTTTTAGTTTTACTGGCCATTCTGATCGTTTCTTGCGTCTGCGACGACGCTTTATCGAGGGAGGAGTCCTCACCGGGCCGCGTTGACATTGGGTTGCTTGACCTATTAATAAATAGACACGGCAACGTTTTTAATGAAGATTTTTTGAAAAATGTGACCTATATTAAAAAGTGGTTCAATTAATTCTGCTCGTTATTCTGATCAAACTATTTTCAGATTTTGCGCATTTAACATTACACGTTGTATAGAATCTATCTTCTCTATCAGTTTATATCTCGCTACCGCATCTATATTGTATATCAGTCCATCACAGAATCGTTTTATCATTACCAATTACAGGTGGCTGGACCAATCCTCTCATAGTAGACTGGTTCGTGGACTACGCCAGAGTACTATACACTCTCTACGGCGACCGTGTGAAGATCTGGCTGACTCTCAACGAGCCCATCTTTATCTGCGACGGCGTGTACAACTCTGAGGTCTTTGCCCCAGCCGTGTTTAGCTCTGAGGTTGGGGCATACTTGTGCAATAAGTATGTGCTGCTGGCCCACGCTAAGGCTTGGAGGTTGTACGATGAGGAGTTTAAGCCTAAATATCATGGTGAGTGAGGTTTAGTTTCACCATTAACTTATTAACCTCCCCCTGCTTCACATGGTTATTAAGACTTAACAAAACATCGAGATTTCTTTATTATATTATGTCTGTTGAATAGCTCATAATCCTTCCGGAATAAATTCTCTAGATGATGGTGGAAACCGCATCAAAATCCGTAGCATGATTTAGAAGAACAGTGCGGTCACACAGACGAAAAGCGTTTTTAATTATTTTATAATACATATGTAGGTATGTGCAGATCTACATCAACAACACTGCACACTGCTCTACAGCAGTGGTGGCCCAGTGGTAACAGCCGTGAATTACGAGTTGGAGGTCGTAGGTTCGAACCCAGACAGGCGCTTAACTCTGTGTAAATTATTTCATCACCACTGCTCTCAAAACGGTGAAGGAAAACATCGTGAGGAAACCGGCATGACCTCGTACCAAAAATACGAAGACATGTGACATCTACCAACCCGCACTGGGCCCGCGTGGTGGATTATGGCCTCTCACAGAGAGGAGGCCTGTGTCCCAGCAGTGGGAACATTATAGTTTGATTATGATGATGTTCCATAAATTCCTTAATACTATAAAAACAACAGCAGGCCTGTTAGTCTAGTGGTCAGTGGCCTACTGTACTACTATACGCAAGGTCGTGGGCTCGATTCCCACCCAGGACAAATGCTTGTGTGATGAGCACGATCATTTGTTCTTTGTCTGTGTGTATTTTATCTATAATATGTATGGAATTAGAAATATATATGTATGTTTATCAGTTGTCTAGTCTACTCATAGCACAAGCTCTGCTTAGTTTGGGACTAGATAGCATTGTGTGAAAATTATGGAATATTATTATTATTATATTATTATTAGATGTGGATTACCCAGTTTTTGAAGCTGTCCATCAACTTTTTTGCGAAAGAAAATCAATTTGTTGTATTGTAGATATTTAATTTGGAGCAAAAGTTAAAACCGTTTTACTACCCACATCAAATATTTTCTAACTAACTTCCAATAATTTACAGGTAAAGTGTCAGTAGCCAATCAAATTCTGACGTTCTATCCTAAAACAAAAGAAGATGAGGACCTGGCAGAGCTGGCCAGTGAGAACTGTGTTAGTATGACAACAATCGTATGTAATATATATGTGGTAAAAAAAATGGACTGAGTAACACAGATCGATTTAGTGCTACAAGAATCTTTTGGGGCTTGAATGACATGGAGGGGGGGTGAGTAATTTAGCTTACCTCTGGCTCTACAACCAGCCTGGTGGGTGGTAAATGTTTACCGTCGTCGTTGAGTCATCATCACCTGCCTAGCCAACTATGTTGGGCTTCCAGTCTAACCTATTTTATTATTTTACTTGGAGCGACTGCCTATCTGACCTCCACAATCCAGTAACTGGGTAATACGATACCTCTTGGAAAAACTTGTTGTCAGACTTTTGGGCTTCTAACGACCCGTAACGACTGTCAAAGATCCACGAATGACAGCCGGGACCAACGGCTTAATGTACTTTTCGAAGCACGGAGGGGTCTTGGTATGTTAATATGGTCACCCATCCATGGACCAACTGCGGCAAGCGTAGCTTAACCTGATCGATCGACCCGTGCGGCTGTTATTACATAGCCACAAGCCCCAAACCGTACCGTGCCGTACCGTCGTCGTTGAGTATTTTCTTAAAATAAGATTTGTTTTTTTTAGGCAGGCAGATACGCTCATGCAATATACTCCAAAGAAGGGGGATGGCCACCTTCCATAGAAAAACACATGGAGGTGCTGAGCTTAAAGAGGGGATACCCCAGGTCTACGTTCCCAGCATTTACTCAGGAAGAGATTGAGACTATTAGAGGTAAATAGTACCTATTAGCTAGCAAATAGACTCATAAGAGTTTGTGAGCACAGATTAGTTAAATACTACAGCCCGATTTAAACTTTATGGCGGCTCGGAACATGAGGCGAGTCGCTGCGCAGTAACAAATACATGGGTCAGCGGGGGTGAGGGGTGGGGTACTGCGCAGCGTGTAGCGCACTTCAGAGCCGCCATAAAGTTTGAATCGGGCTGTAGGTATCGTAAAAAACCAGACAAGTGCGAGTCAGACTCGCGCACCGAGAGCTCCGTACTAATTTGTAGGTACCTATGTAACTACAAATTGACGGTTTTTGGATTTTTTCCTTTACTTGTGCTACATGACATTGCTTCTTGTCAAAATTTATCGATTCTTCACATTGTTTCCTGAATATACCCTTTTTTTTGTATAAACCAAAAACCAAAAATAAACCAAAAAATCGAAGGCATTAACATTTACCAGTCCGCACTAAGCCCGCGTAGTAGATTACCCGATTTGCCTGTCTCTCAGCGGTGGGAACATTATACTAAACAATTATGCTAAACGAAATGTAATAAATCGCAATGAATGACTCCTGCGCCAATTTTGGCCCTGACTTGACCCATCACATTACTATTTCAATTATTTAAAATGAAATAAACGTCTTAGGAACCTACGACTTCTTCGCACTGAACCACTACACGAGCCGTGTCATCCGCCAGGCGAAGGAGGGGGAGAAGTTCTCTTCCTGGCCGGCAGGTGACGCTGTAGATCTCAACGCTAAAATAGAGAAACACGAAGATTGGGCCAATACCGCGTCTTCATGGTTTTTCGTAAGTATACTTATTTATTTAGACTAACTAACTATAAAACAAAGACTGGGAGACGAAGTGTCGGTCGTCAAAGTGTGGGTGATGATATTGAACTAACTATAACTGAGAAAAATAAAGGAAAATCTGCGAAATAAATTAAGATTTATCACCGATTTCTGACTGACACCAATTATCTTTTTCGCACACGTCTCATTAGTAATTTTACGCAGTACTCCTAATGACTGGTTCACTAGGATTTTTTTTCGCAGAAAATATCTTATGTTTCTGGGCTGGGCTGTGTCGCGATCTTGCCAAAAAGCTTCTGCTTAGTTGTCTCTACCTCCCTCGATGTGTAAATCAAGTGCATGCTAATAGACACGCACGCACATGCTAGGCATTGAGGTGAGCTCTCAAGCAGCCAACGCAGTGAGGTATCCTTCGGCATGTGCATACCTGTATATTAGCTTTATTAAATGGAGGTGACATCGCAGTGTTTCATCTTCGGCATGTAAATACCCTTATACCGCCGTAAAAATATTAGCCAAGCAGCAACCGGAAAGAAAGGGTGCCCAGGGTGCGCTATATGTCAATTAGGTATTTTAAGAGTCAAAATGCTGCAAAATCAAAAGTGCTATTCAAAAATGGCTGAAATCAACACTTTTTTAAGAAGAAGTGCCGCAACAACCTCCCTAGCAGGACAGCTGTCTGTTCAGTTAGAACTAAATAGTGGTGCCGACCCCTTGTTCACAAATTAAACTAAACTTAAGCTCTGTGCTACTTTTTACCTTTCTATTTCATTAAGAAAAGGACTGAAGATAAATATTAGTTTAGTCCTGTCAAATTAGCGCCTGGCGTCGATTCCCTTGACCACAGACTAAACTAAATTTAAATTCAGTGCATCTTTTTCTTTCTATTTCATTAAGAAAAGGACAGAAGATAAATATTATTTTGTTCCTGTCAAATTAATACACTCCATAGACAAGTTTACGTGATTAAAAAATTGGCTAGGTACTAAAAATACGTCAATTTACATCAGGGGCTGACGAATTTGACAGGACTAAACTAATATTTATCTTCTGTCCTTTTCTTAATGAAATAGAAAAAAAAGATGCACTGAACTTAAGTTTAGTTTACTTTGTGAACTTTGTTCATTTATCACCTAAGACAATTTCAACTAATTTCTGAGCCCGCTCCCCCATACGTAAGAAAAAATAAGATTTGAATGAACCCCTCCCCCCTTTGAATCTTACGTAAGATTAGTATCTAGAATAATCTAGACCCCCTCCCACCCCCAGATAAGAAGACATTTGTACGGACCCCCCCCCTTCCCCCCAAATTGTCTTACGTAATAAATGAGCAGCCCCTTTTAACACTCTCAGCGCCATCATTTTCTAGAGAAGCGGGCCATGTGGGCGGCCGGCGGACCACATGGCGCTGAGAGTGTTAATGAATCGCCATATAAGCCACATCCACCAACTCACACTGTGCCTGCGTGGTGGATTATGGGCCACTCTCACGCACAGGCTGATGCATTAAAGCTATGGGCATTATCATGCCCAAAAGCCTAGAATAGGTAGATGATAGGTGATCATGGGCTATGTTATATCAACTTAAAATCCACAGATAAACCCCGAAGGTATTCGCAAGCTGCTGGTCTGGCTGAAAGAGAGGTACGGCGACATGGAGATCATGATCTCGGAGAACGGACTCGCTACGTTCGAAGGACTTGATGATCAGAACAGGGTTCAGTATTACAGGGATTATTTGGAGCAGGTGAGTCCCAGAGACCCAGCTGTCACGAGGCAGAATCCCGAGATTTTTTTTTTTTTCTAAGTGACCTGCGTGCCCCGACACCAAGTTTAACCTGTTAACCGAGCGGGACGTATAAATACGTCAAACGTAAACAGTAGCGTGTAAGGGTAGGACATATGAATACGTCCTTGAAATATATGTTGCGCCCTGGAACGGGTGGGACGCATCGATCACGATATTAGTGATCGATGGTGGGACGTCTATTTTCGTACAACAAAGGTATTAGTCATCGATACATATTTTCCTTTGTGATATATATATAAATAAACGAAAACATATATTTCATATTCTTTTAATTAATTTTAAGCATAAATAAATTTAAAAAAGAATAATATGAAATTACGTTCTCCGGGCGTGACGTACTGATACGTCCTAGTGAAAGAGTTCGCGCCCGTTATATGCTGCGTAATTAAAAACGGAATTCCCCGGTTAACAGGTTAAGAAAACGTTAACAGACGCTTCGATTGGTTGTATTTTTGGTTGACAGAAAATATTGCCATTTCCGGGAAGGCAAATAGTGCTTGGCATTAGAACTTAGAAGTTATGCAAGTCCTATTTCCCCAAAGCCATTCGTATACAAGGAGAAGTAGAAGAGCATGATAGCACATCATGCTCTTCTACTTCTTACTCACTACTAGACAATCCTTTGTTAACAGATTTTGCTGGCAATTAAAGAAGATGGCATCAATGTGACGGCATACACTGCGTGGACGCTCATCGATAACTTCGAGTGGATGGATGGATATAGGTACGTATATCCTATACTTTCTTTTGTTTTTATATTACTTTTGAGGGATAGCATAATCAGCCTACAATATTCCCACTGCTGGGACACAGGCCTCCTCTCCTCTTTCTCTCTCCTCTTTCTGTGAGAAGGAATAAGCCGTAATACGCCACGCGGGCCCAGTGCGGGTTGGTAGATGTCACATATCTTCGATTTTTTTCGGTTCTAGGACAGGCCGACTTCTTCGGATTTTTTCACCGTTTTGAGAGCAGTGGTGATGAAATAAATTAAACAAAGTGAAGCGCCTGTCTGGGTTCGAACCTACGACATACAACTCGTAAGTCGCTCCCATTACTACTGGGCCACGACTGCTCCCGGTTACGATGTAACCTTTACCCTTCGTCCATAAGCAGGAGGTATCAAAAAAATGACCTCAAGATTTTCTTTATTTTTTATTGCTAAATTGGCCTGCTCTTGACCTCAATCACGCCTGATGGAAAGCGATGGATAAGGTCTATGATGGAACGATCATGCCCAGAAGATGTCTGGTCACTCTTGCTTTGAAGGCAGACGGGTTAAGGCGCCACCCCGACCAAAACGCCGCGGAAGCCGTTTTTGTGCAGTTTTTGGAAGCTATCTACTTCTTATTTAAAAGAAATATTAACAAAAAAAAAATACATTAAATTTCTACATAATGTTGACTCCATAAATGTAGTTTTACTTTTTTTTTTTAATCAATATATCTTTAATAAATCTCCTTACAACGAAACTCCAGAAATGAGAAATGGTGATTGATAACATGTATCTCCTCGTAAAGTAAACATTATTTAATTTTGCTACTGACACTAATGGATAGACAATTTAATAATTAACATTTTGGTAGTAAAATTTTTTCCAAAAAACTAAAATTTGATTTTATACAAATTTTATTCTAAAATGTGAGCGCTTTTACTACTGTAACTCATACACCCCGTATCGGGATTCAGTGTGCCACAAGCTCTCGAAGGTGAAACCCGTGCCGTTTGTGTCCGCGTCGCCGCGTCGCCGTCGGCTAGCGCACTTGCTCGCTTACGTCACATTATCAGTACTGATAATAAAAATTAGTTTTTTTTTTTTTTGAACTAGTTACGTATTGTGTTATTTAATGCGGAAGGACGCTTTGTGTATTTAGAATTATTGAGTTTTGTGAAAGGACGCTACTCCGCCATCTTGGATTAGCTATCGTTTTCATAGTTTTCGAGGGTGTTAAAGCTGATAGTGAGGTCAAAATGTAAATCCAAGATGGCGGCTCCGAAAATTTCTGTATTTTTCGTCATGGGTGTCATTTTCATAGTTTTCGAGGGTGCTAAAGCTGATAATTAGGTCAAAATCTAAATCCAAGATGGCGGCTGCGAAAATTTCCATATTTTTCGTCATGGGTGTCGTTTTCATAGTTTTCGAGGGTGCTAAAGCTGATAGTGAGGTCAAAGTCTAAATCCAAGATGGCGGCTGCGAAAATTTCTAAATTTTTCGTCATGGGTGTCGTTTTCATAGTTTTCGAGGGTGCTAAAGCTGATAGTGAGGTCAAAATCTAAATCCAAGATGGCGGCTGCGAAAATTTCAAAATTTTTCGTCATGGGTGTCGTTTTCATAGTTTTCGAGGGTGCTAAAGCTGATAGTTAGGTCAAAATCTAAATCCAAGATGGCGGCTGCGAAAATTTCCATATTTTTCGCCATGGGTGTCGTTTTTATAGTTTTCGAGGGTGCTAAAGCTGATAGTGAGGTTAAAGTCTAAATCCAAGATGGCGGCTGCGAAAGGGAAATGCCCATTTGATAAAGAGGTTTTGGCCAAGTGACGCCCACGAAAGAAACAAATTATAGGCGTTAGGGTTCACAACATAGATAAAGAAACAAACACTGTTTTTTACATAGAACTCGGTTGGACTTTTATAAATCATATATAAAAATTCAAGGTTAAAAAAGACATACTTACAGGTTTCTGATTTTATTCGTTCTCATTTAAATAAATGACATTCACGTCATCTAGGAATTAGGCTGGGGGATTTATATTTGATTGAAACCTTGCCCAGCCTCAGAAACACACAATTGTCATCACGTGGGCACAACACCCTACTGTCCTCCGACCAGATATACAATTGCAAGAATATTGTCGTATTGCTTCTAATCCTGTTTCGTCATTCTTAACAATTATACAAGTTGTAACCACATCGTAATCAAAGTCGTCGGAATATCAAATATAAAAACTTAGTAGAAAAGAAAATCACAAGTCGCAAGGAAACAGCACCAAACAAAATGTGAAATGTCAATGTCAATCTGTTGTCAATTACGATTATTATTGACGTAGGGGTGAGGTTATAAGATCGATTTATCGAAAAATCGATATAAAAAAAAACTGGAAACACGGAATCGGTTAAATAGATCGTATCTATTTATAAGGCCGAATATGGATAAACATTTTTTTGCCTCTAAACAAAATAACAAAAGCGAAACAATACGTAATAAAAATTGATTTTCCAAAAATCTATTTTTGGTACGTAACCCGTTTTAGTGTTTCGATTTTTTTCCGTAAAAGTTGTCATCCCTACTTTGACAGGACCAACGACCGGAAGTGTTAAATAAGGCAATAAACGATTGAGTTTCTTGATTAAATCAGCTTTTAATTCCGGAGATTTCATGACAAATAAGTAATAGCAATATTTTAGTTACTAAATGGGCATTTTTTTTGCATTTATCACATTGCTGGGCAAAACATGGCCAAGAATGGGCGTTTCCCTTTCTAAATTTTTCGTCATGGGTGTCGTTTTCATAGTTTTCGAGGGTGCTAAAGCTGATAGTTAGGTCAAAATCTAAATCCAAGATGGCGGCTGCGAAAATTTCCATATTTTTCGTCATGGGTGTCGTTTTTATAGTTTTCGAGGGTGCTAAAGCTGATAGTGAGGTCAAAATCTAAATTCAAGATGGCGGCTGCGAAAATTTCTAAATTTTTCGTCATGGGTGTCGTTTTTATAGTTTTCGAGGGTGCAAAAGCTGATAGTTAGGTCTAAATCTAAATCCAAGATGGCGGCTGCGAAAATTTCCATATTTTTCGTCATGGGTGTCGTTGTCATAGTTTTCGAGGGTGCTACAGCTGATAGTGAGGTCAAAATCTAAATCCAAGATAGCGGCTGCGAAAATTTCTAAATTTTTCATCATGGGTGTCGTTTTCATAGTTTTCGAGGGTGCTAAAGCTGATAGTTAGGTCAAAATCTAAATCCAAGATGGCGGCTGCGAAAATTTCCATATTTTTCGTCATGGGTGTCGTTTTTATAGTTTTCGAGGGTGCTAAACCTGATAGTGAGGTCAAAATCTAAATCCAAGATGGCGGCTGCGAAAATTTCTAAATTTTTCGTCATGGGTGTCGTTTTCATAGTTTTCGAGGGTGCAAAAGCTGATAGTTAGGTCAAAATCTAAATCCAAGATGGCGGCTCCGAATATTTCCATATTTTTCGTCATGGGTGTCGTTTCCATAGTTTTCGAGGGTGTTAAAGCTGATAGTTAGGTCAAAATCTAAATCCAAGATGGCGGCTGCGAAAATTTCCATATTTTTCGTCATGGGTGTCATTTTCATAGTTTTTGAGGGTGCTAAAGCTGATAGTTAGGTCAAAATCTAAATCCAAGATGGCGGCTGCGAAAATTTCCATATTTTTCGTCATGGGTGTCGTTTTCATAGTTTTCGAGGGTGCTGAAGCTGATAGTTAGGTCAAAATCTAAATCCAAGATGGCGGCTGCGAAAATTTCCATATTTTTCGTCATGGGTGTCGTTTTCATAGTTTTCGAGGGTGTTGACGACGATTATGGGGTCAAAATCAAAATTCAAACTCAAAACTCAAACTCAAAGCATTTATTTCAAGTAAACCAATTACAGGCACTTTTGAACTGTTAAGGGGTCGGTCAGTCAGAAAGATGAAGCTAGTTGCCCATTCCAAAGCGTAGTAGGTATCTGTGGAGAGGAACGGGCAAGAAACTCCACGGACACTCTTTTAAATCATAAAAATTGTTACAAAATTTTGGTTACATCATTCAAGTTGAAATTATACATATTGTGAGAACGATGACCTCATCTAGTTTAAAAAAATATGATTGACATGTAAAAGTGTTTGTACAAACCTACTTACAGAAAATAAATCATCATAGATGTAGAAAGACGTGCACGTTAAAAGCGTCCGTACTAAAAAAGATAAAAACAACAAAAACAAAAAAAAAAATAACAATTCACAAATGAAAATACTTAGATTAAAATAAAAATAAGCCGTGGCGGCTAAGAGATGACCAGTCCCTACTGGCGGCGCCCGTTCACGAACATGACGTATGGATCAGCACCATTTAGCTCAACCATTTTGAAGGGAACTCAATGATCCAACACACACGCCACCACCAGCGAGACATTTGAGTGAGCATGACATACCCCCAGCCGCCAGGGCACATTCAAGTCAATGAAAGACGTACCCAGTAAATGGTAGCTTTATAGTTTAGGTGCATAGTGCTCACACGTGTGTTATGCAATTATACAATATTAAGAGATTCAGAGAGAAGAGA